>CM059556.1:33753507-34302638 GCA_030386875.1 Morinoia aosen
TTCCTGATGTGAACTGTGATGGACTTCCAGGTGTTGTAGATTTACAGATGTTGTAGACTTCCAGATGTTGTAGACTTCCAGATGTTATAGACTTTCAGATATTCTAGACTTCCAGATGTGAACTGTGATAGACTTCCAGATGTTGTAGACTTCCAGATGTTGTAGACTTCCAGATGGTGTAGACTTCCAGATGTTATAGACTTCCAGATGTTGTAGACTTCCAGATGTTGTAGACTTCCAGATGTTATAGACTTCCAGATGTTCTAGACTTCCATATGTGAACTGTGGTTGATTTCCAGATGTTGTAGACTTCCAGACGTTCTAGACTTCCAGATGTGAACTGTGATGGACTTCCAGATGTTGTAGACTTCCAGATGTTGTAGATTTACAGATGTTGTAGACTTCCAGATGTTGTAGACTTCCAGATGTAGAAGACTTCCAGACGTTCTAGACTTTCAGATGTGAACTGTGATGGACTTCCAGATGTTGTAGACTTCCAGATGTTGTAGATTTACAGATGTTGTATACTTCCAGATGTTGTAGACTTCCAGATGTTATAGACTTTCAGATGTTCTAGACTTCCAGATGTGAACTGTGGTTGACTTCCAGATGTTGTAGACTTCCAGCTGTTGTAGATTTCCAGATGTTGTAGACTTCCAGATGTTCTAGACTTCCAGATGTGAACTGTGATGGACCTCCAGATGTTGTAGACTTCCAGCTATTGTAGATTTACAGATGTTGTAGACTTCCAGATGTTGTAGACTTCCAGATGTTATAGACTTTCAGATGATCTAGACTTCCAGATGTGAACTGTGGTTGACTTCCAGATGTTGTAGACTTCCAGATGTTGTAGATTTCCAGATGTTCTAGACTTCAAGATGTGAACTGTGATGGACTTCCAGATGTTGTAGACTTCCAGATGTTGTAGACTTCCAGATGTTGTAGACTTCCAGATGTCATAGACTTCCAGATGTTCTAGACTTCCATATGTGAACTGTGGTTGACTTCCAGATGTTGTAGACTTCCAGATGTTGTAGACTTCCAGATGTTGTAGACTTCCAGATGTGAACTGTGGTGGACTTCCAGATGTTGTAAACTGTGGTGAACTTCCAAATGTAAAGTGTGGTGTACTTTTAGATGTTGTGACCTGGAGGTGGAGTTAAGATGTAAGAAACTGGAGGTACATTTCCAGGTGCTACAAACTGGAAGTACATACGAGTAGCTAAGCGTTACACACAAGAAATAAATTTAAGATGTTACAAACTGGGAATGGATATCGAAATGTTACGATCTGGAATTAGACTTTTACATCTTAAGAAACGGATTTTTCTTATTTTTCTTCAATATTTGCATTCATTTGTTAGAAAGTTACGGGTTTCAAATATGTCGAGCAGCTGATAACAAAACCGATTAGAAATGATGTTTTCCCGCTACAACGGTATGGTATCCATCATTTGTTCCCGCTACAACGGTTTGGTATCCATCATTTGTTCCCGGTACAACGGTATGGTATCCATCATTTGTTCCCGCTACAACGGTTTGGTATCCATCATTTGTTCCCGGTACAACGGTATGGTATCCATCATTTGTTCCCGCTACAACGGTTTGGTATCCATCATTTGTTCCCGGTACAACGGTATGGTATCCATCATTTGTTCCCGGTACAACGGTATGGTATCCATCATTTGTTCCCGGTACAACGGTATGGTATCCATCATTTGTTCCCGCTACAACGGTTTGGTATCCATCATTTGTTCCCGCTACAACGGTATGGTATCCATCATTTGTTCCCGCTACAACGGTATGGTATCCATCATTTGTTTCCGCTACAACGGTTTGGTATCCATCATTTGTTCCCGCTACAACGGTATGGTATCCATCATTTGTTTCCGCTACAACGGTATGGTATCCATCATTTGTTCCCGGTACAACGGTATGGTATCCATCATTTGTTCCCGCTACAACGGTATGGTATCCATCATTTGTTCCCGCTACAACGGTATGGTATCCATCATTTGTTCCCGCTACAACGGTATGGTATCCATCATTTGTTCCCGCTACAACGGTATGGTATCCATCATTTGTTCCCGCTACAACGGTATGGTATCCATCATTTGTTTCCGCTACAACGGTATGGTATCCATCATTTGTTTCCGCTACAACGGTTTGGTATCCATCATTTGTTCCCGCTACAACGGTATGGTATCCATCATTTGTTTCCGCTACAACGGTTTGGTATCCATCATTTGTTCCCGCTACAACGGTATGGTATCCATCATTTGTTTCCGCTACAACGGTATGGTATCCATCATTTGTTCCCGGTACAACGGTATGGTATCCATCATTTGTTTCCGCTACAACGGTATGGTATACATCATTTGTTCCCGGTACAACGGTATGGTATCCATCATTTGTTTCCGCTACAACGGTATGGTATCCATCATTTGTTCCCGCTACAACGGTATGGTATCCATCATTTGTTCCCGCTACAACGGTATGGTATCCATCATTTGTTTCCGCTACAACGGTATGGTATCCATCATTTGTTCCCGGTACAACGGTATGGTATCCATCATTTGTTTCCGCTACAACGGTATGGTATCCATCATTTGTTTCCGCTACAACGGTATGGTATCCATCATTTGTTCCCGCTACAACGGTATGGTATCCATCATTTGTTCCCGCTACAACGGTATGGTATCCATCATTTGTTCCCGCTACAACGGTATGGTATCCATCATTTGTTCCCGCTACAACGGTATGGTATCCATCATTTGTTCCCGCTACAACGGTATGGTATCCATCATTTGTTTCCGCTACAACGGTATGGTATCCATCATTTGTTTCCGCTACAACGGTATGGTATCCATCAGGATTACAATAAGGAGTAACTGAGCTTTAAATCCTGGAATAAATGGATCTAGCGGACCGTTGTGGAACGGAACTTCATATAAACGGGACTTCAACGGGTGTTTTACGTCGTATTACAACGGCACCTCTGAACTGGACGGTTTGGAATATTTAGACCGTTTTATGACATTGCTGTATAGAACTTTATAACGGGGCTCTAAACCGTACTGCAACGGAGTTTTGTGCCGTTGTGTATCAATCAAACAACACACAACGAAATAACGAACAATCAAACCACGAACAATCAAACAACAAATAATCAAACAACAAAACAATTAAACAACCAAACCACAAAAAATCAAACAATTAAAAAACACACATTCAAACAATAAGCAATCAAAGAACAAACAAACAACAAGCAATCAAACAATGAAAAACACATTCAAACAATAAGCAATCAAAGAACAAACAAATAACAAGCAATCGAACAATAAAAAACACATTCAAACAATAAACAATCAAAGAACAAACAAATAACAAGCTGTCAAACAACAAACAACCAAACATCTCACCACCCCCACAAACACCACATCTACATGCACTATAGTACGCTCAAACCATCTCCGGACCAGCTTTTAGGATGCGATTTAATCGACGACTTTCCGAGAGGTTTAAATTATCGTCAGCCTCCAATCGCCAACTAGCGCGCCGGGTAATTCTATTGCGCCTCGATCGATTGCCTTCTGATATACCAGCCTAGGCAGTTATACCAGTCGCAGGCTTCCTTGTGGTGCTGGTGTATTGGTGTTGAATAAATGGTGCAGGTGTGTTGGTAGGATGGTGTTGAATAAATGGTGCTGGTGTGTTGGTGGTGTGGTGTTGAATAAATGGTGCTGGTGTGTTGGTGGTGTGGTGTTGAATAAATGGTGCTTGTGTGTTGGTGGTGTGGTGTTGAATAAATGGTGCTGGTGTGTTGGTGGTGTGGTGTTGAGTAAATGGTGCTGGTGTGTTAGTGGTGTGGTGTTGAATAAATGGTGCTGGTGTGGTGGTGGTGTGGTGTTGAGTAAATGGTGCTGGTGTGTTGGTGGTGTGGTGTTGAATAAATGGTGCTGGTGTGGTGGTGGTGTGGTGTTGAGTAAATGGTGCTGGTGTGTTAGTGGTGTGGTGTTGAATAAATGGTGCTGGTGTGGTGGTGGTGTGGTGTTGAGTAAATGGTGCTGGTGTGTTGGTGGTGTGGTGTTGAATAAATGGTGCTGGTGTGTTAGTGGTGTGGTGTTGAATAAATGGTGCTGGTGTGTTAGTGGTGTGGTGTTGAATAAATGGTGCTGGTGTGTTAGTGGTGTGGTGTTGAATAAATGGTGCTGGTGTGGTGGTGGTGTGGTGTTGAATAAATGGTGCTGGTGTGTTGGTGGTGTGGTGTTGAATAAATGGTGCTGGTGTGTTAGTGGTGTGGTGTTGAATAAATGGTGCTGGTGTGTTAGTGGTGTGGTGTTGAATAAATGGTGCTGGTGTGGTGGTGGTGTGGTGTTGAGTAAATGGTGCTGGTGTGTTAGTGGTGTGGTGTTGAATAAATGGTGCTGGTGTGGTGGTGGTGTGGTGTTGAGTAAATGGTGCTGGTGTGTTGGTGGTGTGGAATACATTGGAAACAATATGAATGAATGAAAATAAATATGAGTGATTAAAAAAATGGAAATATGTAAGGGTAGATAGAAATAGCTGAGATTAATGAAAATGTACATGAATATGAATAGATGGTTTAAATGGGTGAAAATACATAAGAATAGGTAAGAATGAATAAGAATGGGTAAGAATAGATAGAAGTGGATAAAAATACCTGAAAATTGGTATGAATATCAGTAGATAAGATTAGAAAAATAAATGAGAATTAATTAATAAATCAATACTATTTAATAATTTGAACATCTGAGAGGGCGTGATGAAAGAGTCTGTGCCATTAGCTTCACTATCCCGACATTGTTCCTTAAATTAACTTTGAGATTTAGTCAGTATTTAAATACTTCTAGAATAAGTATAATGCTATTAATAACAACCATGTCAATAGCCATTAGGATATAAATAATTTAATATAATAATACCAACAGTAATAATTACTTAAAAATCCCAATATAACAAAAATTGTATTATAAACCACCATATGACACTAGGCTGTAAAATCAACACAACTGCTCCAGCTAAAAAACAATATCCATCGCGTGACTCAAAGTCAATATGGTTTTGCTAGACCCTTCCAGACGACAGCAATAATATCTATCCCGGTGATAATAGACGGTCAACGCTTCTGCAGTGGACGTCATGGTCTCTCAATATCATTTTACCAAAATTTCCTCACTAATATTGTGCTTACTATTATAGTATTGTTAATATTACTAATATTTTTCATTGGAAGGAATAATAAAAATATAGCAATTGTTGTTATTTGGAAGCGATTTTAGCAATATTAAAAATATTTATCATTGGAAACTATGCAAATATTGATCATTGGAAGCGCTGTTGGCATTATTACAACTAATTTTTTTTACTGAAAGCCGGGTTGGCCGCATTACAAATAATGTTCTTTGAAAGAGATGTTAATAAAATTACAAATTTTATTTATTAACGATAGTGAAAATATTGTTAATTAAAAGAGATGCAAATGTTACTCTTTGGAATTCATTAAGCAATATTACAAATAATACATTATGGAGGCGATGTTAACAATAAAACAATCATTAATCTTTTAAAGCGATTTTATCAGTCTCACAAATATTCCTCAGTGGAAGCGATGTTTGCATCGTTGAAAATATTGCTCATTGAAAATAAAGAAACATTTAATACATTTCTTGTTAGAAGCAATGCTAGCAATTTCATAAACAGTGTTCACTGCACACTGTGTTAGAAGTATTTAAAATACCGTATATTGGAAACATTGTTAAAAATACAGCGCACATTACCAATTTTCCCATAGATGATTCGTTGTTGCTCACACCAATGTTATCCTGCAACATATACCCATTCTACCTTTTTCGCCTGAGCATGCATGTTTATTGCCACCCAAGCAATTTAATTGCTTGGGCGGCGAAAAACATGCATGTATGGGCGAAAAAGTTAGACTGGGTAGCTGTGTGTGTGTGCACATACAGTGCTATATATATATTGCTATTGACGATCAAGTGTAAATTCCAACTCGAAGTCCTAAATTCAGCGCAAATTCTTCTGTCGTATCACTCCCGTTATTTTAAGACGTGCGTTCCCTGTATAACTGACCATTTTTCTGTAAACATAGCCATAGGGGAAATAATAACTCACGTAATGCTAATTTGAAACATCAAACGGTTCATATGTAATATTTTGGGCGTCCTGGATCTAGTGAAAATAATAGGTCACGTAATGCTGATTTGAAACATTAAATGCTTCAAATGTAATAGTTCGCCTATCATGGATGAATTTTATTCAGGGCGGCGAACCCAAATTCATTTAATCAATACTAATCATGGTAAAATCTAGCCCTGATTTATCATCAGAAATAAAGACCACAAAAGCACATGGTCTGTTTCAGTATTAACGACAGAATAGTTAGAATTAAGGACAACAAGTCTCGTGTGTGTTGCTATTCATCAAGGCAGCTCAAGTTTCCAATTAGAAAACCAGGTCCTGACAAATTTTTCTGTGCCGAATATAGTGCTGTGCTCCAGAGGATGCCAATAAGCATGGATATGATAAATGACCTGTATTTTGTGGGCGTGTGTTTCAAAATAAATGGTTGGGTGGGCATAATAAATGAGCCATATTTTGCAGGCATGTTAGCCCCGCCCGTGTTGACTATTATGATTTTACTAATGATCAGACTAATGTGAAAATGGCGGGATTTGATACTTTGCTATAAAAAATCATCCAGATGTGGATGATAAACAAATATATCAATCCCAATAGTGCCCCCGATTAAAATATTCTTGTACTTGTGCGATGGTGAACCTCGTATCACAGATACGGTCATTGAGCATCCTTATGAGCGTCACAGAGAGAGGGAGGAAGCAGACACCAAAAGAATATACAAAAAATAAATAAACACCTAAAGGACATTATTAGGTAAGATTAAAGCAACCGAGAGTCGTAGAGTCAGATACATTAAACAATAAGTTTTTAACCCATTGATTGATTCTAATTTGAAGAGGGTTAATTTTACCTTCAACGTTGAACATTTTAATTCTACAACATCCAGTTATATTTTCAACAATTAACTAGTCTAATTTCTCCTTGAACAATTCCAAATTTACAATTACTTTTATTTCAGCACCAACTAATTAACTAGCAAATTTCCCTAGTAAAAATCCTAATTCACTCTGACCAATTAGAATTCCACCACTATCCGATCAAATAGTATGTGGTATTAAAAATAGCAAACATTCACACCTTCCATATCAGTACAAATAATTCAACATCAATAGGAAATATATTACAGAATGACTTGCTGAAAATACAAAGCTAAATATCCTTCGAAAACTTTATATATGTAGCAGACCGCATCCCCAATAAAGCGTAGGAGATTAATTAGGTAAGTTGGACTAAAAAGATCAAAGGTTTTTCCATACTAATTGGAAAACTCTCGAATTATCGAGAGTTTTATGTTAAGTTTTATGCAATAATTTTATTCAATATGAAGACAAAGCTGCGATTTTCTTCTTCTTATTTCTTAAAGCAGGGTGTTGAATTTTGCTCAATGTTATTACTGTGAGTAGAACGTGGGCGGTGATAACCAAGTAGGCACACAAAAAGGTGAAATATCAGATGTTTTATGTATTTCAGCATATAAGTTTCAACGGTGAGATGAAATTCGATATTGATTAATAAGCGGGATATAATTTATGTACAAATTAAATGTATATTGTTTATATATAAATTTAAACGTATTTTTATTTCATACAAAAATATTCTATTCCTTTTGAGGATTTACAGTTTCAATTTTTCAAGTTCAACCACCAAATGGATGTACATGTTTACTTTAGATTTATTATTAACACCCGGGGAGGCAGAGATGACTTTGTCACAGGTGGGCTCACCACACTTTTGTATTGCGGATCTTTTGTCTGTTTAAAAAACTAACTAAATTTCTGTCATTTAAAAAAACTTGACAATGTATACAACAATCATAACACTAGAACATTATCATCAATCAAAATTTATATTATTATTATTAAAGTTAATGGATAGTAAAGTACAAATTTATAAATAAAACCAACAATTATTATGAAGTATAGATCATGGGGGTAACTTCTCAGCGTATTTTTATATGTGTATCATATAAATCCATTACGACCGTGCGTGTAATGACTGCGTATTTAATTTCTTGTTTTAAACCTATGTTATAATTGTAACTGTATTTACTGCTGCTGAATATCCGGTATCTTAGAAGTGTTTTTTTATGAATGCTTAATATTTTATGTGTATTGAGTTTTCCTTTTAGTTTCGCAATTTATCAGAGTAGGCAAATACACATACATGTGAGATACTTTAGTTTCACTACTAATGTCATTAAACTTTATGGGCATCTTCTGCTTATCGCTCAAAAGTCATCATTAAGATACTTCAATTTCAGGAGTAATGTCCCTAGATTTTTTCAATGTTAGCGTCGTGATTTGCTTACACGGAGATACTTAAATTTCAGGAGTAATATCCGTAGATTTTTTCCTTGTTTAGCCTTTCGATTTGCTCACACGGAGATACTTAAATTTTAAGAGTAATATCCGTAGATTTCTTCCTTGTCCGCGCCTCAATTTGCTTAAAAGAAGATACCTAAATTTTAGGAGTATTATCCGTAGATTTTTTCCCTGCCTCGATTTGCTCAAAGGAGATATTTAAATATCAGTAGTAATGTCATAGATTTATTTAACATTTCACCCCCACGTCCGTGTACCAGCAGATATTTAAATTTCATCAGTAGCGTCCGTATATTTTAAGGAAAATGATGCTTAAATTTGTACCTGAACATCTTAATTTCACGAGTAAGACTCATGGAATCAATGAACAGCAATTTCTGCACTTCTAAATTAACACTATTTATATACAAATATTTATCAGCTATCACTCTCGGCCATCATAATACGTGAACAACAAACGAGTATTTTATTTTTTATAGAAACAGAACTCTTCCTGTCATTTACGCATGTTTTGATATTTTCTTCAATATAAAGAGTTAACATTTTCTTTTGTAACGAATCCTACCATGCAACAAACGAATAAATTCATTAAATATAATCAATTCTTAATTGAACTGCAATATCAACTAAAATAGAGACCAAATATGCGTCTGCTGAATAGTGTTCAGGTGCAGAACACATTTATTTATTTTCCTAGGTTTACGCGTGACAAAAGAATGTATGTAACTTAAATAATTTTTCTATTTCTTTCATATTATCAACCATGACTTAAAAAACGAATAGAAGTCAAATTTAAAATGCCGTATTTTTCCTATAATATTCGATGAATGCTCTGTTCAAAAATTCCGTGATGATGAGGATTGTTAGGAGAATCTGAAGATAAAATTAAAAAAAAGTCAAAATTATCATGTTTCTTCTGAATTTCATTTTTTGTGATGTTAGTAAATTTTTCATATTCAGGAGTATGATGTTTACCTTCCGTTTTAATTTTCATGCACCCATAGTTACCTGCATTTTCAGACGTACATGATGAACCACTAGTGTGCACGACCCGTCAAAAATGACGGGACTCAAAATACGCTGGGCAATCAGTACTGGTCAACAGCCTCAAGTAGTCAACATCATATCTACATACGTGATAATTCCATTTTTCTGTTTCGCTTACCAAATTCCAGTGCCTCTCAAATTTTTACAAATTCTACTGAATTCGTCGGTAATTTAGGTATTTCATACATTATTTTTCAAATTTTAGTTTTTCGGGATGTAATAATCAGGAATTACCATTTCCACAGAGTTACACTTGACAAAATATTAAGCTACAGACCGAATATTCTGTGCAATTAAACATACATTTCTTCATTTCTTTAGAATTGCACTTGACACATATATCCAACATTCTGCGCAGCTACACATTCATTTCTTCATTTCCTAAGGTACGACCCAACATTCAGCGCAGTTACACATCCATTTCTTCATTTCTGCAGAGTTGCACTAGACACAAACATCCAGCTGCAGACCCAACATTGTGTGCAGTTACACATTCACATCTTCATTTCCTGCACTAAACACTAACATTAAGCAGCCGACCTAACATTTTACGAGTATAAGTGCAGTGGCAGCAGCAGATAAGGCGGGACAACAGCCGAAAAGTGTTCTCGTGTTATCTACAGAGCGATAACAACACCCAAGGCGGAAGCACTCACGAACGATGAGTGTTGTGTTTTTTTGGTGAGTGGTGATGGAAAAATTCACGTATTCATGGAAATATATAGCTCAAGCAGGTGTGGTAGCTCTAAAGTACACTGTTTTCAGTATGGCACGTGGTTTAAAAAAAAATTTACTTCCCCTTTACCTTAGTAAATACCAACGTTCTTCTACTAGTGTTGGGGCGGGAAAATTGGTGACTGTTAAGTTGTTGCCTGCGCGTGACTAGTGTTGCACGGTGGGAGATTTGTGGATAACCCGAGAATGGGACGCTTCGTTGTTATCTTCTGCTATCATTTTTGATTATCATTTTTGATTATCACTCTCTGTTATCATTTCCTTCAGTCGTTTTCTGTTATTAGTTTTGGTTTTCATTTTTAATATTTTTTTTAGTTTAAACTGAGTCATTTTACCGTACTTCCAATTAAAAATTTGTTTCAAATGATCAATTAAAAAATAACGAAACAATTACGAAAATGAAAATTATAGAGTAATTTAATTTTTGATTAACAAAAATATCCGAAATATGATAGCACTTTCGATTTCTTGCCAGCAAATTTCAATGCAAATGAAAAATGTGTCGATGTCTGACGGCACTATTAAGCTTCTATCTGCTTATTACGCTACGCAATATCAGCCTCAAATGCTAATTACGCTACGCAATATCAGCCTCAAATGCTAATTACGCTGGGCAATCAGCCTCAAATGCTAATAACGCTGGGCAATATCAGTCTCAAATGCTCATTACGCTGGGCAATATCAGTCTCAAATGCTAATTACGCTGGGCAATATCAGTCTCAAATGCTCATTACGCTGGGCAATATCAGTCTCAAATGCTCATTACGCTGGGCAATATCAGTCTCAAATGCTCATTACGCTGGGCAATATCAGTCTCAAATGCTAAATACGCTGGGCAATATCAGCCTCAAATGCTCATTACGCTGGACAATATCAGCCTCAAATGCTCATTACGCTGGGCAATATCAGTCTCAAATGCTCATTACGCTGGGCAATAGCAGTCTCAAATGCTCATTACGCTGGGCAATATCAGTCTCAAATGCTCATTACGCTGGGCAATATCAGTCTCAAATGCTCATTACGCTGGGCAATATCAGTCTCAAATGCTCATTACGCTGGGCAATATCAGTCTCAAATGCTCATTACGCTGGGCAATATCAGTCTCAAATGCTCATTACGCTGGGCAATATCAGTCTCAAATGCTCATTACGCTGGGCAATAGCAGTCTCAAATGCTCATTACGCTGGGCAATAGCAGTCTCAAATGCTCATTCCGCTGGGCAATATCAGTCTCAAATGCTCATTACGCTGGGCAATATCAGTCTCAAATGCTCATTACGCTGGGCAATATCAGTCTCAAATGCTCATTACGCTGGGCAATATCAGTCTCAAATGCTCATTCCGCTGGGCAATATCAGTCTCAAATGCTCATTACGCTGGGCAATATCAGTCCCAAATGCTCATTACGCTCGGCAATATCAGTTTCAAATGCTCATTACGCTGGGCAATATCAGTTTCAAATGCTCAATACGCTGGGCAATATCAGTCTCAAATGCTCATTACGCTGGGCAATATCAGTCTCAAATGCTCATTACGCTGGGCAATATCAGTCTCAAATGCTCATTACGCTGGGCAATATCAGTTTCAAATGCTCATTACGCTGGGCAATATCAGTCTCAAATGCTCATTACGCTGGGCAATATCAGTCTCAAATGCTCATTACGCTGGGCAATATCAGTCTCAAATGCTCATTACGCTGGGCAATATCAGCCTCAAATGCTCATTACGCTGGGCAATATCAGTTTCAACAAAATAAACTTGTCACGGTATGAGCTACCTCACGTAGCGCAGCCAAGTCGACAAAAGAAATTATGCTCTCAGCTGTGCCGCTACGACAAAATAATTATGGCGAGCCTCATGGAAATTTTCAAGAGTTACCTAAATTCTGGTTAGGGTTAAACAATGTAACCAATATGAACAGTTTAAACAATGTTAGCAATTTAATTTATCTAAATAATTTAAATAATTAGGCATTTAAACAATTTAAACCATTTGAACAATTTAAACCATTAAGACAATTTAAACAATTTAAACAATTTAACTAATTGAACATTAGAACAATTTAAACGACTTAAACAATTTAATCAATTTAAACAGTTTTATTAATTAAACATTTCATTTGAACAATTTAAACTATTTGAACAATTTAAACTATTTGAACAATTTAATCAATTCAAATAATTTAATTAATTGAACATTTGAACAATTTAAACCATTTTGAACAATTTAATCGGTTTAAACAGTTGAAACAACATACCTATCACAGGAAATGCAGCAGTAGCTTGTTCCTTAAGTCCAGTACAATGGACACATTTGAGCATAGCTACTTGTAGGCCCGTATAAGTTCAGCGGCTTTGGGGTTTGCCACTTCTGTCTATGATGAGAAGCGCAACTCAAAAGCATATTTGTTAGTCAACAACTTGATGTTAGAAAACCATTCTGCTCCCAGATTCGAAATGAGCATACTTGTTTAATATTAAACTATCTGGGATTTTCAACGCAGGCAATTTCTCCATACGTTATTGTACCCTACCATTATGTACAATTCACTAAAATAACTTTGCTTCTGCAGGACTATGATTTAAATTTAACTTGAGACGTAAAAATTTGCACTGCATTATTTTAGCACTCTGCAACACCGACTTCTCCCGGTTTTTTCGAGGTTCCCAATGTCGGCCGTAATTCGCGCTTGACAAGGAGAAGATTCGCGGATGAACCGACCATAAATTTATCAAAATCCCTAGGGGATTTAATAGATAGGGGAGGTGGGAACTTATTTTGGACGACCGTTCAAAGGCGATTGAAAAAAAATTCAAAAGACTGATATTGGATAGAGGATTTTCTCGATGACAGAAATATCACCTCAGCTCCGTCATGCTGTATCAGTTTCATGGATATTGAGAAAAACTTAAGAAAAACTCGCCCCAAAATACGCAATCTCAGATTTGCAGATTTGGCTTCAAGATCATGAATGTGAAGTGGAGTAGGCAGCTTTTGCGAAATTCTAATGCGTGTTGCCGTCAGAGGCATGAATATGAATCCTGTTTTCTGAGACAACATTGTCGCGAATGAAAGAAAAAACGCAGTCGGAGGGGCGAAAATATGGTAATTTGGTTTAAGGAAAAATAGAGTTGCAGAATGCGGGTTAAAATACACCGATATGAGCTTTTGGCTCTTTGAAGCAAGATTTTGTTGATCAGTATAAAAATTAAATATGTTCGTAGTGCATGAGTATATTTAACACAGAAATTAATGGTATGCATAAGCAGTTAAAAAATAGGATCTAAAACATTTATAGCTGTGTAAATAGAAAATATTTCGAAATTTTGATGGATAATATGAGTAGTTATTTGTTCTCAAATTCAAATTTAAACGCGGAATTTATTCACGTGATCCATTGGATTTATTCATGACTTAATTAATGAATCTAAATTAAAATATTTTTGATCAATATTCATGAATTATAAAAAAAATATAGCAAAATTTTGAATTACTAATCAATTACACTGAAAATATCAATGCATAAAAAGTTTGAATTTACAGGTGGAAGCATAAAATGCATGTTTTTTCCTAAGATATTTATGAACAAAGCGGTGCTAACGATAAAACCATGATATTTAACTCAATGAAAAGTGCACAATCGGATAACTACTCATTAATGAATGAAAGAAAGTCAAACCATCAGTGAAAAAATCAGAAATATTAATCACAGAATCCAAGTCTCAAAATAGTGAAAGGATGGAAGTAATTTATGTGGTAAATGTAGTAGTTGTTGTTGTTGAGCTATTGCAGCTAGTAGTGGTAGTAGTTGTACATAGTAGGTGTGGCAGTAGTGGTAGTACGAGTTGTACATAGTAGGTGTGGCAGTAGTGGTAGTGGTTGTACATAGTAGGTGTGGCAGTAGTGGCAGTGGCTGTACATAGTAGGTGTGGCAGTAGTGATAGTAGTTGTACATAGTAGGTGTGGCAGTAGTGGTAGTGGTTGTACATAGTGAAAAAATCAGAAATATTAATCACAGAATCCAAGTCTCAAAATAGTGAAAGGATGGAAGTAATTTATGTGGTAAATGTAGTAGTTGTTGTTGTTGAGCTATTGCAGCTAGTAGTGGTAGTAGTTGTACATAGTAGGTGTGGCAGTAGTGGTAGTACGAGTTGTACATAGTAGGTGTGGCAGTAGTGGTAGTGGTTGTACATAGTAGGTGTGGCAGTAGTGGCAGTGGCTGTACATAGTAGGTGTGGCAGTAGTGATAGTAGTTGTACATAGTAGGTGTGGCAGTAGTGGTAGTGGTTGTACATAGTAGGTGTGGCAATAGTGGTAGTGGCTGTACATAGTAGGTGTGGCAGTAGTGGTAGTGGCTGTACATAGTAGGTGTGGCAGTAGTGGCAGTGGCTGTACATAGTAGGTGTGGCAGTAGTGGTAGTGGCTGTACATAGTAGGTGTGGCAGTAGTGGCAGTGGCTGTACATAGTAGGTGTGGCAGTAGTGGTAGTGGCTGTACATAGTAGGTGTGGCAGTAGTGGTAGTGGCTGTACATAGTAGGTGTGGCAGTAGTGGTAGTGGCTGTACATAGTAGGTGTGGCAGTAGTGGTAGTGGCTGTACATAGTAGGTGTGGCAGTAGTGGTAGGGGCTGTACATAGTAGGTGTGGCAGTAGTGGCAGTGGCTGTACATAGTAGGTGTGGCAGTAGTGGTAGTGGCTGTACATAGTAGGTGTGGCAGTAGTGGTAGTGGCTGTACATAGTAGGTGTGGCAGTAGTGGCAGTGGCTGTACATAGTAGGTGTGGCAGTAGTGGTAGTGGCTGTACATAGTAGGTGTGGCAGTAGTGGTAGTGGCTGTACATAGTAGGTGTGGCAGTAGTGGTAGGGGCTGTACATAGTAGGTGTGGCAGTAGTGGTAGTGGCTGTACATAGTAGGTGTGGCAGTAGTGGTAGTGGCTGTACATAGTAGGTGTGGCAGTAGTGGTAGTGGCTGTACATAGTAGGTGTGGCAGTAGTGGTAGGGGCTGTACATAGTAGGTGTGGCAGTAGTGGTAGTGGCTGTACATAGTAGGTGTGGCAGTAGTGGTAGGGGCTGTACATAGTAGGTGTGGCAGTAGTGGTAGTGGCTGTACATAGTAGGTGTGGCAGTAGTGGTAGTGGCTGTACATAGTAGGTGTGGCAGTAGTGGCAGTGGCTGTACATAGTAGGTGTGGCAGTAGTGGTAGTGGCTGTACATAGTAGGTGTGGCAGTAGTGGTAGTGGCTGTACATAGTAGGTGTGGCAGTAGTGGTAGTGGCTGTACATAGTAGGTGTGGCAGTAGTGGTAGTGGCTGTACATAGTAAGTATGGTAGTAGTAGAGGCAGAATAAAAGGAACGTCACTAGTAAAGGGATAGATTTTATCATTCTGTCTTATATGAGGAAAATCACTCACTTTATTTTTAGGAAATTGTTTACGAAAATACCTAAGTAAAATAATATTTGTGTTTTTTCTCGACTTGATGTTAGATGTTTTAGTATTTTTCTATAACGTTAAATATTTTCCTTACATCTTCATCCTGCTGAACAACAAAAACAGCTGATCATACCTCCAATATGATTGGATCTTCATGATTGCGACCACGATTAACGATGACTAACTTGTCAAACAAGAAGCTTCAATTGGCTGATCATGACCTCGTTTTACAATTAATTTTGACTTTTTCAATCAACGTATATAGATCTCTTCCATTGGCCAATTATCTTTGTTTTGATTAGCCAATGAAACCATTTTAATCAGCCAATTATGTTCGCTGTAATCAGCCAATTACGAACACTCTATTCAACCAATGACGAGTGATTTGATCAGCGAATTACAACCGCATTGAGCAGTCAATGACGACCGCTTTAATCAGCTTATGATTACAGTTTTAACTAGCAATTATGATTAGATCTTTAACTAGCAATTATGATTAAAGCTTTAACTAGCAATTATAATTACAGTTTTAATTAAAAATTATGATTTCTGCTTTAACTATCAATTATAATTACAGTTTTAACTAAAAATTATGATTACAGCTTTAATTAGCAATTATCACTACAGCTTTAACTAGCAATTATCATTACAGCTTTAACTAGCAATTATAATCGCAGATTTAACTAGCAATTATAATTACAGTTTTAACTAAAAATTCTGATTACAGCTTTAAATAGCAATTATAATTACAGCTTTAACTATCAATTATAATTGCAGCTTTAAGTAGCAAATCACGACCACTTTAATCAATAACTCTCACCAACACAAAGCGACGGCCGTTGCAGAACGGCACCAACGCGCACTGCTCAGAACGAATGCGAGTTCGCGACCAAAAACACGCAAACTTTTGCTCGATGTCAGCCAGATTTATTTGCGAGAAAAACCTCGTAATTTCAGAGCTGCAATTTGTTCGAACTTTCCAACTCCTGGCGAAAGTGGCAAAAATGCTCGCTAAATCGAACGAGAGCGAGGTGTGGTTTTTAGTTTCGGGTGAGAACTTTTGTAGCGTAAGCTGTAGGACAAATTAATGGTGACAGATGTTCGTTCTGTTCAAATTGAAGATTGAGGAAAATTAATCTTAAACAACATGCTCAGCTCGTATCCCCTTCAGATAGATGTTCTTTCGTTTAAATTAAACCGCAGATTAAGAAAGAATTCGTTTTAAACAACATGCTCAGCTCGTTTCCCATTCAGATAGTTATTTTTGCACAGTTGCCTTTTACGTACAACCTGGAATTTATTATCGATCGTGCTTTTCATGCTTGGGAAAAATTGATCCCACCTTATATTTTACAGAACTGATGCCACAATCGGATAAATCGGATAGCTGGTCTCCGAAACGTTTTCGTTTTTTCTAATGAAATGGCTAATTTTATTAACATTTTCTACGATTTTAATTTTTATGAGAATTAGTAAAGTATTTGACCACGATCACGATATTTCTTCAATATTTAATATAATAAGATAATATTTACCATTAAATTAAGTAATATAATACTTAATATTAAATTAAGTAAGATAATACTTAATATTAAATTGAATAAGATAATATTTATTATAATAAAAATATTTTCCCACGGTCACGCTGGAAAATATTCTCGTCTCGTCACCACGCACGCGCCATAGTAAGCGAACGAAATTGAGTTACATAAATACATTAATTACAATTTATGGATTCTTTTTATTCGTTTCACTTACTCTAACTAAGATTTTACATTTACAAATATACTTTTTATTGTACACTTATTACTGCACGAGCATTCATGAGTTTTAAAGCTAATACAATTATGCTTATTATCGTAAGTGCACTTTTTATTAAATGTGAACTTATTTTATCATGTGCTTCTGTAATTACATGTACTCTTACAATAATTACAGGTTTACTTGTGCTAGTATAATAAACAATATACACTCATACAACACAATGTACACTCATACAATACATATATACAATATACACTCATAATCAAGTTGAGAGTTAAAAT
This sequence comes from Morinoia aosen, assembly GCA_030386875.1. Lineage (NCBI taxonomy): Eukaryota > Metazoa > Arthropoda > Malacostraca > Amphipoda > Talitridae > Morinoia > Morinoia aosen. The sequence continues at coordinate 33,771,269 of CM059556.1, forward strand.
TTCCGTATCTGAGAACAGTTTTGCTGTGATATTTGTTGACTACATTAAAATAACGCGGATATATGTAGATAAGTGTTGATGTAAACTGTAACTTATTAATGTAAACTGTGACTTATTAATGTAAACTGTAACTTATTATGTAAACTGTAACATATTAATGTAAATTGTACCTAAATAATGTAAGCTGTAAATTATTTGATACGCATCCTGACACTATAGCACATTGCAAGTGTGGATGCGATATAATCAGTGTGTTGTTTGTAAATTTTTGTTAGCATATTGAATTAGAGCTGATTGGTGTAAGCCGTATTCATTATTTTCCCTGATTCCATTACCATTATTTTTCTGTGTTTCAACTACCATGATTTTTCCTATTTCCATTATCTTTATTTTCTCTGCTTTAGTCATAAGTAACCCATGTGAAACTTTTTTATCGTTTTCTACTTCTCATTTGTTGCAGTAAATATTTTTATTTTTCGAATGGAGGTAATTGATGCAAGACTTAATAAGTTTTTGACATAAGAGAGTTAAAATTTTTTAATCGTAGTAGAAGTAGTTGAACGAAAACTGCCTTGATTTCGAAAGTGTTTCAATTATGATTTTTTAACGCGTCACACTAAAACTCCTTCATTTCTCCTTCACGCGCGTGACGTCACGCTGGGAATCACATTTTTCGGGAATCTGAATATTTCTTTTTCAGAATCAAACGAACATTGCTTGGAAACCGAAATACTCCTTTTTCGGCGAATCAGAACCACCTTTATTCCAGGAATAAAAAACTTCTTTCAGAGATCAGCAGAACAAATACTTTGCGGGAATTGAAATACTCCTTTTCCCGAAATCAGAATACTTTTTTCCCAAGAATGCAAATACCTTTATTCCAGAAATCAGATATCCTTTTTCCAGGAATCAAAATAATCCTTCCGACAAAATCAAAATAATCCTTCAGCGAATAAGAAAAAAAAATCCCAGAAAAAAAAACATTTCCATGGATAAGAATATTTCTTTTTCCACAGATCGAAGCGATCTATTTTTACGAAGACTAGACCTGAAGCAGAGAGAAAAATACAAAATCTGAGCATCAAGGAAACCTCGAACATGGCTGACCGAAATTTATCGTTTTAAAATCCCGGAGAAGTCGTCGACTTGCGCTAAATGGATGGCGTCCTCCGCCCGTTGCTTGCTGTGCTCCAGCGGTTACTGCGCCGGTGCTTTCTTTGTGTGAGAAGCTGGCACACTTTTGCCTTGAAAATTGTTTACTAATCTCCCTATTTTCTCTTGAAAATTGTTTACTAATCTTCCTATTTTCCCTTGAAAATTGTTTACTAATCTTTCTATTTTCCCTTGAAAATTGTTTACTAATCTCCCTATTTTCCCTTGAAAATTGTTAACTAATCTCTCTACTTTGCCTTGAAAATTGTTTACTAATCTCTCTATTTAGCCTTGGAAATTGTTTACTAATCTTCCTATTTTGCCTTGAAAATTGTTTACTAATCTCCCTATTTTGCCCTGAAAATTGTTTACTAATCTCTCTACTTTGCCTTGAAAATTGTTTACTAATCTCTCTACTTTGCCTTGAAAATTGTTTACTAATCTCTCTATTTTGCCTTGAAAATTGTTTACTAATCTCTCTATTTTCCCTTGAAAATTGTTTACTAATCTCTCTACTTTGCCTTGAAAATTGTTTCTTAATCTCCCTATTCTCCCTTGAAAATTGTTTACTAATCTCTCTATTTTCCCTTGAAAATTGTTTACTAATCTTTCTACTTTGCCTTGAAAATTGTTTACAAATCTTCCTATTTTCCCTTGAAAATTGTTCACTAATCTTTCTATTTCATCTCTACAATTTGTTACTGATTTTACCTCTAAAACGTGTTACTGACCTCTCTATTTCCCCTTTGAAACATTTAATAATCACTCTATTTCCATTGCAATCTTTTTGCTAATCTCTCTATTTACTCTTTGAAATTTGTTACTGATTTATTTTCCCATAAAAATTTGTTACTGGTGTATATCACTTTCAAAATTTATCATTAATCTTTCTAATTCATCTTTAAAATTTGTTACCTATCTATTTTATCTTTAAAATTTGTTAGTGATTTTTCTATTTCACCTATAAAATTGGTTGTATAATTGTTTTCCCTTTAAAATTTTTCACGAATCTCTATTTCCTCTTTAAAATTTGTACCTGATGTATTTCCTCTATCAAATTTGTAGCTAATCTATTTCCCTTTGAAATTTGTTACTTACCTTATTTTCCGTTCAAAATTTGTTACTTATCTACTTCATTTTTAAAATTTGTTTCTTATCTATTACCCCTTTAAAATTTGTTACTTATCTATTTCCTCTTTGTAATTTGTTACTTATCTATTTCCTCTTTAAATTTTGTTACTTATCTATTTCCTCTTTAAAATTTGTTACTAAGTGACTGATAAGTTGAATAATGAGTGAACAATATTCCAGAATAGGAATTCATACTCTAGTGAAGTGCCCTGGTTGTCAAATAAGCCATCTGTCTAACATGTTTGCTCTATAATTCCTCAATAAAAATTATAATTAAAGTGGTTTTCCTTTCCCTATCGTGAACAGTGTTACGAAGCAGTGAGGTCGATTAACTTTCAAAACTCCCTAAATTGGAGCGTAACTTTGTTGTTTACCTTCAAATTTATTCTAAACTAACCTAAACTAAATTTTATAATTCTAAACTGTCAAATAATAGAAGTGTTTGTAACGTAATTTTGAAACATATCCAAACCGTTTCTGGGTTCCAATTTTGATTTCATGGTGATAATATGAAATTATTTTTGCCTTGTTCCCGAGTCCCTGAAATATTTCTCGAATAAAATTCAACACAATTTTCGAGGTGACTTTTTCAAAACATGAAACGGCAAACTGTTCAAAGTCTGTCCCGTGTTTTAACACAACAAAGCCTGATTAATAAACTTCAAAACACCCTGCAGCGGCTACCATGGGAACCTCTTTTGGCTTTTAAATCAATAGATTGTCTGACAAACTTTTAAGAAACCAGAAAATCTTTTCAGATAACAAAAAAATTTCGAGAAAACAGAAAATATTTTTAGAGAACAGAAACGTCAACTCGTTGAGTACCGTATTCAGGTTTCTAAAGTTCCTTAGGAAAACTTTAAGAAAAGTTTAGAGCAGAACTTCAACAGCAGCCAATATTGCGTACAGGAGGAATTGTGACTTTTACAAGAATTGCAATACAATTTTTACATAAGCTTGCGAAGATTGCAGATTTTAGCAAATTTGCTTTCGTAGAATAAGTTGTCCAATTACCTGAAGACACGCACATGTACGAACACAGACACACACATCACACACACATCACACATACACCACACATACCCATATCACACACACTACACATACATTCCACACAAACACTCACCACACTCACACCACACACATACATCACACACACAGACACCACACCCACACTACACACATCACACACACACCATACACCCACACCACACACACACACACACACACGGTACACAGAGATGCAGGAGCAGAATGACTACACATGACAGAAATAGTTTTTTCAAGCAACACAAAAAGTTTTATCTCTGCCAGGTAGTTGACTCACCGAAAAAAACTATTTTCAATTTACAGAAGATATAAGGAAATTCGCTGAAATGTTGCAGGTGATTGACAGCGTGTTTTATCGTATTAGTTAACCGGACAACTGAAATTGAAAAATGGTTTGCTGTTTCTATGACGGTACAAATGAAGCTTTCACTGTACAGTGTACTGCATCCAGTACACTGCATACAGTACACAGCACACAATATACTGTAGGCAGCATCAAGCACTGGGTATGCCACATCAATTCCGGAATCTCCCCAGTCTAACATCTTCGCCGGAGCATGCATGTTTCTCGCCACCCAAGCGATTTCATTACTTGGGCGGCGAAAAACATGCATGCAGGTGGCGAAAAACATGCATGCAGGCGGCGAAAAACATGCATGCAGGCGGCTGAAAAGTTAGACTGGGTCTCACACGGTAATGAAGTGTTTCACTCACAGTAGAGTATTTATTGAAAAATTCTCTATTTGCTTTTTTCATCTATTTTACCCAATTTTCTACGCATCTTTACCCTTTTTCTTGCGACCAAACTGCACGCAATTCATTTGCCTCAATTAATGGCTCATTTTTTATTGAAATTGTTTTGCATGTTCGTCAACGAAAATTTAGAAGTATCTCTTATTGCTCTTTTAAGTCTCTTTCTTTACTTGAAGATGTATTTCTCTTTACTTTCTAGAGTATCCTTTTTTACTTCCGGATGTATTTTTTTACTAACAGAAGCATCTTTCTTTGCTTTCAGAAATATCTTTCCTTACTTTTGGAATAATCTTTGCATTCAGAAGTATCTTTACTATCAGAATAATCTTTTTGTATTTCTGCCGCTGTCTCGTAAAGGTCTCTTTATCGCCGCGTGATAAATCCCGTGTGGTGAGTGTACGTACACACTCATTGGTTGTGCGCTCCATACGCGCACACACCACACAGACGCACGCACACCAAAACACTTTCACATATTCAGAATTGCACACGCGCACACCAGCAACTAAACATGCACGTACACGCGCACGCAAACACACATAAACACTTACACGTATTCAGAATTACACACTAGCACACATACAACGAAACATGCACGTACACTCACGCACACCCACGCACACACCACACACCCACACACCCACACACACACACACACACGCACACACACACAAAGTAATATTGCAGCGATACAAAGGTAATATTGCAGCGATTCGAAGGTAATATTGCAGCGATACGAAGGTAATATTACAGCGATACGAAGGTAATATTGCAGCGATACGAAGGTAATATTGCAGCGATACGAAGGTAATATTGCAGCGATTCGAAGGTAATATTGCAGCGATACGAAGGTAATATTGCAGCGATACGAAGGTAATATTACAGCGATACGAAGGTAATATTGCAGCGATACGAAGGTAATATTGCAGCGATACGAAGGTGATATTACAGCGATACGAAGATAATATTGCAGCGATACGAAGGTAATATTACAGCGATACGAAGGTAATATTGCAGCGATACGAAGGTAATATTACAGCGATACGAAGGTAATATTGCAGCGATACGAAGGTAGAATTGCAGCGATACGAAGGTAATATTGCAGCGATACGAAGGTAATATTGCAGCGATACGAAGGTAATATTGCAGCGATACGAAGGTAATATTACAGCGATTCGAAGATAATATTGCAGCGATACGAAGGTAATATTGCAGCGATACGAAGGTAGAATTGCAGCGATACGAAGGTAATATTACAGCGATACGAAGGTAATATTGCAGCGATACGAAGGTAATATTACAGCGATACGAAGGTAATATTGCAGCGATACGAAGGTAGAATTGCAGCGATACGAAGGTAATATTACAGCGATACGAAGGTAATATTGCAGCGATACGAAGGTAATATTACAGCGATACGAAGGTAATATTGCAGCGATACGAAGGTAATATTGCAGCGATACGAAGGTAATATTACAGCGATACGAAGGTAGAATTGCAGCGATACGAAGGTAATATTACAGCGATACGAAGGTAATATTGCAGCGATACGAAGGTAATATTACAGCGATACGAAGGTAATATTGCAGCGATACGAAGGTAATATTGCAGCGATACGAAGGTAATATTGCAGCGATACGAAGGTAGAATTGCAGCGATACGAAGGTAATATTACAGCGATACGAAGGTAATATTGCAGCGATACGAAGGTAATATTACAGCGATACGAAGGTAATATTGCAGCGATACGAAGGTAATATTGCGGCGATACGAAGGTAATGTTGATGTAATATGAAGGAGATATCGCGATGTTGTAACAACGCGGACAGGAATAGAATATTTTACATACTAATGCATGGTTTACCAGTGTCAATGTAGTAGTAGTTATTGATAAATTGATATTGCGGCAGTAATATAAGATTAATTATTGCAGCAGTTAAATAATGATTAGTGTTGCAGCAGCTATTCAAAAATAAATATAGCAGCAGTTATAGGATAATTTATGTTATAGTAACAATTAACAATAATTAAGCAATACTGGGTTTTGCAGAACCAGAAGTACAAAGTTGCATACAAAATAGAACATGGCAAAATAAATACTTTTTCTTATATGGAATTTTTCGGAAAATTCGGGTTTTTGAGGCATCAGTGGTTTATCGTTTTGAAGGATGACATTTAAGGGCACAACTACTCGGAATATTCATTCAGAATTCACTTTACAAAAATAGTTCAAAATGTTTTCCACTTACATCAATGCACTTATCAAATCTAGGCCTCAACGACTGCCGGATATTAGGAAACACGTGCGGCATTTCAGAAATCTCCCCAGAAGACACTGCAATTCGGGCCACGAGATCTTCATCAGATTCAATGGGTGTAGCACAATCAACAAGGAAAGATCAACAAGGCTCTTCAAGGCTCAACTTTTTTACTAAAAATCAATATAAAATAAATTTCATTATTGTAAACTTTCATAGAATAGAAGTGCTAGTAACATAAATTCAATACAAAAATTGCGATTAATTTTATAGTTAAATAACATTCTTCAAAGCAATCAACTACTAATATCTCAAAAACCCGAACTTTTTTCGGAAAATTTTATAGAGATAAAAATGTTTACTTGTCTTTTTCTACTTAGTGTGCAATTTTGTACCTCATGTTCTGAAACACTCTGTGTCCTTAATAATAACTGTGACTATGTTGAAGACTAAATAAATATTTTTTTGACAACATCTTCACTTTATTTCAAATTAAAAAAATTGAACAGAACTTCTGCTACAACCTTCGCGGCAACAGTATATACATATATACATATATATACATATACACATATATACTGTATGTTGACCGTTAGCTGTGTTATAACATTACCCAGAAGTATCGTCAAACAACACTTCCCACACAACTGACAGAACTTGGCGTTCAGTCACCACTCAACTTACACAAACTTATACAGCAAACCTCAACTTAAATTAATGCAAGTCGATCCGAATAACTCATAATTTGGACTAAAGAACGATCATCAGAAGAGGATATGATTGTCCCTTAAATGCGTACTAGCAATCGCGTTTCATTAGCACAGCAATCGTATTCTACCATATTGTTCAATTCTTCGGATGAAAGGAATACCCGGTGACAAAACAATCATGAGAGGGTTGTAAGATTGTCCATCAAACAAGAAACAATCACGAGAGATCAGCAAGACTGTCCATCAAACAAGAAACAATCACGAGAGACTACCATGACTGTCCATCAAACAAGAAACAATCACGAGAGACCAGCATGACTGTCCATCAAACAAGAAACAATCACGAGAGATCAGCAAGACTGTCCATCAAACAAGAAACAATCACGAGAGACCAGCAAGACTGGCCATCAAACAAGAAACAATCACGAGAGATCAGCAAGACTGTCCATCAAACAAGAAACAATCACGAGAGACTACCAAGACTGTCCATCAAACAAGAAACAATCACGAGAGACCAGCAAGACTGTTCATCAAACAAGAAACAATCACGAGAGACCAGCAAGACTGGCCATCAAACAAGAAACAATCACGAGAGATCAGCAAGACTGTCCATCAAACAAGAAACAATCACGAGAGACTACCAAGACTGTCCATCAAACAAGAAACAATCACGAGAGACCAGCAAGACTGTCCATCAAACAAGAAACAATCACGAGAGACCAGCAAGACTGGCCATCAAACAAGAAACAATCACGAGAGATCAGCAAGACTGTCCATCAAACAAGAAACAATCACGAGAGACTACCAAGACTGTCCATCAAACAAGAAACAATCACGAGAGACCAGCAAGACTGTTCATCAAGCAAGAAACAATCACGAGAGACCAGCAAGACTGTCCATCAAACAAGAAACAATCACGAGAGACCAGCAAGACTGTCCATCAAACAAGAAACAATCACGAGAGACCAGCAAAACTGTCCATCAAACAAGAAACAATCACGAGAGACCAGCAAGACTGTCCACCAAACAAGAAACAATTACGAGAGACCAGCAAGACTGTCCATCAAACAAGAAACAATCACGAGAGACCAGCAAGACTGTCCATCAAACAAGAAACAATTACGAGAGACCAGCAAGACTGTCCACCAAACAAGAAACAATCACGAGAGACCAGCAAGACTGTCCATCAAACAAGAAACAATCACGAGAGACCAGCAAGACTGTCCACCAAACAAGAAACAATTACGAGAGACCCGCAAGACTGTCCATCAAACAAGAAACAATCACGAGAGACCAGCAAGACTGTCCATCAAACAAGAAACAATCACGAGAGACCAGCAAGACTGTCCATCAAACAAGAAACAATCACGAGAGACCAGCAAGACTGTCCATCAAACAAGAAACAATTACGAGAGACCAGCAAGACTGTACATCAAACAAGAAACAATCACGAGAGACCAGCAAGACTGTCCATCAAACAAGAAACAATCACGAGAGACCAGCAAGACTGTCCACCAAACAAGAAACAATTACGAGAGACCAGCAAGACTGTCCATCAAACAAGAAACAATCACGAGAGACCAGCAAGACTGTCCATCAAACAAGAAACAATTACGAGAGACCAGCAAGACTGTCCACCAAACAAGAAACAATCACGAGAGACCAGCAAGACTGTCCATCAAACAAGAAACAATCACGAGAGACCAGCAAGACTGTCCACCAAACAAGAAACAATTACGAGAGACCAGCAAGACTGTCCATCAAACAAGAAACAATCACGAGAGACCAGCAAGACTGTCCATCAAACAAGAAACAATCACGAGAGACCAGCAAGACTGTCCATCAAACAAGAAACAATCACGAGAGACCAGCAAGACTGTCCATCAAACAAGAAACAATCACGAGAGACCAGCAAGACTGTCCATCAAACAAGAAACAATCACGAGAGACCAGCAAGACTGTCCATCAAACAAGAAACAATCACGAGAGACCAGCAAGACTGTCCATCAAACAAGAAACAATCACGAGAGACCAGCAAGACTGTCCATCAAACAAGAAACAATCACGAGAGACCAGCAAGACTGTCCATCAAACAAGAAACAATCACGAGAGACCACCACGACCGTCCGTGCAGGCAATGGCACACACTCCACAGGCGCAACAGAAATGAATTCGTTCAGATGCCATCACGAACACGGCCGCCATTTGAGCAAACTGCAAGCAGCGAAGTGCCGAGTTTACTTAATTAGTTAAGACTGCCTCGCTACCGTCGGTGTAATTCGCATGCAAATCAAAATGTATTTCGGATGCTAATCCAAGTGCCGAATAAACAGCCCGGCTCCATAGGCCGGACCTGGAGGGTATTTAGGCGTAGGTACGATAGGTCTAGTTTTGATTACAGTGAGGTGGGTATCGTTGTAGGGTGCTGTGTAGTTATGGATTCTGGTGTTACTTGGGTGTGGTGTTACTTGGGTGTGGTGTTATTTGGGTGTGGTGTTACTTGGGTGTGGTGTTACTTGGGTGGTGGGTGTGGTGTTACTTGGGTGGTGGGTGAAGTGTTACTTGGGTGTGGTGTTACTTGGGTGGTGGGTGTGGTGTTACTTGGGTGGTGGGTGTGGTGTTACTTGGGTGGTGGGTGTGGAGTTACTTGGGTGGTGGGTGTGGTGTTACTTGGGTGGGTGGTGTGGAGTTACTTGGGTGGTGGGTGTGGTGTTACTTGGGTGGTGGGTGTGGAGTTACTTGGGTGGTGGGTGTGGTGTTACTTGGGTGGTGGGTGTAGAGTTACTTGGGTGGTGGGTGTGGAGTTACTTGGGTGGTGGGTGTGGAGTTGCTTGGGTGGTGGGTGTGGTGTTACTTGGGTGGTGGGTGTGGCGTTACTTGAGTGGTGGGTGTGGTGTTACTTGGGTGGTGGGTGTGGAGTTACTTGGGTGGTGGGTGTGGTGTTACTTGGGTGGTGGGTGTGGAGTTACTTGGGTGGTGGGTGTGGTGTTAATTGGGTGGTGGGTGTGGTGTTACTTGGGTGGTGGGTGTGGAGTTACTTGGGTGGTGGGTGTGGAGTTACTTGGGTGGTGGGTGTGGTGTTACTTGGGTGGTGGGTGTGGAGTTACTTGGGTGGTGGGTGTGGAGTTACTTGGGTGGTGGGTGTGGAGTTACTTGGGTGGTGGGTGTGGAGTTACTTGGGTGGTGGGTGTGGAGTTACTTGGGTGGTGGGTGTGGAGTTACTTGGGTGGTGGGTGTGGAGTTACTTGGGTGGTGGGTGTGGAGTTACTTGGGTGGTGGGTGTGGAGTTACTTGGGTGGTGGGTGTGGTGTTACCTGGGTGGTTTATGGCAGTGTGTGGGGGTTAGGAAAGATAAAATTCGGTGCAAAAATTTACAACACTCAAATTTTTTTTAGTGGTTAAGTATTTTGTCGAATAATTAACCGATTGGCGAGCACGCGTGCTGTAAGAGCGCGACATGTTCACCTCATTTTGTATTGCAGACAAAGTCTGCCGGTTTTCATTGCATATTTCCTAACGGTTGTAAAATTAATTCATGTTGTATTTATTTGTTCTGCAGAGTTAGTGTACCGAAAAACTCCCTACAATGACAGCGTGGTCTTTTGCCTCGACATTTTCCTTTAGTGCCCAGAAACTTACGTTCAGTGCCTAGAATCTTCCCTCCAGTGCCTAGAAACTTCTCTTCAGTGCCCAGAAACCTCCCTTCAGTGCCTAGAAACTTCCCTCCAGTGCCTAGAAACTTCCCTCCAGTGCCTAGAAACTTCCCTCCAGTGCCTAGAAACTTCAGTCCAGTGCCTAGAAACTTCCCTCCAGTGCCTAGAAACTTCCCTCCAGTGCCTAGAAACTTCCCTCCAGTGCCTAGAAACTTCCCTCCAGTGCCTAGAAACTTCCCTCCAGTGCCCAGAACTTACCTTCAGTGCTTCGACACTTCCCTTTAGTGCCCAGAAACTTCCCTCCAGTGCCCAGAAACTTCCCTCCAGTGCCTAGAAACTTTCCTCCAGTGCCCAGAAACTTCCCTCCAGTGCCCAGAAACTTACCTTCAGTGCCTAGAAACTTCCCTCCAGTGCCCAGAAACTTATCTTCAGTGCCTAGAAACTTCCCTCCAGTGCCCAGAAACTTACCTTCAGTGCCTAGAAACTTCCCTCTAGTGCCCAGAAACTTACCTTCAGTGCCTAGAAACTTCCCTCCAGTGCCCAGAAACTTACCTTCAGTGCCTCGACACTTCCCTTTAGTGCCCAGAAACTTCCCTCCAGTGCCCAGAAACTTCCCTCCAGTGCCTAGAAACTTCCCTCCAGTGCCCAGAAACTTACCCTCAGTGCCTAGAAACTTCCATCCAGTGCCCAGAAACTTACCTTCAGTGCCTAGAAACTTCCCTTCAGTGCCTAGAAACTTCCCTCCAGTGCCCAGAACTTACCTTCAGTGCCTAGAAACTTCCCTTCAGTGCCTAGAAACTTCCCTTCAGTGCCCAGAAACTTCCCTCCAGTGCCTAGAAACTTCCCTTCAGTGCCCAGAAACTTACCTTCAGTGCCTAGAAACTTCCCTCCAGTGCCTAGAAACTTCCCTTCAGTGCCTAGAAACTTCCCTCCAGTGCCTAGAAACTTCCCCTCAGTGCCTAGAAACTTCCCTTCAGTGCCTAGAAACTTCCATCCAGTGCCCAGAAACTTACCTTCAGTGCCTAGAAACTTCCCTTCAGTGCCTAGAAACTTCCCTCCAGTGCCCAGAAACTTACCTTCAGTGCCTAGAAACTTCCCTTCAGTGCCTAGAAACTTCCCTTCAGTGCCCAGAAACTTCCCTCCAGTGCCTAGAAACTTCCCTTCAGTGCCCAGAAATTTACCTTCAGTGCCTAGAAACTTCCCTCCAGTGCCTAGAAACTTCCCTTCAGTGCCTAGAAACTTCCCTCCAGTGCCTAGAAACTTCCCTTCAGTGCCCAGAAACTTACCTTCAGTGCCTAGAAACTTACCTTCAGTGCCTAGAAACTTCCCTCCAGTGCCCAGAAACTTCCCTCCAGTGCCTAGAAGCTTCCCTTCAGTGCCTAGAAACTTCCCTTCAGTGCCCAGAAACTTACCTTCAGTGCCTAGAAACTTCCCTCCAGTGCCTAGAAACTTACCTTCAGTGCCTAGAAACTTCCCCTCAGTGCCTAGAAACTTCCCTTCAGTGCCTAGAAACTTCCCTCCAGTGCCCAGAAACTTACCTTCAGTGCCTAGAAACTTCCCTCCAGTGCCTTGAACCTTCCCTCCAGTGCCTAGAAACTTCCCTTCAGTGGCTAGAAACTTCCCTTCAGTGCCTAGAAACTTACCTTCAGTGCCTAGAAACTTCCCTCCAGTGCCTAGAAACTCCCCTTCAGTGACTAGAAACTTCTCTTCAGTGCCTAGAAACTTCCCTTCAGTGCCTAGAAACTTCCATTCAGTGCCCAGAAACTTGCCTTCAGTGCCTAGAATTTCGCCTTCAGTGCCTAGAATCTTCCCTCCAGTGCCTAGAAACTTCCCTTCAGTGCCTAGAAATTTCCCTTCAGTGCCTAGAAACTTCCCTTCAATGCCTAGAAACTTCCCTCCAGTGCCTAGAAACTTCCCTTCAGTGCCTAGAAACTTCCCTTCAGTGCTCAGAAACTTCCCTTCAGTGCCTCGAAACTTCCCTTCGGTGCCTAGAAACTTCCCTCCAGTGCCTAGAAATTTCCCTTCAGTGCCTAGAAACTTCCCTTCAGTGCCTAGAAACTTCCCTCCAGTGCCTAGAAACTTCCCTTCAGTGCCTAGAAACTTCCCTCCAGTGCCTAGAAACTTCCCTCCAGTGCTCAGAAAGTTCCCTTTAGTGCCCAGAAACTTCCCTTCAATGCCCAGAAACTTCCCACCAGTGCCCAGAAACTTCCCTCCAGTGCCTAGAAACTTCTCTTCAGTGCCTAGAAACTTCCCTTCAGTGCTCAGAAAGTTCCCTTTAGTGCCCAGAAACTTCCCTTCAATGCCTAGGAACTTCCCTCCAGAGCCTAGAAACTTCCCTTCAGTGCTCAGAAAGTTCCCTTTAGTGCCCAGAAACATCCCTTCAATGCCCAGAAACTTCCCTCCAGTGCCCAGAAACTTCCCTCTAGTGCCCAGAAACTTTCCTCCAGTGCCCAGAGACTTCATTTCAACATCATATTCTTGCCCAGAAACAACAGAGATGTCCATCCGCATTCCCCTTCATTGGCTGAGAGCAGAGCTGAGCAGGTGAGTCATCTAAGGCAGATAGTCCCGTGAAATGAACACGTCGCGTCTCCGAGCCATACCATCCATGGACTTTGAGCCGACAAAAGTAAACCTTCCGTTGCAGAATGTAACATTTTGCCGCGAAGCTTTACCCGTCACTGACCAGAAAGTATCGTCAAAATAAGATGTTCTCGACAACAATATCAGAAAAAAATATCTTGGATGAGAGGGCGGTATGTATTACGAAAATGTTTTGCGGTCTGGAAGGACTGCAGTGGATGAAGAGAACGCTGTTTGGGATGACGTATGAACTCCTCATATCTTCGGTCCTGAACAAAGGAATATGTTTGCGGAAGAATGCGATCCGCGAAAAAATTTTGTTTCATTGCGATGCGATAGGAAAGTTAACGGGAAAGTATGGGACCTTTGAAGAAAGATAAGAAAAGCTTTGGTATTTTTACTGCTTAGAAATATTAGGAACTGAGTGATAGGAAAATAATATATATGAAATGAATGTGTTGAATATTAGAAGCTGCCGATGTCAGGGTAAAATTTTGCCTCATAGGGCATAAATTTTGTCCTAATTAATTTTGCCCCATGCCTAATTGAACGTAGAATGCTTTGAAGAACCAGCTTATAAGAGGGAAATAACGTTTAAATAATGACGTGCATAATCAAGGATGATAATTATCATTATTATTATTATTATCATTATTATTATTATTGTTATTATGTACGACGTTTCACCATTATCACGGATGAACATTCACGGAAAATTATAACATTTGATAGAAATAAAGTAGCTCTATAAGATCCCAAAATTATTATTACCTATCGTAAGGAAATAAATGAATAAAATTAAGCTGCGTAATCTAACTAGCGATTAAGATTTGCGATTGAACAACGACTGAAATGAAACCTCGGACTAAACGCAAAGGATCCAAAACTAACATTCATTTATGTGCAAATAAACTAACTCAAATTCAGAACCTGTCATGGGACAGAAAGGGATCTCTATGCAGGGAATAATAATTCTTCAACGAAGCAGATGAACAAAAAGTCACCTAAAGCAGAAGTCCGGATCTGTGTACCAACAGCCGGCGTCAATACTGCATCATAAAAGGCCAGGAGTCTCCGTAATTTAATAAATAAATTGACAATTAAAATAATAAAGCAATAAATAAATTTACAAATATATTTTGTGCGTAATTTCTCCAAAGTTATCACAATGGGAGCCTCCTTAAACACATAAATAGGGTTGGTCTGTCTCTCTTTCACGCTCTTAGAAGGACGCTCATTGACCGTATCTGTGATACGAATTTCACCAGTGCACAAGTACAAGAATATTTTGATGGCGGGTACTGTTGGGATGGATATTTTTGTTGGTCATCCATAACTGGAAGATTCGACTAAAGAAAATATCGAATGCCGTCATTATTGACGGGTTGTGTTTATACGAGTGGAAAATAATGTGTTTGAAATAAAAATTTCACGGCAAGACTCTCGAAAGTCTGCGGAGAATGCAACCCAAGCATCAGTATATATCTCATGAGAAATATACTGATTTGTCGCGTAAACGTGTTTGAAAGACTATTTGTCACAAGCGTATACGTTTCAGTAAGTTACACATAGAGTTATGCTTCGTCCACATCAGAAAATAACATTAGTAAAGTCGTTGCAATTTGACGCTCATACGCATTTCGCTGTTTAGTAGTTTTGATTCAACGCAGTAGGTGTTGAAAAAAATTGATAAAGATACACAATCTTTCGAAGAAAGTTATATGTTTCAATTACTTTAGGAATTACTAACAAAACACAGTGTACTGAAAAAATCTAACGTTAATGATAAATATAAGCCCTTGTGACAATTTTGTTTCCTTGTAGGGCATGGTAGAGGAAACAAGGTAGGGTCATTTCTATGGGAGAAAATACCCCTTCGATTGTTCGGCTGGACAATCGATAGGCTTTACTTGAGACAAACTTTATGACGTCACCAAAACGCAGTGTCGTTAGGCCAATAGTGGAGCCAGATTTGGGCGTAGCAGTGCTACCAGACGCAATATGAGCGCTGCTATTGGTTCGTTGCCGTGACGTCAGCAAACCCACACAGTCAACGAAGAAAAGACTGGTGTGAACCTACCTTGTTTCATTTAACTATGTTGTGAGGTGAGAATATTGTTTAGATCGTACAGGTGCATTACCAGTTGGCTGTCACTGCATCTTTTTGCTTTCGATAATAAGGTAGGACAAATTCAACACCCAATTTTCTGTATGTAATAAAAAGGGGAAATTCTAAACCCGGTATTTCAATAGTGGGATAAGGCAAAATTTTGTCATTTCCACTCTGTGTAGTCCCACTCTGTGTAGTCCCACTCTGTGTAGTCGCACTCTGTGTAGTCCCACTCTGTGTAGTTCCACTCTGTGTAGTCCCACTCTGTGTAGTCCCACTCTGTGTAGTCCCACTCTGTGTAGTCCCACTCTGTGTAGTCCCACTCTGTGTAGTCCCACTCTGTGTAGTCCCACTCTGTGTAGTCCCACTCTGTGTAGTCCCACTCTGTGTAGTCCCACTCTGTCTAGTCCCACTCTGTGTAGTTCCACTCTGTGTAGTCCCACTCTGTGTAGTCCCACTCTGTGTAGTCCCACTCTGTGTAGTCCCACTCTGTGTAGTCCCACTCTGTGTAGTCCCACTCTGTGTAGTCCCACTCTGTGTAGTCCCACTCTGTGTAGTCCCACTCTGTCTAGTCCCACTCTGTGTAGTTCCACTCTGTGTAGTCCCACTCTGTGTTGTCCCACTCTGTGTTGTCCCACTCTGTGTAGTCCCACTCTGTCTAGTCGCACTCTGTGTAGTCCCACTCTGTGTAGTCCCACTCTGTGTAGTCCCACTCTGTGTAGTTCCACTCTGTGTAGTCCCACTCTGTGTTGTCCCACTCTGTGTTGTCCCACTCTGTGTAGTCCCACTCTGTCTAGTCGCACTCTGTGTTGTCCCACTCTGTGTTGTCCCACTCTGTGTTGTCCCACTCTGTGTAGTCCCACTCTGTGTAGTCCCACTCTGTGTAGTTCCACTCTGTGTAGTCCCACTCTGTGTTGTCCCACTCTGTGTTGTCCCACTCTGTGTAGTCCCACTCTGTCTAGTCCCACTCTGTGTAGTCCCACTCTGTGTAGTCCCACTCTGTGTTGTCCCACTCTGTGTTGTCCCACTCTGTCTAGTCCCACTCTGTCTAGTCCCACTCTGTCTAGTCCCACTCTGTGTAGTCCCACTCTGTGTAGTCCCACTCTGTGTTGTCCCACTCTGTGTTGTCCCACTCTGTCTAGTCCCACTCTGTCTAGTCCCACTCTGTGTATTGTAGACACGATCGGCTAAAAATGTTAATTCAATCATGAAAACCTTTTCAAAAATTAGTTATATAAGCAGCCCGGTCCAATAGAACTCGGGTGGTGCATTGTTAATACACGAAAAAATGAGTTAAAACACACGCTGTTCTTGTAAAAAAAAACAGATTTTTCAATAATATAATACAAAATAAAATCTAATTTTTTTTGCCTAACACGAACTCGATTTTGGCTCCTGCCAGCAGCGTCAGCAAAATTGAAGTCGGGCGCTAGCGTACGACGAGCTGACGGAGGCTGCATTGAAAAGAGAAGGTTTATTTGAAAGTTATACGCTCGGAAGACCTTGGGTTTGTTTAGGCCTTCCTTCAGGCCTTTCTTTCCCTTATTAATTAAATTTAATACAAGAGGTTTTGACGCCTTGAAGTTTTTAAGTCGTTTTAATTCTATAACTTTTATCAGCTCGAATGCTTTTATTACCATTCAAAATTTTTAAGTTAAATGCTGTTATGATCACAGCTAGTTTTTCCAGTTAATCGTAGTTGATGTTACCGTTTATTATTTCAATTATTATTTATTTAATTCTATTTCTATAACTTTTCATCTCAATGGAGAGGCAGCAGTGACTAATTGCATTACCAATGTAAGAGAATTCATTGTTCAGCCTGGGGCATGTATAATTTTGGCCGCCCTTTCTAGAAGTTGTACATTTGCGGCTCAAATCATGCATGCTCCGACGAAAAGTTAGAGTAGGCACTCTAGGCACGTCCTCAGAATTTCAGGTCACTAAAGGCACTCTAGGCACGTCCTCAGAATTTCAGGTCACTAAAGGCACTCTAGGCACGTCCTCATAATTTCAGATCACTAAAGGCACTCTAGGCACGTCCTCATAATTTCAGATCACTAAAGGCACTCTAGGCACGTCCTCATAATTTCAGATCACTAAAGGCACTCTAGGCACGTCCTCATAATTTCAGGTCACTAAAGGCACTCTAGGCACGTCCTCATAATTTCAGATCACTAAAGGCACTCTAGGCACGTCCTCATAATTTCAGATCACTAAAGGCACTCTAGGCACGTCCTCAGAATTTCAGGTCACTAAAGGCACTCTAGGCACGTCCTCAGAATTTCAGGTCCCTAAAGGCACTCTAGGCACGTCCTCAGAATTTAGTGGCGTGGCTTCACGAGGGAAAATAGTTTCCCGTAGCAGCGGATGTGGGGTAAAAATGGAGCCATTTATACCCTGAAAGCTTTTTTCTGGGGAAACTTCGTAACCTTCTTGTTTTAAGGCATCGCAATTGGGGTCTGTGTAGGACTATTTTTTGGCGGATATCAGCGCAAGTGGAAGGTCGTTTTTGATCGTTTTTGGTCGTTTTTGGTCGTTTCTGGTCGTTTTTAGTTGTTATTGGTCGTTTTTGATTGTTTTTGCGCCTATGAATTGCCATTTACAAAAACCGTTTTTTTTCAATCGACAAGAAAAGAACACTTGGTATTTTTGAACCGATGTCACGTGACTGTTGAACACAATGGCATTTAGCTGATGGATAGTGAAAGAAATTCAGTCGTTTAATAGCTAATGAAATAAAACTTGAGTTTAGCTTCTATAAGATAGAAAATATTGAAAGTGAAATTTTTCTAATTTTTATACATTAGTTTTTGAATATATTACAAAAAATGTCAAAATGATTACCGTCTCGAGAATTTGATAGTCACACACTCTCAGCAGTTTATTGAATAATGTAACTATTTACGAAATATTGCATTATTGCATTCTTAAAAACCAGTACAACAAATTTTTGGTGGACGCATTTTTTTAAAATTCATTTTTATTGTGTTCCAACCCTTCACCTTCGCCATAAAATTCATGGTAAGTAATTATTTAATTTCATAAAAATTTCAACTGCTTCCATAAAATTTAGAATAAGTAATGGTAATTATTCAATTTCACTAAAATTAAAACTGATTTTAAACCTTTTAATTTGATTACAGATTAAATTTATTAAAACTACCCCGGCTTTTCAACCGTTTCAATTCATCAAAATTACAGTTGCTTCGCAAGTGTATATATGTTGAAATTTTCAATTTGTTTCGATAAAATCAAAAATCTGTAAAAGTATCTGCCTTCATCCACAAAATATTGTTAATGAAATTCTGTCATTGTGACACTTAATGAAAGACTTAAAAATGTTCTGATTTTATACCATTTCTTTCAGAATTTTGCATGAAACAAAATGCATTATCTCAAAAAAAATGGAAATTTTATTGTGGTTTACCACTATTTTTTTTAAATTGCATCACACTGCACGGGCTAGATAATAAATTGAGTTTTTAGAGTTACTTGCAAACTCTTCCAGAAAATTGCAACAATTAAATTACGTATTTAAAAAGTAAACACTTTTACATAGTCACTACCAAATATTTTCAAAAAATTACGCCATTTAAATCACATTACAGAAAAAATATTTAACTCTTTAATAATTACTACCAAACATTTTCAAAGAGCTGCATTAAAAAAATTCGTTACCTAAAGCAAAGCAAACATTTAGATGAATAGTCATTAACGAAAATTTTTGGAAAATTACATGGAATAAATTTAGCCGCGTAAAACAAAGTAAATATTTAAGTACTAGTCATTAACAAAATTTTCAGTAAGCTGCACCGATCCAAATTTAGTCTTCTAAAACAAAGTAAACATTAAGATAGTCATTCACTAACTAAAATTTTCACATATCAGCACCAATCCAAATTTAGTCTTCTAAAACAAAGTAAACATTTAGGTAGTCATTCACAACTAAAATTTTCACAAAACTGCACCAATCCAAATTTAGTCACCTAAAACAAAGTAAACATTAAGATAGTCATTCACTTACTAAAATTTTCATAAAACCGGACCAAGGCAAATTTAGTCTTCTAAAACAAAGTAAACATTCAGATAGTCATTCACTAACTAAAATTTTCACAAAACCGGACCAAGGCAAATTTAGTCACCTAAAACAAAGTAAACATTAAGGTAGTCATTCACTAACTAAAATTTTCACAAAACCGGACCAAGGCAAATTTAGTCACCTAAAACAAAGTAAACATTAAGGATACGATATTCACTAACTAAAATTTTCACAAAACTGCACCAATCCAAATTTAGTCACCTAAAACAAAGTAAACATTAAGATAGTCATTCACTAACTAAAATTTTCACAAAATCGGATCAAGGCAAATTTCAGAACAAAACTTGACATCTCTAATCCGGCGGAGCGGAGCTCATCGAATGTCAGAGGAATGCCAGGCGCTGATCTCAAAATTGCTTCTGGACCGAGGCAATATCTATTGCTCCCTGGAGGAGTAGCCTTTATTGCGCCCGGCTGCAATGGCATCAAAGCTCCAGTTATTGCCTCAATTGCCAGCGATTGTGGAGTTGGTACTAATGCCGATCTCATCAAAAGTATTGGCTGGAGTTGGAAGCAAGAAGAGCGTTTTTACTACCGCTAAGCACTATGCTTAGGACTATGTTAATGCTTAGGGCTATGTTAATGCTTAGGGCTATGTTAATGCTTAGGACTATGTTAATGCTTAGGACTATGTTAATGCTTAGGACTATGTTACTTTGTAATCTACTATTTGTGGTCAATAATAATGAAACCAATATTCTTATTATTTTGGGTTAGAGAATATTAACGAAAAATAATAAATAACGTACAAAGGACGCTATAAAAGTACATTTTGACGTAAAAGTTTTAAGACCGTTACAAGTTTGCAGCAACTGTGAAGAACGTTTGAATATTTTCAATTATTTGTTAATAAAACGAACATACGCTTCTATATTTACAGGGTTCATTTCCAGGCTTTCGCGTAGGACTTCAGCCATTGTTCGGATATTAATTATTATGCAAAAAGTTATTTATAGAACTTATAATTTTGTGTGTATGTGGGACACGTTTCCGGAGCAAGGTTATATTAACATAACAAAAACAACGGCAACAGAATCGCTATCCAGTAAAAAGGAACACCAACCAGTAGAAAAGAAAACCCACCAGTAAAAAGAACACCAACCAGTAAAAAGGAACACAAACCAGAAGAAAAGATCACTAACCATTAAAAGAGAACACCAACCAGTAAAAAGGAACACCAACCAGTTAAAGAGAACACCAACAAATAAAAAGGAACACCAACCAGTAGAAAAGAACACAACCAGTAAAAAAGAACACCAACCAGTAAAATGGAACACCATCAAATAAAATAGAACACCAACCACTTAAAGGAACACAACCAGTAAAAATAACAAGCAGTAAACAAATTAAAACCACATTTTCACGCACTTTCCGTCTTTTCGCAACAAACGACATGTTTACGTACAAAAAAACACACTTTTGGGAATTTTCCGCCTTCGCACAACAAAGAACAGCTTCAAAATGAGTGTCAGAAGCAGATTGAAAACTGGCTTGTTATTGTGTCGAGGATTGCGTTGTGTTGCGAGCGGGACGAGGCTTCAGATAATTGTGAGCTACAGAAAATTAATTACGAAATTTCACAACCCAGAAATTTCTTAACAGTTGTGCTGTAACGGAAACGTAGATAATATTACCTTGAAAATATTATATTATTATATTACCTAGAAAATATTATCTGTATGATTTTCCCAGGTAATATCACTGAAGTAATATGAAACGAACCTTAATATTAATTTAGTAATATTACGTAGAAAATATTGCCTGGATAAGTGAGCCAGAAAGTTTTCCCTACATAATGATTTCCTAGATAATATTACCTATATAATGTTACTTAGATATTGTTACTCAGATTATAGTACCTAGAGAATGTTACATGGGTAATATTACTTAGATAATGTTCAATGGATAATATTATCTAGATTTTATTCCCCACACAATAAAACCTGCACAATGTTTCTTAGATAATATTACCTGGATAATACTACCTAGCTAGTGTTACCTAGAAAATACTAACTAGATAATATTACAGTTCACTGGCAATGTAGAGTGTCCCAAAGTCAATATCTCAAACGTCATGGCATGCGTGGTATAATTCGAAAAAATTGTCACCAAGTAACAGAATGTCCCTCGAAGAATGTGCATATTAAACATGTATAAAGTATGTGCATATAAAACAAATATAAAGTATGTGCATATAAAACATATATAAAGTATGAGCATGAAAAACATATATAAAGTATGTGCATATAAAACATATATAAATTATGTGCATAAAAAACATATATACTGTAAAGCATGTGTGAATGCCACAAAAAAGGTAATGATATCCTTTTGGGGCTCTTTTAGTCAATAGATAATAGCAAAATACTAACACTAAAATTACAAAGGAAATTGATTACTGTAGAAACTATTTACCTAATGTTATTACTGTAAAGTTATTCTTAGAAAAATATATATTCTCAAAAATGAAACGAACCCTAATTATAGCTTATGGGCATCAATGTTTAATTTTGTTTAACTAAGAAAATAATAGTGAGGAATAAGGCTTTGAAACTTAGCATTTGATATTAAAAGCTTGACTGGTAAAATTGAACGTTTCGACTCAAAGAGTCATTCTCAACATAATTCTCTGGAAAAAAATTAAATATTTACATATTGACAATATCGACAAAACAAGACCACTTAAAAGGAAAGAAAACTTAAAAAAATTAAATTCTTAAACTATTTGCTAAGGAAAAGCGGATTGGGAGTCATTTAAAAAAGGCTTTCGTTGTAAAATATAAAGAGATTCAATAATGCGCAAATCAACGGGGTTTGAAGCAGCTGCTAAAATGTTAAAGTCCTCTAATTTTATAGGAAGGTTACAATTTCTTCATGGATTCGTATGGCTGAGTGAGAAGGAGCAGCAAGAGGACAGTTAGTGCGATAACTTCGGCCGGCATGCTCTGCAACGCGAATATGTAAGGCTCTAGTGGTACAACCCACATACTCCGACGCACACTGTGCGCAACTGTGTTGATAAATTACAGAAGAGAGCATACCTTTCGAAAGTTTATCTTTGTAGTTGAAAAAGTAACCAATTCGATATTTATTAAGAAGCACAAAATGAAAGTTAACATGTTTGAAATATTTGGATACAAGTACGTACAATTCTTTCTTCATTTTTTCCGATTGCTGACCGAAAAAAGGGAGGATACAATACAATTCTCTCCTTTCCACAGTAGCAACAGCCGAAGTTTGGTGGTACGTTCGATTGAAAAAATTCCTCAGGGTAGTCTCAAAAAGTTGTTTTGGAAACCCTTGGAATGGAAAAACCTTTTTAGAAAAGTAAACTCCTTATCAAGATTGCTAAAGTTAGAACTAACTGCAAAGGCCCTTGATAATAGCGTTTTAATACCGTTCATTTTAAATCGAAAGGTGCAAAAACTAAAAAAACTGGTTCCAAGACCGGTAAAATTGCATTTGCGAAAAACTGAACTACAAAAATGATTACTTTCTTTTGTTTTTAAAGAATCAAGGAAAGAAATGCTACCGTTCTGTTCAGTTTCTAGGGTAAAGGTAATATTTGGGTGTTTATAATTCAAATAGTTGAGGAATAGAGAGCAATGAGACCGATCATGAAACAATAAAAAAGTATCATCAACATATCGCTTGTTTAAAAAAGGTTTAAATTCTGGAGGACAATCTCTAAGCCGTTGTTGCTCATGAATTGGTTTCAACTACAAAGATAAACTTTCGAAAGGTATGCTCTCTTCTGTAATTTGTCAACACAGTTGTGCACAGTGTGCGTCGGAGTATGTGGGTTGTACCACTAGAGCCTTACATATTCGCGTTGCAGAGCATGCCGGCCGAAGTTATCGCACTACCCGTCCTCTTGCTGCTCCTTCTCACTCAGCCATACGAATCCATGCTGAAAGTTGTCACCTTCCTATAAAATTAGAGGACTTTAACATTTTAGCAGCTGCTTCAAGCCCCGTTGATTTGCGCATTATTGAATCTCTTTATATTTTACAACGAAAGCCTTTTTTAAATGACTCCCAACCCGCTTTTCCTTTGCAAATAGTTTAGGAATTTAATTTTTTTTAAGTTTTCTTTCCTTTTGTGTTTTCTTGTTTTCTCGATATTGTCAATATGTAAATATTTTTTTTTCCAGAGAATTAGGTTGAGAATGACTCTTTGAGTCGAAACGTTCAATTTTACCAGTAAAGCTTTTAATATAAAATGCTAAGTTTCAAAGCCTTATTCGTCGCTATTATTTTCTTAGTTAAAATTTTTAAAAATACAAACCGACAAGTGCTTCCATTAATTTTGTTCGTTTTGAAATTAATAAAACATTTTCCCTTCAGGCAATCAAACATCACTTACTTCATCTACACATACGATTGCCCCATTGATCTTTCAAACATTCTCCAGTACCTTTGAACTCTGAAACATTTTGATTTTAATCAGTCAAGTTTTCTAAAAGAATAAATCCAATATTCTTTATTTTCATCACTCAAATATTGTTCATTTCATCCAATGACAGAGTTTCTTTTTCAACCAAACAAATATTCTTTTCCATCAACAAATATTCTTAAGTTTCTTCAATCAAATTTTTTTTCGTTTTCATTAATCAAACTAAAAAAGTTTGATTAAAGAAAACGAAAATAAATTTGATTTGGCATTATCTTCCACCGAATTGTGATCACTTGAATGAATGCAGCATTATTCGCTCCACGCAGTTGAACATTTTCATCTTTCATCGATCAAACAATCATAACTTGACGAATGAAATATTTTCCGTGTTGTTCAATGAAACATTCTGAACTTTCATCAATCAAATAATTTTTAATTAAAAAATTGTGTAATTTAAAGAATCGAAAAGTGTTCCCACTAATAAACCAAATTTTTTTTCAATTCAACATTTTACAATTAAATAAACCCAACATATTCCGCACATTTTACAATTAAATAAGCCCAACATTTCCGCTTCAATCAATCAAAGAATTTCTAGGTAAGCAAAATTAACATTTTACAAATAAATAAATTGACCATTCATTACTTTAATCAATCAGAGAATTCCTAATGCAACAAAGTTAACATTTTAGCGGAAAATTTGATCCTTTTGCAATTTATTATATAATAATCGATTTTGAACGCAACGCTGTTGAGGTTTTCATTCTTCTGGGAACCAATCTTTCATCTTCTCTAAGTTTTACGATATAAAGTTTTGAAATTTAAGTTCATTTTGAACGCATTGAAGCAGCGAAACTTTCCCTGCATTCACGAACTTTGCACTGAAACTTAAACTTGACTATCCGCGCTTGCGAGCATGAGCGAATTTTACCAAAAACAGGGTAATATTGGACGACTTTTTTCCTTTAATATTCAAAGGAAGTACCCTAAATTCCCTAAAAATACGCCTTGTTTATCTGCCGACCGATGTTTCCGAAATCTCCGAATATTGATGGAAATCTCTTTCATACTCTTATAAGTTAAATTATGTTTTGCCGCTAGTTTCTTGACAGGTAAATGTTCAATTTGATCTGAAACTACAATTTTACTCCGCGTTTATTAAAATATCTACTATATAAATATCTTCACCAACGAGACACATTCGTCTCACACAGCACACATTACGATAAACATAAATCGATCCCATGCAAGCAAGTAACCCAATGTTCAACTAAGTACTGAGCACTTTTTTCATATTGCCCAAATAATTTTCCTTAAAAAAATATCTTTGCATTTATTCGACACTGAAAACGCAATTTCAGCAGTGTAGTTCACCTAATCATGTTTCAGAAGAAAGATGGAAATGTCTAACAATTCCTAACGAATAAATAATTTTCCATATCGCAATACTGAAATACTTACAACAAAATGGTGAAATATTCCAAACGGAAAGAAGAAATAACGGAATAGTTAAAACGGGATTATGGAACATTCCGAACGGAATAACGGAATAATCCTCATAAAATAATGGATTAAGGAAGTATTCCTGATGGAATAACGGAATAAGAATATTCCTGATGGAATAACGGAATAAGAATATTCCTGATGGAATAACGGAATAAGAATATTCCTGATGGAATAACGGAATAAGAATATTCCTGATGGAATAACGGAATAAGAATATTCCTGATGGAATAACGGAATAAGAATATTCCTGATGGAATAACGGAATAAGAATATTCCTGATGGAATAACGGAATAAGAATATTCCTGATGGAATAACGGAATAAGAATATTCCTGATGGAATAACGGAATAAGAATATTCCTGATGGAATAACGGAATAAGGGAATATTACTGATGGAATAACGGAATAAGAATATTTCTGAAGGAATAACGGAATAAGAATATTCCTGATGGAATAACGGAGTAAGAATATTCCTGATGGAATAACGGAATAAGAGTATTCCTAATGCAAAAACGGAATAGGAGTATTCCTGATGGAATAACGGAGTAAGAGTATTCCTGATAGAATAACGGAATAAGAGTATTCCTAATGCAAAAACGGAATAGGAGTATTCCTGATGAAATAACGGAATAAGAGTATTCCTGATGGAATAACGGAATAAGAGTATTCCTGATGGAATAACGGAATAAGAGTATTCCTGATGGAATAACGGAATAAGAGTATTCGTGATGGAATAACGGAATAAGAGTATTCCTGATGGAATAACGGAATAAGAGTATTCCTGATGGAATAACGGAATAAGAGTATTCCTAATGCAATAACGGAATAAGGGAATATTCGTAACGAAATAAACCACGATATTCCCCCCCCCCCCGTAGGCACGCAAGAGAGGCCGTCGCGTGATATGCCCCGGTTTACTGCGGGCAATATTTTGGTGGCGCAATACTGGCAGCGGTCACGTGATGCGTGTGGTGTGGTGAGAGGGGTTGTGTCCGGGCACACCAGCCAGGCACACCAGTCAGGCACACCAGTCAGTCAGGCACACCAGTCAGACACACCAGTCAGGCACACCAGTCAGGCACATCAGTCAGGCACACCAGTCAAGCCCACCAGCCAGGCACACCAGCCAGGCACACCAGTCAGGCACACCAGTCAAGCCCACCAGCCAGGCACACCAGCCAGGCACACCAGTCAGGCACACCAGCCAGGCACACCAGCCAGGCACACCAGCCAGGCACACCAGTCAGGCACACCAGGCAGGCACACCAGTCAGGCACACCAGCCAGGCACACCAGTCAAGCACACCAGTCAGGCACACCAGCCAGGCACACCAGCCAGGCACACCAGCCAGGCACACCAGCCAGGCACACCAGCCAGGCACACCAGCCAGGCACACCAGCCAGGCACACCAGCCAGGCACACCAGCCAGGCACACCAGCCAGGCACACCAGCCAGGCACACCAGCCAGGCACACCAGCCAGGCACACCAGCCAGGCACACCAGACAGGCACACCAGTCAATTTGCACATTTTGGGCTCAGATTTCTTCGAATTACAGAGCTTTTCGTAAAGTAATTTTTTTCTACTCAACATGTTTTTTCGAGAACATTTCTTTTTTAAATGCGTGCCTTTAATCGTGCACCCGACTTTTTCCGAAAAACAATTTTTTGAGTCCCGCACAAACATTTTTAACCTACAACTTCTATTGTTTTAGGCAAATATATACTTTTTGTTCCTGAATCATGTAGCAATCATGAAAAACATCCAGAACTGCAATCATGAATAACATCCAGAAGTGCAATCATAAATAACATCCAGAACTGCAATCATGAATAACATCCAGAACTGCAATCATGAATAACATCCAGAACTGCAATCATGAATAACATCCAGAACAGCAGTCATGAATAACATCCAGAACAGCAATCATGAATAACATCCAGAACAGCAATCATGAATGACATCCAGAACAGAAATCATGAATAACATCCAGAACAGAAATCATGAATAACATCCAGAACAGCAATCATGAATAACATCCAGAACAGCAATCATGAATAACATCCAGAACAGCAATCATGAATAACATCCAGAACAGAAATCATGAATAACATCCAGAACAGAAATCATGAATAACATCCAGAACAGCAATCATGAATAACATCCAGAACAGAAATCATGAATAACATCCAGAACAGCAATCATGAATGACATCCAGAACAGAAATCATGAATAACATCCAGAACAGAAATCATGAATAACATCCAGAACAGCAATCATGAATAACATCCAGAACAGCAATCATGAATAACATCCAGAACAGCAATCATGAATAACATCCAGAACAGCAATCATGAATAACATCCAGAACAGCAATCATGAATAACATCCAGAACAGCAATCATGAATAACATCCAGAACAGCAATCATGAATAACATCCAGAACAGCAATCATGAATAACATCCAGAACAGCAATCATGAATAACATCCAGAACAGCAATCATGAATAACATCCAGAACAGAAATCATGAATAACATCCAGAACAGCAATCATGAATACCATCCAGAACAGCAATCATGAATAACATCCAGAACAGAAATCATGAATAACATCCAGAACAGAAATCATGAATAACATCCAGAACAGCAATCATGAATAACATCCAGGACAGCAATCATGAATAACATCCAGAACAGCAATCATGAATAACATCCATAACAGCAGTCATGAACAACATCCAGAACAGCAATCATGAATAACATCCAGAACAGCAATCATGAATGACATCCAGAACAGAAATCATGAATAACATCCAGAACAGAAATCATGAAAAACATCCAGAACAGAAATCATGAATAACATCCAGAACAGCAATCATGAATAACATCCAGAACTGCAATCATGAATAACATCCAGAACAGCAATCATTAATAACATCCAGAACAGCAGTCATGAATAACATCCAGAACAGCAATCATGAATAACATCCAGAACAGCAATCATGAATGACATCCAGAACAGAAATCATGAATAACATCCAGAACAGAAATCATGAATAACATCCAGAACAGCAATCATGAATAACATCCAGAACAGCAATCATGAATAACATCCAGAACAGCAATCATGAATAACATCCAGAACAGCAATCATGAATAACATCCAGAACAGAAATCATGAATAACATCCAGAACTGCAATCAACTCCACGGGAATTGCACGCACAAGACCGTTTGAGCCTGCAGGCATGAGATACCGGCGGGTTACTTCTGAATTTAGGGTCCACATGTAGATTGAATCTATCCTTATTCTGCACCGATGAAAGCGCAGAAATATGTTGGGTAAGTTTTAATTCGTTAGTTATTATGGTTCGGTTCACGTACGAGCAAAAAGTGGAATTTAGAAAAACGCTGTTATAACTTACACGTACTGAAATTTAAAGTTTCTTCGTTTCAAAGTTATAAAAAATACGTTTGTCACTTCAATTGTTTTAAAAATTGACAAACATGTGCATAAATATGAAAGAAGGGCTAAAAAATTCAAATATTCATCTAAATATAAAAAGCGCCTACAAAATCAAACTAATATCTCTTTAAATGTAAAATAGCGGGTAATATCATCCAAATATTGACTTAAATATAAAGAAATAACTAAAAAAAATATATATATATACGTAAACATACAATCGAAAAATTCACCACGCTTATGACACGAAAATCATTAAAACCAAACTACAGAATACTTATTGTAAAATCAACCCTTCATTAAAACCAAACGACTGATGAGTTGTACAATCAACCCATGGCCCTATAGTGACCCTTGAAGTTCAGGAATTGTCTCTTGGAACCGTCTGGAATGCCTGGAATGGGAATGCCAGATTTGTGCTCAGCTACACGGCAACAACAGGACGCACACAGGCAAAGGCAATCACACGCGTCGTTGAAATAACGCCTTTTTATAATAGAATAACAGCACGCTGACTTATGAAATGACAACACGCAGCCTTTTTAATAACAGCATTTTGTGTTATTGAAAAGATCGCATTTTTTGTTGTTAAAATAACAGCATTTTGTGTTGTTAAAATAACAGCATTTTGTGTTCTTAAAATAACAGCATTTTATGTTGTTAGAACAACATCATTTTGTGTTGCTAAAAAAACAGCATTTTGTGTTGTTAGAACAACAGCATGCTGACTTTTTGAAATGACAACACGCTGGTTTTTAAAAATAACAGCAGTTTGTGTTGTAGAAATGACAGCATTTTGTGTTGCTAAAATAACAGAATTTTGTATTGATAAAATAACAGCAAACTGTGCTGGTGAAATAACAGCATTTAGTGTTGTTATAATAATAGCAAACTGCCCTATGTACGATACATAACAATACCCTACTATTGTCAAATAGTAGCACTGAGCCATGTTTATGTAAGTATTTTACCGCTACATGGCACCTGCAAACAAATAGTACACATTTTGTACCATTTCATACGATACAAAATATCGTACGTAGTTTTCTGTACCACGACTCCTGTAAAAAAAACGACCTATTGTTTTTCATCATCCACAATGGGGTAAAATATCGTCAATATAATATGATCATATATTCCCAATGAACTATAATTTATCAGTTTTATCATTTACAATATATTTTTCACAAAATCATATCATAAAATGACGATAAAATATATCATTTTTATTATATTTATATTTATATTTATATATTCTACAAAGTCATATCATATATCCACGGTAAAATATATCATTTCTATCATATTTATAATTTATAATATCATAATAACATAAATATCCTATGACAGATGAAAATACCATGAGCATTTCTCGGCACTGCGCCAAGTCACGGTTTTTTTTTATGTGTGATTGCTTCGCAATCAATAGCAATCTTATCTCTCGGATTGCAGGTTCTTCGAGACTGCAATCAGTAGGATCAGCTCGGATTGCTCCGCTCAGATTTTACCGCCAACAACCTTTTCAATCTTTTTTTTAATTGACTGAAACAATGATTGCTTTCGTGTGCAGATCTACAATGCTTTATTTATTTCTGGAATGATGAAAGGCAGGTAACATAACTTTGACACTTAATATAAACAATACAATTAAAATAATTTCATGATTTAATTTAAAAATAAGTACATTTTAGTTAAATGGTTGATTCTTGGTGATAAATGAATAGGTTATTAGAAAGACTGAATGCCATTAGAGCGTGCACACGTAAATACAGATAGATGTATTTTTCCCTAAATAATCAAATAGTAAAATTTTTATTACGCTATAAGCTAAATTTTTTTACAATATAAGCATTTCTCTTATCACTTATCTAGGTGATAAAGCTAATCATAGTCGCTTCTTTTGATAAGATTTAATAATGTTTTTATTGAAAGTGAAAAAGTTAGTTCATGAGGAAAAGCTAGCTTTTCAATTTTCAGCAAAAAAATATTGTTAAATCATTTCTAAAAAAGCAACTATGATTAGCTTTCTCTCATAGATAGACAAATGCACACAGGCATGAGAGTTGTATGTCATGTGTTTTTTTCCTTGTATTTACATGCATTATTAAACTTAGTTAACCTAACATAGGGGAAGGATTTTTTCATCCTTCTTTCTCAATGACTTGTTCCGACAATTGGCGACAATTGGCATGGGTATTTAGAATTAAAAAAAAAACAGCTTATTTCCAATAAAGTTGATACAGAAAATGTATCGACTTGAAATGGGTTTTACGATACCCATGTGTGTGTATCAACTAAGCATCTTAAATTTTAAAACATTTGAAAGCAATATTATCCATTTCATATATAAACTTTATTGGAAATAAACTGTTTTTCTTTTATAACTTTCTTTTTTATAACTTCAAAGTAACACTATCAACATGAGTCAGCCAATGCTTCATAATGCACTTCAGTTTGTTGATTAGAAGAAACACTTTTACTATTTTCTAGTGAATTCTAGTTTTACTATATTCATACCTTCATTCAAAATCTGTAGCATAAGCTTGATTTTTTAATTAAAAATTGCCCAAATTTATTTGGAACGTATTTTTTCGATCAGCGTACCCCGTAAACTGCGTAGTAAAAACACGATGCTACATCCATATTCTATTGTATAGTACTGAACACTTGTGTTGTATTAAACACAACAACACGACGGGATTATTGTATTAAACACAACAGCATAGCGTTTATTGAATTAAACACAACAACACAGCGTTTATTGAATTAAACACAACAACACAGCGTTTATTGTATTAAACACAACAACACAGCGTTTATTGTATTAAACACAACAACACAGCGTTTATTGAATTAGACACAACAACACAGCGTTTATTGAATTAAACACAACAACACAGCGTTTATTGTATTAAACACAACAACACAGCGTTTATTGTATTAAACACAACAACACAGCGTTTATTGAATTAAACACAACAACACAGCGTTTATTGAATTAAACACAACAACACAGCGTTTATTGTATTAAACACAACAACACAGCGTTTATTGTATTAAACACAACAACACAGCGTTTATTGTATTAAACACAACACAGCGTTTATTGTATTAAACACAACAACACAGCGTTTATTGTATTAAACACAACAACAACACAGCGTTTATTGAATTAAACACAACAACACGACGGGATTATTGTATTAAACACAACAACACAGCGTTTATTGTATTAAACACAACAACACAGCGTTTATTGTATTAAACACAACACAGCGTTTATTGTATTAAACACAACAACAACACAGCGTTTATTGAATTAAACACAACAACACAGCGTTTATTGTATTAAACACAACAACACAGCGTTTATTGTATTAAACACAACAACACAGCGTTTATGGTATTAAACACAACAACACAGCGTTTATTGTATTAAACACAACAACACAGCGTTTATTGTATTAAACACAACAACAACACAGCGTTTATTGAATTAAACACAACAACACAGCGTTTATTGTATTAAACACAACAACACAGCGTTTCTTGTATTAAACACAACAACACAGCGTTTATTGAATTAAACACAACAACACAGCGTTTATTGTATTAAACACAACAACACAGCGTTTATTGTATTAAACACAACAACACAGCGTTTATGGTATTAAACACAACAACACAGCGTTTATTGTATTAAACACAACAACACAGCGTTTATTTTATTAAACACAACAACAACACAGCGTTTATTGAATTAAACACAACAACACAGCGTTTATTGTATTAAACACAACAACACAGCGTTTATTTTATTAAACACAACAACAACACAGCGTTTATTGAATTAAACACAACAACACAGCGTTTATTGTATTAAACACAACAACACAGCGTTTATTGTATTAAACACAACAACAACACAGCGTTTATTGTATTAAACACAACAACACAGCGTTCATTGAATTAAACACAACAACACAGCGTTTATTGAATTAAACACAACAACACAGCGTTTATTGTATTAAACACAACAACACAGCGTTTATGGTATTAAACACAACAACACAGCGTTTATTGTATTAAACACAACAACACAGCGTTTATTTTATTAAACACAACAACAACACAGCGTTTATTGAATTAAACACAACAACACAGCGTTTATTGTATTAAACACAACAACACAGCGTTTCTTGTATTAAACACAACAACACAGCGTTTATTGTAATAAACACAACAACACAGCGTTTATTGTATTAAACACAACAACACAGCGTTTATGGTATTAAACACAACAACACAGCGTTTATTGTATTAAACACAACAACAACAACACAGCGTTTATTGTATTAACACAACAACACAGCGTTCATTGTATTAAACACAACAACAACACAGCGTTTATTGTATTAACACAACAACAACACAGCGTTTATTGTATTAACACAACAACAACACAGCGTTTATTGTATTAAACACAACAACACAGCGTTTATTGTATTAAACACAACAACAACACAGCGTTTATTGAATTAAACACAACAACACAGCGTTTATTGTATTAAACACAACAACACAGCGTTTATTGTATTAAACACAACAACACAGCGTTTATTGTATTAAACACAACAACACAGCGTTTATTGTATTAAACACAACAACACAGCGTTTATTGTATTAAACACAACAACACAGCGTTTATTGTATTAAACACAACAACACAGCGTTTATTGTATTAAACACAACAACACAGCGTTTATTGTATTAAACACAACACAGCGTTTATTGTATTAAACACAACAACAACACAGCGTTTATTGAATTAAACACAACAACACAGCGTTTATTGTATTAAACACAACAACACAGCGTTTATTGTATTAAACACAACAACATAGCGTTTATTGTATTAAACACAACAACACAGCGTTTATTGAATTAAACACAACAACACAGCGTTTATTGTATTAAACACAACAAAACAGCGTTTATTGTATTAAACACAACAACACAGCGTTTATTGTATTAAACACAACAACACAGCGTTTATTGAATTAAACACAACAACACAGCGTTTATTGTATTAAACACAACAAAACAGCGTTTATTGAATTAAACACAACAACACAGCGTTTATTGTATTAAACACAACAACCCAGCGTTTATTGAATTAAACACAACAACACAGCGTTTATTGTATTAAACACAACAAAACAGCGTTTATTGAATTAAACACAACAACAGAGCCGTTATTGTATTAAACACAACAACACAGCGTTTATTGTAATAAACACAACAACACAGCGTTTATTGTATTAAACACAACAACACAGCGTTTCTTGTATTAAACACAACAACACAGCGTTTATGGTATTAAACACAACAACACAGCGTTTATTGTATTAAACACAACAACAACACAGCGTTTATTGTATTAAACACAACAACAACACAGCGTTTATTGTATTAAACACAACAACACAGCGTTTATTGTATTAAACAAAACAACACAGCGTTTATTGTATTAAACACAACAACACAGCGTTTATTGTATTAAACACAACAACACAGCGTTTATTGTATTAAACACAACAACACAGCGTTTATTGTATTAAACACAACAACACAGCGTTTATTGTATTAAACAAAACAACACAGCGTTTATTGTATTAAACACAACAACACAGCGTTTATTGTATTAAACACAACAACACAGCGTTTATTGTATTAAACACAACAACACAGCGTTTATTGTATTAAACACAACACAGCGTTTATTGTATTAAACACAACAACAACACAGCGTTTATTGAATTAAACACAACAACACAGCGTTTATTGTATTAAACACAACAACACAGCGTTTATTGTATTAAACACAACAACATAGCGTTTATTGTATTAAACACAACAACACAGCGTTTATTGTATTAAACACAACAACCCAGCGTTTATTGAATTAAACACAACAACACAGCGTTTATTGTATTAAACACAACAACACAGCGTTTATTGAATTAAACACAACAACACAGCGTTTATTGAATTAAACACAACAACACAGCGTTTCTTGTATTAAACACAACAACACAGCGTTTATTGAATTAAACACAACAACACAGCGTTTATTGTATTAAACACAACAACCCAGCGTTTATTGAATTAAACACAACAACACAGCGTTTCTTGTATTAAACACAACAACACAGCGTTTATTGAATTAAACACAACAACACAGCGTTTATTGAATTAAACACAACAAAACAGCGTTTATTGAATTAAACACAACAACACAGCGTTTATTGAATTAAACACAACAACACAGCGTTTATTGAATTAAACACAACAAAACAGCGTTTATTGAATTAAACACAACAACACAGCGTTTATTGTATTAAACACAACAACCCAGCGTTTATTGAATTAAACACAACAACCCAGCGTTTATTGTATTAAACACAACAACACAGCGTTTATTGTATTAAACACAACAACACAGCGTTTATTGTATTAAACACAACAACACAGCGTTCATTGAATTAAACACAACAACACAGCGTTTATTGTATTAAACACAACAACAACACAGCGTTTATTGAATTAAACACAACAACAACACAGCGTTTATTGTATTAAACACAACAAAACAGCGTTTATTGAATTAAACACAACAACAGAGCGTTTATTGTATTAAACACAACAACACAGCGTTTATTGTATTAAACACAACAACAACACAGCGTTTATTGTATTAAACACAACAAAACAGCGTTTATTGAATTAAACACAACAACAGAGCGTTTATTGTATTAAACACAACAACACAGCGTTTATTGTATTAAACACAACAACACAGCGTTCATTGAATTAAACACAACAACACAGCGTTTATTGTATTAAACACAACAACACAGCGTTTATTGTATTAAACACAACAACACAGCGTTTATTGTAATAAACACAACAACACAGCGTTTATTGAATTAAACACAAAAACACAGCGTTTATTGTATTAAACACAACAACAACACAGCGTTTATTGAATTAAACACAACAACACAGCGTTTATCGTATTAAACACAACAACACAGCGTTTATTGTATTAAACACAACAACACAGCGTTTATTGTATTAAACACAACAACACAGCGTTTATTGAATTAAACACAACACCACAGCGTTTATTGAATTAAAAACAACAACACAGCGTTTATTGTATTAAACACAACAACACAGCGTTTATTGTATTAAATACAACAACACAGCGTTTATTGTATTAAACACAACAACACAGCGTT
Organism: Morinoia aosen; assembly: GCA_030386875.1. NCBI lineage: Eukaryota > Metazoa > Arthropoda > Malacostraca > Amphipoda > Talitridae > Morinoia > Morinoia aosen. Next base: position 33,807,441 of record CM059556.1, read on the forward strand.
TATTGTATTAAACACAACAACACAGCGTTTATTGAATTAAACACAACACAGCGTTTATTGTATTAAACACAACAACACAGCGTTTATTGTATTAAACACAACAACACAGCGTTTATTGTATTGAACGCAACAACAACACAGCGTTTATTGAATTAAACACAACAACACAGCGTTTATTGTATTAAACACAACACAGCGTTTATTGTATTAAACACAACAACACAGCGTTTATTGTATTAAACACAACAACACAACGTTTATTGTATTAAACACAACAACAACACAGCGTTTATTGAATTAAACACAACAACACAGCGTTTATTGTATTAAACACAACACAGCGTTTATTGTATTAAACACAACAACACAGCGTTTATTGTATGAAACACAACAACACAGCGTTTATTGTATTAAACACAACAACACAGCGTTTATTGTATTAAACACAACAACACAGCGTTTATTGTATTAAACACAACAACACAGCGTTTATTGTATTAAACACAACAACACAGCGTTTATTGTATTAAACACAACACAGCGTTTATTGTATTAAACACAACAACACAGCATAACTTATTGTATTAAATACAACTTTACTGGTACCTTCAGTTAAATACTCCCTTAAAAGCACCACTTACACGCACGCAACCTGCTTATTATTTCAAATTTGACTTAACCCTTTACGTGCACATTTTGTACTCATGTTACCGTTATCACAACCACCATCATTAAACTGGCACCGGCATCAGATATTCATCGATTTAACGATGAGGAAGGAACTGCCACTCGACAGTGCAGTCCAAAAATTACATCAGGGAACTAATTTTACGAGAAATACAATATATTGAAGCTATTTCCGAAGGAGGGACGTACAGTCCACTTCGGCGTTACAGGGTTAACGCACACCTAGAACAAAATCATACCTCAAAATCATCGATTACTTGCACACAACGGGATTATCGTATTAAACTAAACTTTAAGAATAACTGCAAAAAAAATCATACCCTAAAAGCATCGCTTATTCGCCAGGGCTAATGCACTGCGATCGGTTATCCGCCACCCTAATTTGAGGAGCTGCGAGCGCGTTCATTACACAGAGTCACGTCTTGCTGTAACGTCAAGTCGTTTGTTAGTGCGGACATGGGGATTGTTCCGCTAGTCCAGACTAGTTAGCTCGCTGGGTAGAATAGTTAGCTCGCAGGGCAGACTAGTTAACTCGCTGACTAACTTTCAATTAGATCCCAGTTAATGAATAGTCCGATCGTAATTGGGTACGTTCAATTAAGTTTGGGTTAGATTTGCAGTGCTGTAATGAGCTCAAGGTGAGGTTTCTGAACTGCATGCGCAGGGTAAAAGGGTTTGCGTTAGAGTCTTTCTTCTTAGGCGATATTTTTATGAAAAATGTTTTTTTTTCTAGACATTTTTGAGTTTTTATGGTGTATTTGATGTTGAGTGCCTTTTAGTTTTGCCTATTTCAAGTATTTTATTTAAAATTTTATGATGAAGATGCCATTCATTGGAGAATTGAGATAATTTGGGTTCCATTTAAAATACTATGTTTCGGAACATATAGCTACTATGTTTTGGAATGCATAAATTTCATATTCGCAATATATAAAGTTCCATGCTTTGGAATACATTAAATTTCATGTTTCGGAATGTATTAAAATTCCATATCTCAGAATTTATAAAATTCCCTGCTTAAGAACACTAAAAATTCCATTTTTCAGAATATTAAATTCCAAGTTTCAGACTATTCAAATTCCATGTTTTAGAATATTTAAAATCCTATGATCAGTAGTGAAACACGAAAGAAAAACTCAAACTCAGAACATATACAGAAAAAAAATATTAAACAAAAGCATACCCACATAATCCTGGATCCTAACCCTCATCCCAACACAAGTTGCACCGACACATACCAACACACACACACACACAGATGGTAAACGTGTGGTTGTGTGTATGTGCTTGCGTGGGATTTTTTACCCCAGTTTACCAGGAAAATTACGCAGTGAAGTTCTACGAAAACTCACAAGCAAAATTAGAGCTAAGTTCTATGAGAACGTATAAGCAAAATTAGAGCAAAGTTTTCCCAGAACTCACAAGGAAAACTAGAAAGAAGTTCGATCAGAACTCACAAGCAAAATTAGAACGAAGTTCTATGAGAAGGTACAAAAAAAATTAGAACAAAATTCAATGTGAACGTACAAGCAAAATTAGAGCAAAGTTTTCCCAAGAACTCGCCAGCAAAATTACGTCTGCAAGTCGGATTATTTCACCAAAGCTGCTGGAAATTCGAGCGAATAATATTGGGTTGGATTCAGCGCAGCGAGACCGCAGTAATGACCAGTAATGCCGCAACACAATAGTCTCTCCTCTGTGACTCATTTTTAGGATAAATTGGAAGTGTTCAATGGCAGGATAATCTTACAAAATTGCAATTTGTTCAATGCTATTAATGAAGGCACGACCAGCATGGAGCAAGACTAGCATGGAACAAGACTGGCATGGAGCAAGACTAGCATGGAGCAAGACTAGCATGGAGCGAGACTAGCATGGAGCAAGACTAGCATGGAGCGAGACTGGCATGGAGCAAGACTAGCATGGAGCAAGACTAGCATGGAGCAAGACTAGCATTGGAGCGAGACTGGCATGGAGCAAGACTAGCATGGAACGAGACTAGCATGGAGCGAGACTGGCATGGAGCAAGACTGGCATGGAGCAAGACTAGCATGGAGCGAGACTAGCATGGAGAAGACTAGCATGGAGCGAGACTGGCATGGAGCAAGACTAGCATGGAGCGAGACTAGCATGGAGCGAGACTGGCATGGAGCAAGACTAGCATGGAGCAAGACTAGCATGGAGCGAGACTGGCATGGAGCAAGACTAGCATGGAGCGAGACTAGCATGGAGCGAGACTGGCCTGGAGAAAGACTAGCATGGAGCAAGACTAGCATGGAGCGAGACTAGCCTGGAGCGAGACTGGCATGGATCAAGACTAGCATGGAGGAAGACTGGCATGGAGCAAGACTAGCATGGAGCAAGACTAGCACGGAGCAAGACTGACATGGAGCAAGACTAACATGGAGCGAGACTGGCATGGAGCATGACTAACATGGAGCAAGACCAGCATGGAGGAAGACTGGCATGGAGCAAGACTAGCATGGAGGAAGACTGACATGGAGCAATACTAGCATGGAGCAACACCAGCATGGAGCAAGACCAGCATGGAGGAAGACTGGCATGGAGCAAGACTAGCATGGAGGAAGACTGGCATGGAACAAGACTAGCATGGAGGAAGACTGGCATGGAGCAAGACTAGCATGGAGCAAGACTAGCAGGGAGGAAGACTGACATGGAGCAAGACTAGCATGGAGCAAGACTAGCATGGAGGAAGACTGGCATGGAGCAAGACTAGCATGGAGCAAGACTAGCATGGAGGAAGACTGACATGGAACAAGACTGACATGGAGCAAGACTAGCATGGAGGAAGACTAGCATGGAGTAAGACTAGCATGGAGCAAGACTAGCATGGAGGAAGACTGGCATAGAGCAAGACAGGCATGGAGCAAGACTAGCATGTGGCAAGACTAGCATGGAACAAGATTGGCATGGAGCAAGACTAGCATGGAACAAGATTGGCATGGAGCAAGACTAGCATGGAGGAAGACAGGCATGGAGCAAGACTAGTATGGAGCAAGACTAGCATGGAGCAAAACTAGCATGGGGAAAGACTAGCATGGAGCAAGACTAGCATGCCAAAGTCGAACAATATTTCATTAGCCGGATAAACATTGCAATGGTCTTGCTAAGTATTTTCGCAATTTTGTTAAAGAAATTCTGCTGTATTATATTTTTTCGTAAATGTCAAGGAGAGCTTTTTAACGTTGGCATTTCATACAATGTACAAGATGACAAGAATGGGCTGCATTGGGCTGCATTTCATTCTTTCACCCCGAATTTAACGCATTATTGCTGAATAAATTCATGGAGCTATTGACTTCGTCTCTTGAAAAACTGATCCCCTTACTGATCACCAGCGTTGTTCACAGTAGCATCTTTATTAAAAATTTGCTGTTTAGCATTCTTGTTGCTTTTCCAGCTCTAGCAGAAAACGTGAAATGTTTTCGGGCACCTAAGATAACATTTGCGTATAATGGTTATTATTACTGCATAATGTTATGGCGAGCGTTCATTTTGCGTGTGATGATCCACTAGATGATAGTGCAGTTTTTGTTTGGTTGCTTGGTTAGTTGCTTGGCTGCTTGCTTGCTCGGTCTGTCCATTGCTTCTCATGCTCTGTAAACTAGATACCTAAACACTACATCATTGCTGTAAACTTATTTTTCTACTTAAATTTAATCTATACTATTTATATTATACATATACTATAGCAAGAGCCTCGTTCGTCTGCCCGTTCATCACACCCACCATCAGAGAGTGTGTGATGAGCGTATCTGTGATACAAGCTCATCAACTCCACAATTTTTGGTGTATTAATCCGTCAAATTCGGGGTTGGAATGTCATTTGTAGTGTCAGGTAAGGTTGTAATACAGTGCCAGAAGTTGAGTTGGGAAAGTATAGGAAGCCATAGAAAAGCATGGGAAATCATGGGAAAGCCATGTTAAAGCTCAGTTGGACCGATCTCTAATCTTAACATTTTTTGACGGGCCGTGTGCACTAGTAATACTAAAAATGACCATCGTGTGTTTGTATATTTATTAAATACTAGTGTAGACGTCGAAAATGAAGGGGTTCGATATTTTTCTTGAAACAAGTCTCAAGATTTGGGCGACAAATAAAATGGATCTTTCATTATAGTACCGCCATTAAAATATGCTTGTACATATGCACAGGTGAAACTCGTATCACAGATACGGCCATTAAGCATCCTTATGAGCGTCACAGAAACACGCACCAACCAAGCCAGCAACAACTGTTTACTATTATTTAATCATTATTAGCCAGTGAGTTTTCGAAAAAAATACTCTATTTGAAATTTTTCAAAAATTTCAACCTGTGAAAATACACCGATTGTGTATTCTGGGTGCAATAATGCAAGGGAAAGGGAATTAACTTGCCACAGAAAAATATAGCAAAAGAATGATTTCTTGTATTTCTGAAGCTTTATCCTTAATGCTAACAAAGATATCGATTAGATGAGTGTGACACACGGACGGACGGACGGACGGACACGGCTTTTATTCCTGTATACTTGTAGACCCACCCAATCTTTCCAGCATTCGTTAAATTTTAATAACTACTTATATTATTACCGATTATAATAGTTATTATGAAAACTCATTCATTATTATTATAGTTACGGGTGCACACTGCATGTCGAAAAAATGACAAGATTAAAAAAATAGGACCAACTGAGCTTCAACATGGCTTCCCCATTTTTCCCATGCTATTCAATGGCTTTCCAATACTTTCCCAAGTCTCAACCGCTGATATTCTATACAAGCTAATCTAACCTACCAATACACGTGATATTCTATACAACCTAATCTAACCTACCAATACACGTGATATTCTATACAACCTAATCTAACCTACCAATACACGTGATATTCTATACAAGCTAATCTAACCTACCAATACACGTGATATTCTATACAACCTAATCTAACCTACCAATACACGTGATATTCTATACAACCTAATCTAACCTACCAATACACGTGATATTCTATACAACCTAATCTAACCTACCAATACACGTGATATTCTATACAACCTAATCTAACCTACCAATACACGTGATATTCTATACAACCTAATCTAACCTACCAATACACGTGATATTCTATACAACCTAATCTAACCTACCAATACACGTGATATTCTATACAACCTAATCTAACCTACCAATACACGTGATATTCTATACAACCTAATCTAACCTACCAATACACGTGATATTCTATACAACCTAATCTAACCAACCAATACGCGTGATATTCTATACAACCTAATCTAACCTACCAATACACGTGATATTCTATACAACCTAATCTAACCTACCAATACACGTGATATTCTATACAACCTAATCTAACCTACCAATACACGTGATATTCTATACAACCTAATCTAACCTACCAATACACGTGATATTCTATACAACCTAATCTAACCTACCAATACACGTGATATTCTATACAACCTAATCTAACCTACCAATACACGTGATATTCTATACAACCTAATCTAACCAACCAATACGCGTGATATTCTATACAACCTAATCTAACCTACCAATACACGTGATATTCTATACAACCTAATCTAACCTACCAATACACGTGATATTCTATACAACCTAATCTAACCTACCAATACACGTGATATTCTATACAACCTAATCTAACCTACCAATACACGTGATATTCTATACAACCTAATCTAACCTACCAATACACGTGACATTCCGACTCCCAATCTGCTGGGTTAAGGCACCGAAAATTGTGGAGTTGATGAAGCTTGTATCACAGATACGCTCATCTCACACTGCAGGCTGGTGGGTGTGACACACGCACGGACGGACGCGGCTCCTTTTATAGCATAGATGTTTCGTGTGATGCTCTTAAGAATAGATAGGAAGAAATTAGCACTTGCGGTCTTGGTTTCAGTTTACTGGCAAATTAATAAACTTATTTCCGCTGTACAAGTGCACTATAATAAGTCACTTTAAAAAATTAGAGAGATCCTGAGCCTTTTATACTCAGTCCGTATCGTGGGTACTGAGTTGGGCGGAGTATTGCATATTAAAATACGAGTATATTGTATTACAATATACTGAATTGCACATTACAATATACTGTGTTGCACAATACAATATACTGTATTACAACATACTGTACTGCACATTACAATGCACATACTCAAGCTCGCAGTCGCTTTCAGTAATGCTGAATTTCTACACCTAAAACATGACACAACTGACTATAAAGACTTCTATTGCGGCTCACAAATACTGTATTCTAAGGGTTTATTACTGTCATTTGATCACGTGGGAGAAGTTGCTGGAAAAAATGCTGGAAGTCAATTGAAGAGAACAAGAAAGAAAACGCAGTGCGCAAATATTCCTGATTGAAAAAAAACAATGTTTAATTATCTGTAAAAAGTACCAATCAATTTGTTTGATTGTTGTTTATCTAACCTGATAAAACCCGTTGTGTGTTTATTTATATATTTTTTTACATAATTGTTTGGTGTTTGCTTTTTAAGAAACATAGGACGTATATTTGTTTGTTATTATGTATACTTATTAGATTTGAATATCAAGGGTTTTGAGGTGAGAAACATTCAGAAATATAAGTTTACCTAAAATGGGTGGAAATTTTCAAACTAAATAAAATGGTTCTGCTTCAGAAAAGAATAAGCAGAGTACGCAAAAAGAGAGCTAGAACTACGCTATCTCAGGAACAAAGAGAAGTAATCAGGCAGCTTTATAATTCTGTAGGTACTTGGTTCGTCCGTTACACTCTCGTCTGAGTCTGCGGTATCGTGGATACTGAATTCCCCAGAGTAAAGCGGCCCATAGACGATCTATTTTATTGTCAATATAATTGACAATGATGAATATTGACAATTTAATTGATCGTCTGTGGGCTTGATTGACGACCGTCAAATAATTGACTTAGCGGGCAAAAAAATCTCGTCAATATATTGAGTCAATGATATTGACGACTAAATTGATCGTCTATGGGCCGCTTAAGCTTAATTAAAAGATGACCTTTACATGCATTGATATGTTTGACATTTTATCAGGACAGGTTCGGTTAGGAAAGGAAAGGTTTTAAGTCAAGTTAGGTGAGCATTGGTTAAAAAATGTTGACGGAATTTTTTTACGGCTCTACTACCTAGCTTTAACGATGACATTGTCCGTGGAATTTCCACTGGTCCTTCTACTGCCTAATAATACCCTCGGTTTATTTGTTCGGAGTCCGCTTCTTCCATTTCTCTGTGACGCACGTAAGGATAGTTATAATAACCGTATCTGTGATGCGAGTTTCACCAGTGCACAAGTACAAGAATATTTTAATGGCGGGGACCATTGGGATGGATATTTTTGTTTGTCATCCACATCTGGAAAATATATTCAAAGAAAATATTAAATCCCTTCGTTTTTGACGGGCCGTGTACACTAGTATATTAATAAACACTTATGCTCATTTTGATATATTTACATAAAAAAGTTCAGAATATTAAAATAAAAAGTATCAATGAACGGCAAACGTAAAATGTATGCATTTAATCGTAGTGTTCATAAATTCTTCCTTGAACAAGAAATGATCATCAAATTATCGACGATGCTGGCCAAATGCTGGAAAACAAACCGCGACAACAGAAAATCCAGTCCGTCACAATATGCACGAGAACAAACCGTGACGAAATTCCGAGACGAAAACAAACAAACAAACAAACAGATAAAAATAGAAAAATTGCGTGCGCCAAGAACGAAAAATGATGACCTCTAGAGAATGGGTAACGCAGGTGTATAAAACCTCAAAATAAAAATTAGTTAGAGCAGAACAGAGGCGAAGTCAGTTAATTAACAGCCTGACACAAACAAGAAACTGGAGAGCAATTAATTTAGTGAAGTTTGTTAGGAACTTTTGATGTCTAGAGCAATAATGGAATTCCTTCTCTTCCCGGAGTTGGTTATTGACGGTACTGACGGTACTGACGGTACTGACGGTACTGACGTTCCTGACGGTCCTGACGGTACTGACGGTACTGACGGTACTGACGGTACTGACGGCACTGACGGTACTGACGTTCCTGACGGTCCTGACGGTACTGACGGTACTGACGGTACTGACGGTACTGACGGTACTGACGGTACTGACGGTACTGACGGCACTGACGGTACTGACGGTACTGACGGTACTGACGGTACTGACGGTACTGACGGTACTGACGGTACTGACGGTACTGACGGTACTGACGGTACTGACGGTACTGACGGTACTGACGGTACTGACGGTACTGACGGTACTGACGGTACTGACGGTACTGACGGTACTGACGGTACTGACGGTACTGACGGCACTGACGGTACTGACGGTACTGACGGCACTGACGGTACTGACGGTACTGACGGTACTGACGGTACTGACGGTACTGACGGTACTGACGGTACTGACGGTACTGACGGTACTGACGGTACTGACGGTACTGACGGTACTGACGGTACTGACGGTACTGACGGTACTGACGGTACTGACGGTACTGACGGTACTGACGGTACTGACGGTACTGACGGTACTGACGGTACTGACGGTACTGACGGTACTGACGGTACTGACGGTACTGACGGTACTGACGGTACTGACGGTACTGACGGTACTGACGGTACTGACGGTACTGACGGTACTGACGGTACTGACGGTACTGACGGTACTGACGGTACTGACGGTACTGACGGTACTGACGGTACTGACGGTACTGACGGTACTGAAGGTACTGACGGTACTGACGGTACTGACGGTACTGACGGTACTGACGGTACTGACGGTACTGACGGTACTGACGGTACTGACGGTACTGACGGTACTGACGGTACTGACGGTACTGACGGTACTGACGGTACTGACGGTACTGACGGTACTGACGGTAATGACGGTACTGACGGTACTGACGGTACTGACGGCACTGACGGTACTGACGGTACTGACGGTACTGACGGTACTGACGGTACTGACGGTACTGACGGCACTGACGGTACTGACGGTACTGACGGTACTGACGGTACTGACGGTACTGACGGCACTGACGGTACTGACGGTACTGACGGTACTGACGGTACTGACGGTCCTGACGGTACTGACGGCCCTGACGGCACTGACGGTACTGACGGTACTGACGGTACTGACGGTACTGACGGTACTGACGGCACTGACGGCACTGACGGTACTGACGGTACTGACGGTACTGACGGTACTGACGGTACTGACGGCACTGACGGTACTGACGGTACTGACGGTCCTGACGGTACTGACGGTACTGACGGTACTGACGGTACTGACGGTACTGACGGTACTGACGGTACTGACGGTACTGACGGTACTGACGGTACTGACGGTACTGACGGTACTGACGGTACTGACGGTACTGACGGTACTGACGGTACTGACGGTACTGACGGTACTGACGGTACTGACGGTCCTGACGGTACTGACGGTACTGACGGTACTGACGGTACTGACGGTACTGACGGTACTGACGGTACTGACGGTACTGACGGTACTGACGGTACTGACGGTACTGACGGTACTGACGGTACTGACGGTACTGACGGTACTGACGGTACTGACGGTACTGATGGTACTGACGGTACTGACGGTACTGACGGTACTGACGGTACTGACGGTACTGACGGTACTGACGGTACTGACGGTACTGACGGTACTGACGGTACTGACGGTACTGACGGTACTGACGGTACTGACGGTACTGACGGTACTGACGGTACTGACGGTACTGACGGTACTGACGGTACTGACGGTACTGACGGTACTGACGGTACTGACGGTACTGACGGTACTGACGGTACTGACGGTACTGACGGTACTGACGGTACTGACGGTACTGACGGTACTGACGGTACTGACGGTACTGACGGTACTGACGGTACTGACGGTACTGACGGTACTGACGGTACTGACGGTACTGACGGTACTGACGGTACTGACGGTACTGACGGTACTGACGGTACTGATGGTACTGACGGTACTGACGGTACTGACGGTACTGACGGTACTGACGGTACTGACGGTACTGACGGTACTGACGGTACTGACGGTACTGACGGTACTGACGGTACTGACGGTACTGACGGTACTGACGGTACTGACGGTACTGACGGTACTGACGGTACTGACGGTACTGACGGTACTGACGGTACTGACGGTACTGACGGTATTAGGATTGCCTAATTTTATTCCTGCCTACAGGTCTTCTTAATTATTGAAAGTGAATTTAAACGTAGCAACGAAAATGTAACATGGTGTGAAGTTTCCGGAGAGTTTATGAATGTTTTTTTCATTTTTTTTTGAGTTCATGAAAAAATTTGCGCGATTCAAAGTGATGACGCAATACAAAGTGATGACGCAATACAAAGTGATGACGCAATACAAAGTGATGACGCAATACAAAGTGATGACGCAATACAAAGTGATGACGCAATACAAAGTGATGACGCAATACAAAGTGATGACGCAATACAAAGTGATGACGCAATACAAAGTGATGACGCAATACAAAGTGATGACGCAATACAAAGTGATGACGCAATACAAAGTGATGACTCAATACAAAGTGATGACGCAAACAAAGTGATGACGCAATACAAAGTGATGACGCAATACAAAGTGATGACTCAATACAAAGTGATGACGCAATACAAAGTGATGACGCAATACAAAGTGATGACGCAATACAAAGTGATGACGCAATACAAAGTGATGACTCAATACAAAGTGATGACGCAATACAAAGTGATGACGCAATACAAAGTGATGACGCAATACAAAGTGATGACGCAATACAAAGTGATGACGCAATACAAAGTGATGACTCAATACAAAGTGATGACGCAATACAAAGTGATGACGCAATACAAAGTGATGACGCAATACAAAGTGATGACTCAATACAAAGTGATGACGCAATACAAAGTGATGACGCAATACAAAGTGATGACTCAATACAAAGTGATGACGCAATACAAAGTGATGACGCAATACAAAGTGATGACTCAATACAAAGTGATGACGCAATACAAAGTGATGACGCAATACAAAGTGATGACGCAATACAAAGTGATGACGCAATACAAAGTGATGACGCAATACAAAGTGATGACTCAATACAAAGTGATGACGCAATACAAAGTGATGACGCAATACAAAGTGATGACGCAATACAAAGTGATGACTCAATACAAAGTGATGACGCAATACAAAGTGATGACGCAATACAAAGTGATGACTCAATACAAAGTGATGACGCAATACAAAGTGATGACGCAATACAAAGTGATGACGCAATACAAAGTGATGACTCAATACAAAGTGATGACGCAATACAAAGTGATGACGCAATACAAAGTGATGACGCAATACAAAGTGACGACGCAATACAAAGTGATGACGCAATACAAAGTGATGACGCAATACAAAGTGATGACGCAATACAAAGTGATGACGCAATACAAAGTGACGACGCAATACAAAGTGATGACGCACTACAAGGTGATGACGCAATACAAAGTGATGACGCAATACAAAGTGATGACGCAATACAAAGTGATGACGCAATACAAAGTGATGACGCAATACAAGGTGATGATGCAATACAAGGTGATGACGCAATACAAAGTGATGACGCAATACAAAGAGATGACGCAATACAAAGTGACGACGCAATACAAAGTGATGACGCAATACAAAGTGATGACGCAATACAAAGTGATGACGCAATACAAAGTGATGACGCAATACAAAGTGACGACGCAATACAAAGTGATGACGCAATACAAGGTGATGACGCAATACAAAGTGACGACGCAATACAAAGTGACGACGCAACACAAAGTGATGACGCAATACAAAGTGACGACGCAATACAAAGTGACGACGCAATACAAAGTGTTGATGCAATATTTACTTGTAACGCAATTTAAAGTGAAATAAGCTCTCCATTTTCAGAGTAAATATAAAAAATTAATTTATATGATATGTTGTGTCACATATTTCCTCTACGCTTCGAGTTCAATAAAAATGTTATTTGTATCGAGTACAATTTAGAAGATCACTGGAAGATCTATAATGCATTATAGAACTTATTGAAATAGCAAGACATGACTCCTAAGATTATTTTCTGATAGAAAATAGGGTTCAAAAAATATTGCCAAATTCGTTCAATGAGAAGTCTGGGGACTCCATAAGGCATTGGTTGTGGTAAACTCTATTTTTATCCTGATTAATGATGATTAATGATGATTTACTCCAGCATACAAAACATGATGTGTTTAATATATTCCCAGGAACAACTGAGGATGTACAGCCAATTGTTATTTTCATTTCTTACCAATATTTTCAAGCAATTTTTATGGATAAATACAGTTTTTTCTGGATAAAAATACTTTTGTTCCGGATGGAAATACTTTTTCTGGAAGAAAATACTTCTTCTGGATGAAAATAACTTTTTTTCTGGATGAAAATACTTTTTCTGGATGAAAATACTTTTTCTGGATGAAAAGAACTTTTTCTGGATGAAAATACTTCTTCTGGATGGAAATTACTTTTTTTCTGGATGAAAATACTTTTTTCTGGATGAAAATAGTTTTTCTGGATGAAAATACTTCTTCTGGATGAAAATAACTTTTTATCTGGATGAAAATACTTCTTCTGGATGGAAATAACTTTTTTTCTGGATGAAAATACTTTTTCTGGATGAAAAGAACTTTTTCTGGATGAAAATACTTCTTCTGGATGGAAATAACTTTTTTTCTGGATGATTATACTTTTTCTGGATGAAAATACTTTTTCTGGATGAAAATACTTCTTCTGGATGGAATTAACTTTTTTTCTGAATGAAAATACTTTTTTCTGGATGAAAATACTTTTTCTGGATGAAAATACTTCTTCTGGATGAAAATAACTTTTTATCTGGATGAAAATACTTCTTCTGGATGGAAATAACTTTTTTCTGGATGAAAATACTTTTTCTTGATGAAAAGAACTTTTTCTGGATGAAAATACTTCTTCTGGATGGAAATAACTTTTTTTCTGGATGAAAATACTTTTTCTGGATGAAAATACTTTTTCTGGATGAAAATACTTCTTCTGGATGGAAATAACTTTTTTTCTGGATGGAAATACTTTTTTCTGGATGAAAATACTTCTTCTGGATGGAAATAACTTTTTTTCTGGATGAAAATACTTTTTCTGGATGAAAATACTTCTTCTGGATGAAAATAACTTTTTTTCTGGATGAAAATACTTTTTCTGGATGAAAATACTTTTTCTGGATGAAAATACTTCTTCTGGATGAAAATAACTTTTTATCTGGATGAAAATACTTCTTCTGGATGGAAATAACTTTTTTTCTGGATGAAAATACTTTTTCTGGATGAAAATACTTTTTCTGGATGAAAATACTTTTTCTGGATGAAAATACTTCTTCTGGATGGAAATAACTTATCTTCTGGATAAAAAAACTTTTTTGGGGGGGGGGTAAAATGAAGTAAATAAAATCCTCAGCAATTCCTGAGTTGAGTGATTTGTACTGCGGAATTTTGATTAAAATTATTCGTACAAGTAAAACAAATTATTGTTTTCTTGAAATACTTTTCAATGTTTTTCAAATTAGGGTGCAGAAGTATTCTACACGGTTATATCTTGTATTGCCCCATCCTTCCTCCTCATCCCCTGTATTTCCCCGACCTTCCCCCTCATCCCCTGCATTGCCCCGACCTTCCTCCTCATCCCCTGTATTGCCCCATCCTTCCCCCTCATCCCCTGCATTTCCCCAACCTTCCCCCTCATCCCCTGTATTGCCCCATCCTTCCCCCTCATCCCCTGCATTGCCCCGACCTTCCTCCTCATCCCCTGCATTGCCCCATCCTTCCCCCTCATCCCCTGTATTGCCCCATCCTTCCCCCTCCTCCCCTGCATTGCCCCATCCTTCCCCCTCATACCCTGTATTGCCCCGACCTTCCTCCTCATCCCCTGTATTGCCCCATCCTTCCCCCTCATCCCCTGTATTGCCCCATCCTTCCCCCTCATCCCCTGTATTACCCCATCCTTCCCCCTCATCCCCTGTATTGCCCCATCCTTCCCCCTCCTCCCCTGCATTGGCCCGACCTTCCTCCTCATCCCCTGTATTGCCCCATCCTTCCCCCTCCTCCCCTGTATTGCTCATTCTTCCCCCTCATCCCCTGCATTGCCCCGTCCTTCCTCCTCATCCCCTATATTGCCCCATCCTTCCCCTTCATACCCTGTATTGCCCCGACCTTCCTCCTCATCCCCTGTATTTCCCCATCCTTCCCCCTCCTCCCCTGTATTGCCCCATCCTTCCCCCTCATCCCCTGTATTTCCCCGACCTTCCTCCTCATACCCTGTATTGCCCCATCCTTCCCCCTCATCCCTTGTATTGCCCCAACCTTCCCCCTCATCCCCTGTATTGCCCCATCCTCCCCCTCATCCCCTGTATTGCCCCATCCTTCCTTCCTCATTCCCTGTATTGCCCCATCCTTGCCCCCCTCATCCCCTGTATTGCCCCATCCTTCCTCCCTCATCCCCTGTATTGCCCCATCCTTCCTCCCTCATCCCCTGTATTGCCCCCATCCTTCCTCCCTCATCCCCTGTATTGCCCCCATCCTTCCCCCTCATCCCCTGTATTGCCCCCTTCCTTCCTCCCTCATACCCTCTATTGCCCCATCCTTGCCCTCCTCATCCCCTGTATTGCCCCATCCTTCCTTCTCATCCCCTGTATTGCCCCATCCTTCCTCCTCATCCCCTGCATTGCCCCATCCCTATACCAACTTCCCCTGTATTGCCCCATCCTTGCCCCTTCATCCCCTGCATTGCCCCATCCTTGCCCCATCTCCGCCTTTTGATATTGCCAAGACGGCATCTAGAACTTCCCCCATCGATCTACATCATTTTTCATCAATCTCCATCGCTCGACACCTCGTTTTGAGTGAACATCACTCGCTTGCATCACTCGGGGGGTCAGTGCATCACTTTGTGTGGTGATGTGTGGGGTGATGTGTGTGGTTATGTGTGTGGTGTAGTGTGTGGTGATGTGTGTGGTGATGTGTGTGGTGATGTGTGTGGCGATGTGTGTGGTTATGTGTGTGGTGATGTGTGTGGTGATGTGTGTGGTGATGTGTGTGGTGATGTGTGTGGTGATGTGTGTGGTGATGTGTGTGGTGATGTGTGTGGTTATGTGTGTGGTGATGTGTGTGGTGATGTGTGTGGTGATGTGTGTGGTGATGTGTGTGGTGATGTGTGTGGTGATGTGTGTGGTGATGTGTGTGGTGATGTGTGTGGTGATGTGTGTGGTGATGTGTGTGGTTATGTGTGTGGTGATGTGTGTGGTGATGTGTGTGGTGATGTGTGTGGTGATGTGTGTGGTGATGTGTGGGGATGTGTGGGGATGTGTGGTGATGTGTGGTGATGTGTGGTGATGTGTGGTGATGTGTGGTGATGTGTGGTGATGTGTGGTGATGTGTGGTGATGTGTGTGGTGATGTGTGGTGATGTGTGGTGATGTGTGGTGATGTGTGGTGATGTGTGGTGATGTGTGTGGTGATGTGTGGTGATGTGTGGTGATGTGTGGGGATGTATCAGCTCTATGCACCACATACTCGAGGGAGAGGAAACAATCAGATCTTCACGTGCTGGTGTGAGCGCTGTTTGACGCGTGTTGGAGTCCCGCCTGTTGTTGTTGTCGTGTTATATAAGTCCTGCTGTTGTTGTTATTGTTTTATATAAGTCCTTGTTGGTATGGTTGTTGATTTATGTAAGTCCTACTTATTATTATTGTTGTGTTGTTTTTGTTGTTTTATATATAAGTCCCACTTGTTGTTGTTGCGGTGTTATATAATTCCTTATTGGTATTGATGTTGTTTCATGTAATTTCTTGTTGGTATTGATGGTATTTTATATAAGTCCTACGTATTATCGTTGTTGTTCTTGTATACAAGTCCCACTATTCATTATTATTTTATTGAAGGTTTCCTCATAATCATTGTTGTTATCATAAGTTTACTGAAGTCCAGTATATTATTACCGATATTAGCATTACTTCAGTTAAATGCTGCTTATCATTATCATCATCAATATCGTTATCATATCATTGATATTGCGCTGACAATTCAGTTACAGTTCGACAGCTCAGTTACAGTTCGACAGTTCGATATCAGAAGAATTAATTCAAATTATATCCAGTTTCACCAGCCAGTTGCAATGAAACAGTGAAGTAAGTATACATGGAATGGTCGATGACCCACAGAGTTTGATAAAATCATATCCAATTTCACCAACAGCCAGCAATGAAGCAGTGAAGCTTATATAGAATCACTGTAAAGAACTTCGTGGTTCTTTAGGTGCGTAGAAAGTATTCAAAAACGCGTAGGCTTATCCAAACGGTTTCTGTAACAATATAGTACAAACACTTAGGATCTAGCTCTGAATATAAGTTAATTGCGCTTCAATTTCACCATTTTCATCTATTATGCTTTTAGATAAACTAAATAAACACAACTAACGAAAATGCTAAAACCTATCATGTACACAAAATTGAATTGAATCACCAACGCACCACAGAATAAAATCACCACCAGTTTCACCAATCACCGCAACGAAACAGCGAATCATACACAGAATCACCAACGCACCACCGAATAAAATCACCACCAGTTTCACCAACGAACCACAGAAGCTCGAATTACTGAGAGCAATTTCGCGGATTGTTGTGTCCGTCAATTTGAAATCGGCGGCGTCCAGAGCAAACCTGGCGTATCATTACGACATGTGTGCCAATTGTGGCACAGCGCAATGTCTGCAGCTGTGCATTGTGTGTGTTATCGTCGTCTAATTGTGGCCTTTGAAAACAAATCCGAAAGTCGCGTGATAACAGCGTGATCATACGGGCTGTACGAGTTATGTTTCCTCTCTCGCTTGACTTCGGCTGCTTGCCTGCCTTGGGTTCACGTGTGTTTGCAAGCACTGTGTTGGATTGCGGCAATCTCGATTGTGGTGCATGATTGTGACAATCTTAATTGCGATGTATTATTGTGGCAATCTTATGTTGGTATGTTTGATTGTGACAATCTTATGTTGGTGTGTTTGATCAAGACAATCTTATGTTGGTGTGTGGGATGGCAACAATCTTGTCGTTAATATCACCCCAAATCTTTTGAATAGGAATTTAAAAATTTTGCGTAAGATTAAGTATCAAGGTACATTTAGCTGTAATTCAACATAACTTTATCATAAGAAAATAAATATAGCTGTGATAAATATTTTTAGCTTTGAACAGCTATAACTTTAATGTCAATAAATACATGTAGTTTTAAAAAAAGATTCAATATAACTTCAACATAATGGCATTCTGTGTTTAATAATAGATAACTGTTATCTAACTGATGCTGCAGTTATTAAGATGAGTAAATGATGAGCAGGAGTGGAGTAACTGCATGGGGA
Organism: Morinoia aosen; assembly: GCA_030386875.1. NCBI lineage: Eukaryota > Metazoa > Arthropoda > Malacostraca > Amphipoda > Talitridae > Morinoia > Morinoia aosen. Next base: position 33,825,674 of record CM059556.1, read on the forward strand.
TTACAAGTGATGTAACTAATACGATTAATTACTAAATCGTTTAAATTTGTAGCGGATCTCTACGACTACGTACCAAGTGAGGGCAGAGTGCAGTGACAGCTGATTTTCTTAATTTTTTAACTTATAATTTAATTATCTAATTTAGAATTTAATTTTCTATTTTAGCATTTAATTTTCTAATTTAAAATTTAATTTTCTTATTTAATTAATTTTCTAATTCTAATCTAATTTAGAATTTAATTTAATTCTAATAGAATTCAATTTTTTTCATTTTGGAATGTAATTAGGCCTACCTAATTTAGAAAGCTAACTTTCAAGTGAAAGTGAATTTTCCTGCCACCCCTTTCTCTTCGCTTTACCTTCCTTCTCACACCCCTTCCTCCCCTTTCTCTCTTCTCCGCTTTCACTCCCCTTTTTTTGTCCAGATCAAAGTGAACAAAATTTTAGGCTGCAAAAAAATTTCGAAAAGTTGATATTCGAGCTTGAATTTCAGGTGATTTAATTACTTTTTGTAGTCTTATTAATTATGGGTTTCCGATCGTTACAATTCATTGAGTTTTTAAATTCAATAATAACCTTGTAGTAACTCAGGGAATTTTCGAATTTACGTAGGATAATGTATTAATTCAATATGTTCTAAAATTGAAGTATACAATTAGCATAAATTCATCGCGAACATTTCAATGCAGTTACTAACTAAAGTCAAACAGAGCGGCTGTGAATACGTAAATATCGGCACATAAATTATTTATTTAGCCAATTATTAACAATAAAGTTATATGTGACACTGACAAACATTAATTCCTTCTCGCATGATGATGAAGAAAAAAACCGTAAGATAAAGCAAAAACCGAAATATAATATGACAAAATACCGTATTGCCCTCACTACGGTAAATACAGCAAATTACCGTGTTCCCAATATACCGCATTGCAAAATACCGTATTGCATATACCGTATTGCCTTCACTACGGTAAATACAGCAAATTACCGTGTTCCCAATATACCGCATTGCAAAATACCGTATTGCATATACCGTATTGCCTTCACTACGGTAAATACAGCAAATTACCGTGTTCCCAATATACCGTATTGCATAAACCGTATTGCCTTCACTACGACAAACACGGCAAATTACCGTATTCCCAATATACCGCACTGCATTTCACCGTAAGTTAGCCTTGCCTTCTAAGATCACAGCTTTCAGTTCTCAGAAATAATAAAATCTGAGGTGCAGTGACAAAATGTATCGTTTTAGTAAAGCAACATATGTTAAAAGTTATTTTTCGTTCGTGTGAGTTTTTCATCACACGTTACTCAGTCTTAACTTTTTCGCCGGAGCATGCATGTTTTCCGCCGCCCGAGCAATTAAATCTCTTGGGCGGCGAAAAACATGCATGCAGGCGGCGAAAAAGTTAGACTAGGTTAATGCCTAAGCTTAACTGAAGTACAATATTCAACTCAAATTAGGATATATTTTAGAGAACACTTGTGAAAATAACGAACATTAACAATTAAATAGATCGTTCCTTCATTTAGTTTTCATGAAGTATTTGTGAAAATTGAGTTTGCGACTGCTGGTCGTTTAGCAGAATTATGAAAATTCCCTCAGTGACGACCGGTGTGTCACGTTACGTCAAAGTGTTCATCAATTCAACAAATCAAACTTAAAACGAACAATAAGCAACGGTTCGATGTACGCACAAACATCATTTTCAGGGTCACATAGTCAGGGATTGTCGTAAAGTACTTCATTACACACACCACATGTCGTAGAGCACACCATTACTCACACCACATGTCGTAAAGCACACCATTAATTACACCCCATGTCGTAAAGCACACTATTATTCACACCACATGCCGTAAAGCACACCATTACTTGCACCACATGTCGTAAAGCACACCATTACTTGCACCACATGTCGTAAAGCACACCATTACTTGCACCACATGTCGTAAAGCACACCATTACTTGCACCACATGTCGTAAAGCACACCATTACTCACACCACATGTCGTAAAGCACACCAATACTCACGCCTCGTGTCGTAGAGCACTCCGTTGAGTTCTGCAAAACAGGAGATGGTAGACAGGGACCCCGCCCCTGTCTCCGGCCAGCAAGAAGCGCCGTCGAACTTAATTTGACAGTTGCCAGGGTCGTGGCTGGCTTCTCTGGTCTTCCTCCAGAAGCTGTCAAAGCATTCCTGCCACGGCACCTCGTTCGAGTTCGTGTACACCGCCGACCTGTGGCCGAACTCGAGCAGGCGCGTCGTGTGCTCGAACTTCTCGAAACTCGTGTAGTTGAAGTCGTCGTAAAATGGGCGGGTGTCCGTAAAGTTGAGTCCGAGGTCCGTTTCGTTGCGTAAGTCGGCCCCCGCGCTGGAGGGCATGGCTTGGGCATTGTACACGGCAGGGCCTAGCTTGCCTGGGTATAAGTCAGGACTGCTCGGGGGCCAAGTTACGTCATTTTGCGGCGTAGAACTCAAGAACGGGTAGGAATTTTCGCCAGAAATGTTCGACGGGAGTTCACTTTTGGTCGCTAGACTTGCCAGAACTTGGGTCTCGTTTTCCATGCCAGACTAATGCTAAATACTTACGCAACTAACGCTCTCTGCGACTTCTAGCGCCCCTCATCTAAACGCTAGGCCTGGTTGAACACTTGGTTGAACGCTTGGCTTGGTTGAACGCTTGGCTTGGTTGAACGCTTGGCTTGGTTGATCGCTTGGCTTGGTTGAACGCTTGGCTTGATTGAACGCTTGGCTTGGTTGAACGCTTGGCTTGATTGAACGCTTGGCTTGGTTGAACGCTTGGCTTGGTTGAACGCTTGGCTTGGTTAAGCGTTTGGCTTGGTTGAACGCGTGGCTTGGTTAAAAGCTTGATTTTGGTTGAACGCTTGGCTTGGTTGAACGCTTGGCTTGGTTAAACGCTTGGCTTGGCTGAAGGCTTGACTTGGTTAAACGCTTGGCCTGGTTGAACGCTTGGCTTGGTTGAACGCTTGGCTTGGTTGAACGCTTGGCTTGGTTGAACGCTTGGCTTGGTTGAACGCTTGGCTTGGTTGAACGCTTGGCTTGGCTGAAGGCTTGACTTGGTTAAACGCTTGGATTAAGATCTGTATTTGTTTAATGCAGTACTGGTCTATTGCCACTGTCAAACTACGGTAGTTTTTTCAATCATTTTTTACGTACACATTGTGATAGCTTTAATGTTGTTTGTGACGGTTTTAATGTAATTGTGACGGTTTTAATGTAATTTGTGATGGTTTTACATTCACAATGTAATGGTGTCATACAAAAGCTACTCGCACATATCCATGAGGAATACTACACTCACATTCACTACTGATCACAGACTGCCTTCACAGACCTCTAAGTGTTCTCAAAAATAAGGTGTGTTTAATTACTATTGCAGTTTCACTAGTGTAAGTCTTGTTACCAACTGTCAACCATGAATCTCTACCATTAGTCACTATCCATAATCACTACCATTAATCACTAATTAATCTCTACCATTATTCCCTATCATTAATCACTACCATTAATCACTCATTAATCGCTACCATTAATCACTTTCACAAATTATATTAGATACCACGGTTTTATAGTCTTCATTAATTCACGTTCACAAATTATCTTCTATGAAACTTTTTCCACATGATCTGAAAAAGAAATTATTATTATTACAATGAACACTTTCATTACTATACTATCTTTATACTATTATTAAAGTATACTATCTTTATAATACTAGTTAAACTTATATACTAGTTAAACTAGTATATAAAGATATACTAGATAAACTTATATACTAGTTAAACTAGCATATAAAGATATACTAGATAAAATTATATACTAGTTAAACTTATATACTAGTTAAACTTATATACTAGTTAAACTAGCATATAGAGATATAGTAGTTAAACTTATATACTAGTTAAACTTATATACTAGTTGAATTAGCATATAGAGATATAGCAGTTAAACTTATATACTAGTTAAACTTATGTACTAGTTAAACTTATATACTAGTTAAACTTATGTACTAGTTAAACTTATATACTAGTTAAACTTATGTACTAGTTAAACTTATATACTAGTTAAACTTATATACTAGTTAAACTTATATACTAGTTAAACTAGTATACAAAGATAGTCTAGAGGAAAATTTGAGAAAACTGCACCATTGTGTGGGATGCTCAGAGCGAAAGGAGAGCAACACTGGATAAACGCCCTACATCTATGGCAACTTTGATAAGTCGCATCAAGATGATTAGGGTAAACTACCTAATCAAGGTAGTTTGATGATCAAGATAATTAGGAAATGTATGCAATTAGTTTACGAAGATTGTTGAACTATGATTGTTGCAACTCTACATCTGTGGAAACTTTGATGTCACTTCAAGATAATTAGGGCAAACTACCCAATTTGGGTAGTTTGATTATCAAGATAATTAGGGATCGGATGCAATTAGTTTACGAAGATTGTTGCATGTGTGAAGCATGTTCAATTTTACAATTAAGTTCTACATGTATCCTAGATTTACAAAAATTATGCTTATCAGTAGGCAATCGTTGCATTTGACAAGTTGGTTGTGTAGAAATTATTTCATTTTACCATTAAGAACAGTTGTTATTTTACACGAGTAACTCTGTATCAAAAATGAGTAAATTTACAATTCATCTAACAGTTATCTCTTCGTTAAATTTATTATTTTAGTAGAAATGATGTAACCAAATTAAAATGCCATCACCAAGTTTATGGAAAATACATAAATTGAACACCATTTAAATAAGAATTTTATTCAATTGAATGCATAATATCTATTGAAAATAAAACTTTACAACACAAATAGAACGTGAAATTTTTCATATGCCGACGTTTTGACCCTTTTCGTGAGTTACCATATGAGCGAATTTCATAAACTTTTGGTCATGAGGATAACTCCTCTGTGTCAGGGATACAACGATAGAGTAATATTCTAAGGGGCTCGAAAAATTCTTAATCAACGATAATTACGCGATAGTTTAAGGGGTAAAACGACTCAAGATGAACTCCACAGTATCCAGGATACAAAAATAAAGTTACATTCTAAAAGACTCGAATACTTCTGCGTCCACGATATAAATATAAAAAATATAATAATATAGAAAATACAAAATATAATATAATATAAAATATAAAAATATGATAACGCAATATAAAACAACAGAAAGAAATTGAAGAACAATTGAAGGAAATTAATTTCCCGGAGAAATTAATCAAACGTTCGAAAGAGAGCACCACTCGGCCTACGCAAAAAAATCTTAGCCCTAATTTGCAAGAAGTTACGGCACGTATTGCAAAATTATTGAAATCATTTGGCTTTATAACGCGTTAGAGGAAACAATGTAGGGTTATTTCTATAGGAGAAAATACACCTCCTCTTGTTTGGCTAGCCAATAGAACGGCGTTATTCCAAACATACCTTATGACGTCACCAAACCACCATATCGTTAGGCCAATAGCGGAGCCAGATTTGGGCGTAGCAGTGCTACCAGATGCAATATGAGCGCTGCTATTGGTTCGTCGCCGTGACGTCAGCAAACCCACACCGTCAACGAAAAAAAAATTGGTTTACTTCACAAACCCAACCCCTTCCGAAAAAATTCTTCACATAAATTAGAAGGCAAGAAAAAAATTTGGGCGAAATAAAAATGTCATTTACGGTAAATTACTGGTAAAAGACCGTCAAGGTAAATCAAAAACACTCAATACCAGTCAAGAAGAGTCAAAACACTCAAAAAATTTTTTGAAAAATTATTCAGCCGAATGCTTTGAAAAAATGAAAATAAAAAAATAAAAAAAACCTAATATACCAGACAAATATAGAACCGGCAAATTTCGGATTGTATATTCTAATTGCGTAGATCATGCCAGCGCTGGTTCGTATGACGAATTCATATAACAAGGATTTGTAAAACCGAGTTACGTTTTACAGGATTTAATTTGTAAAACAGAGTTACGTTTTACAGGATTTAATTTGTAAAACAGAGTTACGTTTTACAGGATTTAATTTGTAAAACAGAGTTACGTTTTACAGGATTTAATTTGTAAAACAGAGTTACGTTTTACAGGACTTAAATCCACATCTAAATCCTTCGCTTCGTGTGGCAAATTGTGCAAGTCACTCATTGCATGTGTGCTGGAGAGGGCATTTAAATCTAGTTAAATCAAGGGCATTTAAATCTAGTTAAATCAAGGGCATTTAAATCTAGTTAAATAAAGAGCAGTTAAATCTAGTCGAATCATGAGCAGTTAAATCTAGTTGAATCAAGGGCATTTAAATCTAGTTGTATCAATAACGGATTAATCTAGTTCACCGAACACAGCGTTTGCCAAACCACACACAGCACACACACACTCATACACACACAACACACACACACATACACAACACACACACACACATACACACACAGCACACAATTTCATCCCACTCAGTTAATTCGGGCGTAAAATCGAGACCTTTCCGGTATCAGTGCTACCATTGCGGCAGATGTCGCCCTCTCATATCCAGGCAACCTCCTCCAATTAGTGTTTACGGGCCGACATTCGCCACTTCGTCACCTGTCTGGTGGATTCGCTTCTTTTCATTTTTTTAAGCATTCGGCTAAATAATCTTTCAAAAGAAGCTCTTTACTCTATTTTCCTGTTCTTGGCGGTTTTTTTACTGTTCTAGACTGTTCTTGACTGTTCTTATTTGTCCTTGACTGTTTTTTGCTGTTCTTGGTTGTTCTTGACTGTTCTTGAATGGTCTTATTTGTCCTTTACTGTTTTTGGCTGTTCTTGGCTGTTCTTGACTGTTTCGAGCTGTTCTTGACTGCTCTTGACTGTTCTTGATTGTTCTTGACGGTTCTTGACTGTTCTTGACAGTTTATGACTGTTCTTGACTGTTTTTGACTGTTATTGACGGTTTTTTATTGTAATTAAAGGTTTTTCACTGCTCTTGACTGTTCTTGATTGTTCTTGACAATGGTAATCGTTATCAGTGACATCCAAATAATCAATCGCGCCAAGTCAAACAGCTGTTGAACATAACGTATCATCAACAACATCAATAAGAAACAGAAAGCGACTGCTGTTATGGTCAAATGTTAAAATTTAACACCATTAAAACTCAAGCACGAATCTCTTTTAACTTACGGCTTTATTAAAATATTTTTGCATCTTTAGCATTTGAATGCAATGTACCTTCATATTAATTGGATATTAAATAAGTTGGACAAAAATGTAAAAAAGTAAAGTTCCTTTCTTAGAAAATTATGAATTTAAGGATTTGTTTATAGGATTTGTTTTTCACTATTCATTATGTGTATCATTGGAAAATATTCAGGAAAATCTCACTTTCTAATTCACTTCTACTTAATTCTAATTTCTATTTTATTTTATTTGTTTCATTTAATTTAGTTCACATCCGTGATTATTGCGTTGTAATATCAAGGATGGACTGATTTTTTGAGGTGCGCATTTTGATGGAGGAAATTCAAAAGGATTTCTTATGAAATCTTGTATTTAGAAAAAATCACTTTTTGGTCAACTTAGTTATTGAAAAATGTGATCTGACAATATATATATATATATATAAAGGCTCGAAGAAACATTTTATTTCTAAAAAGAAAATTATTTATTTCTAAAAGAAAAGAAATTTTTTTTTATTTCAACGTGTTTTGGCCAACTTAGTTTTTGAGACACTGTTCGGATGAAAAATTTTAAGAAAAAACAGAAAAAAGTATTTATGCTTCTAAAATAGTTCGATAAAACCATCGAGCCTTTGCTGTGTTCTGATCAATAACAGTTTTTGAGAAACGTAACTTGATAATAAATTTTCAGAAAAATAATTCTGCTTCTAAAATGAAAAACGTAATCTGATAATATAATAAATTTCAAGAAAAAACAGAAAAAATCATTTTTCTTCAAAAATGAAAACCGTAATATGATAATAATCTTTTTCGAGAAACCAGAAAACAATAATTCTGATCCAAAATGAAAAACTTAATCTGATAACAATTTTTTCGAAAAACCGGAAAAAATAATTTTCTTCTATAAAAGTTCAATAACCCTGGAGCTTTCGCTGCTCTGACCTATAAGAGTTTCCTCAGAGCTGTTCTTGGAGGGAATTGTACCTGTCCGAAATCATTTCTCAGCGCTTGACGTGTGAGCTCCGAGTGCAAAGTGTGTAGAGCTTCTGCTGAGGGAAGGAAACATGTAAACGGAGGGAAGAATTCCAGCTTCTTGAAAGTGTAGACATTGGAAACGATTTGCAATCGACTTTGAGTTGATTTTTCCGCTCTCTTTGTGATGCAATAGTCTTATAATTCAACCCTCTTATAATTCAACCCTCTTATGACCCAACCCTCTTATGACCCAACTCTCTTATGACCCAACCCTCTTATGACCCAACCCTCTTATGACCCAACCCTCTTATGACCCAACTCTCTTATGACCCAACTCTCTTATGACCCAACCCTCTTATAACCCAACCCTCTTATGACCCAACTCTCTTATGACCCAACCCTCTTATGACCCAACCCTCTTATGACCCAACTCTCTTATGACCCAACCCTCTTATGACCCAACCCTCTTATGACCCAACTCTCTTATGACACAACCTTCTTATGACCCAACTCTCTTATGACCCAACCCTCTTATGACCCAACTCTCTTATGACCCAACCCTCTTATGACCCAACCCTCTTATGACCCAACCCTCTTATGACCCAACCCTCTTATGACACAACCTTCTTATGACCCAACCTTCTTATGACCAGGGTTGCGGAGTCGGAGTCGGAGTCGGGAGTCGGAGTCGCCGGAGTCGGATGTTTTAGGGTGGAGTCGGAGTCGGAGTCGGAGTCGCTTCTCTGAAGTGTGGTGGAGTCGGAGTCGGAGTCGGAGTCGCTACTCTGAAGTGTGATGGAGTCGGAGTCGGAGTCGGAGTCGCTTTTCCGAATGTGGTGGAGTCGGAGTCGGAGTCGGAGTCGTTCATTCGGATGTGGAAGAGTCGTGGTTGGAGTCGCTATTTTTTGGTGTCTTCGATTCTAATTTTTGCCTAAAATTATTTATAATTCTTTAAAACTAGAAGTAAACCAAAACAGAGTTAGAATGCTTTGCTGAAAAATCTAAGAAATACGCAATGTTTTCGTTGATTGTTTTGTTCTAAGTTTGAAACAGCGTATTTATTCCTATCACCTAATACCGCCATGTTATCTAGTCATTGAGGGTTTGCACAGATATATATGAGAAACCTACGAGTGCGAAATATAATTTTTGTACCCAGCATTAATGTATATTTTGTGGTTAAAAGCAGGAATTAGTAATTGAAAGCATCGCAAATTCATTCTGTATATTTCTGTTTTGTTCATTTTTCCTTCAATTAATACATAGGAACAGGAAAATAGTAGTAAATGTGTTGCAAGTTACTTGCAGAACATTTCAGCTGATGCAATACATTGTACTCACATAAAGAGTGGTAACTCTGTATGCTCAAAATGATGCATTGATTGATAATGATCATAAACATTTCTAGTCTTTTGGTTATGATTCATTGCCAATGAGTAGTCTTTGCCGAAACCTGAAGCTATGGTCTAGTGCACAAAGACTTCTAGTTTTCAAGTCATGTTATCAAAATTGATATGGCTTCCGTGTTTTTAAGTCAAGTTAACATGTATTGATAATAAAAATTTCTTCTCATTTCTCAAGTTATTCCTTGAATGTAATTTGGTTCTTTCAGAGTTATATTGTATTTCACTATTTCATCATCATGTTTAATTTTTATCTTCGTATCACTCCCCAGTTTCTAAGCTAGTATACGCTGAAATGCAGAATTTTATAATTATGTTGATACATTTTAAAAAACTTAAATAGTATTTGTTTTGTAGCATTATATAATTAATTACTTCTTGTTAAGGAAGATTTGGAAATGTTGTAAGGTTATCTATATCGGCATTGAGACACTTGAAAAAAAAATAAAAATACGATGTAAGCGAGCTGCAATGAAAATAATTACACACACCAGCAAAAACTTCACTTACAATCACACACACATTGTAACTGAAAACAATGCACTATCTCAGCTGCAATGGTTTTTGCATTTATGCGATAGTACAAATTCTCTTGCTGGAAACGTTTCAAATTGCTCCAAAAAACACGAAATGAGAAGAACCTGAGCGTTTATTACAATAACAAAGTGTCCAATACAAAGTAAAAAGTTAGACGAAAATAAGAGATAGTATCATAATACACGCAAAGAAGCTAGAAGTGACTTTTATTCGTGAAAAAAACTTTCCGAAAACGTCAGGCCCCTGCAATGAAAGCAGAACAACTTTTGCTTATTATAGCCGAAATGTAACATAGTGTTGAGCAATAATATGACACCTTTTCTGCATTGTTACCCTGCATAGTGTAGATACAAAGAAGAAAAGGCAGTGTGCAAATCTTACCTACCTTATCTACACGTATATCATAATTTTGGGGATTTGAAGCATAGTCATTGAATTAACTACTATAATTTCACTGAATTAGTGCATACTTAGTAATAAAAAACTGTTGATGCTTATCTATGCTTCTCAGTGTAGACAATGCCTACATTACCTACTCAGAAAACACTTGTCAGTAATATACAGGGTGTTTCAGATTCAGAATAAGAGGCAAAAAATTGCACACCAAATAGAAGATATCCAAATAAAAACTTTTTCTTCCATAAAATTTTCCGAAGAAAGAGACATTGAGATATTAGCAGCTTATTGTTTTAAAGGGTGAAATTTAATGAATAAACTACTCGCAATATTTATTTTGAATTTACGTTGATCGGGCGAAATGTGCTAGTTACAAGACCTCCTAGATCTCCTGACATGACTCCACTCGGTTTCAATTTTTGGGGACACGTGAAGAGCCTTGTTTATGCTACACCCATTGGGTCTGAGGAAGATCTTGTGGCCAGAATTGCAGTGGCTGCAGGTGAGATACCTTAATGCCAGACGTGTTTCCTAATATTCGGCAGCCGTTAAGGCTAACATTCGAAAAGTGCATAGATGTAGGTGGAACACATTTTGAACAATTTTTGTAAAGCAAATTCAGAATCAATACCGCGAGTAATTGTGCCATTAAATTTCAACCTTAAAAACAATAAACACCTAATGCCTCCCAACCCCGATTTTTTGGGTGAAAATTTCATAGGACAAAAAGTGTTTATTTGGCCATTTTCTACTTGATGTGCAATTTTGTACCTCGTTTTCTGAAACACTCAGTATACATAATTGTGTACACGACTCGTCAAATGACGGGATTCGATATTGTCTGTATAGAAATCTTCCAGATGTGGACCATAAAGAAATATTTTCATCCTAATAGCACCCGCGATTAAAATATTCTAATACTTGTTCACTGGTGAAACTCGCATCACAGATACAGTAGTTAAGTATCTCTAAGAGCGTGAAAGGGAGACAGATCAACCAACAAAGACGAACAGCCAATTTTGTTTGTTCAATGAAATTTCCTGTTGAATATTTTCCGTATTTCTGATGGCGGCTTTGTGGAAGAAAAAGTTTTCTTCAGTTGGCCTCTCTTAGTTCACAGACAAGAATTTGAAACTGATGAAATTAGATCTTTTTGTTCGTTGTTTTTTGTTTTGCAGCTGCATATTTATTTCCGGTTTTTGTGTTTAAATTTAACTTTCTATAAATAAGCATGTTTGCGCTTCTAGCAGACTGCATTAACCTTAAATAGCTTTAATTAACATTACTTGTGACGCTTTGGCGTTCACTCATTAAATTATCTTTGAGCTTGCTCCGCTTGGGCAGCATGTCTTCCTTTTAATAAAAGTGGGTCTGGTACCTCTAACTTATTTCTATTGCGTAAAAAGCAGTCTCTTTCTGCGACTTGAACTCCTCGACCCGGCTTTTGCAGCCTCTTGAATAGGCACTTACTATTCAAGGTAATTAATTGTCAATTAATTGGTAACATCTTAGTGCTATATGTAATCTTACAATAAGATACGATATTCACCTAGTCGGCGACCGGACATCTTAAAACTCTGTATCTCTCTACTCAGAACGCCTCTAAAATTTCCTACCGGAGTACCGTGCTGATGACCGGCCGCGTCCATTGGGTGTCTTCTATTTTTAGCGAGTATCGTTTTAAAAACTAACCTTACGTTAAAGAAGATTTTCGGTCTTCATTTTAAAGGAATTCAATAATAAAAATTTCGCAGAGGACGCTCCTGTGCGTACTGTTGGAATCCTCAAGATCCACCTAACTTGGGTACGGTTTCTCTTTTTGCGTATCTCGGGAAACGACTTGCTGTTGTTCCCATGAAGTTCTTCTGTATTTGAAATAAATGTTCGACCAATTTCTCTTAAGTTTTAAGTCCTAAAATTTCATTGAACTAACATAGGAGAGATTACGCTCACGAAATAGCTAAACCTATTTATTAATTTGTTCAAAGGAGACACTTGACCATTTATTGTATAAGAACAATCAATACTATACTGCGTGCCCCACAAAAATGTCCCGGACTTTTTAATTGATAATATCTCCGCTTAAATTAACATATTTTAATTGTCTTTTATTTACAATTTATTCAATTTGGTTTCCTTTTGAAATAATATAAGTTTTTGAAAATCAGTTGAATAAACTTCAAGGTGATCGATTTACTGAAAGGGGTAGAAAAATTGTTCAAAGGGAAAGTTTTAAAAACAACATTGGTGTTCTTCATCATTCCTCAATACCTACTGTTGAGAATAATTTCATAACGATGTATCGTACATACAACTAAGTATTTAAACCCTTTGAGAGGTTTCAACTTTCAAGTGTTCTCAATAATAGTGTTTCAAGGACTGATAGAAAACGGTGGAATAATGGGTAAAACTCTTCGTTCAATGGTGGCTAGAAGTAATACTTGCCTTGAGAGAAATGGAGGGTATGTCGTTAAGGTTATATAAGGTAATGATTTGTTACTCCTTAAAATTTTTGTGTGTTCAGTTTTATGGAAACTACAAAATAAGGAAGAATATCAATATTGTTTTAAAAACTTTTCATTTGAACAATTAATTTTTCTACTCCTTTCAGTAAATTGGACATTATAAAGTGGTTATTCAACCAATTTTCAATAACATAAATTATTCGAAAAGGAAACAAAATTTACTACATTGTGAACAAAGGCAATTCAAATATGTTAATTTAAAGCTGAGATATAATTAATTAAAAATCGGGGACATTTTTACAGGACACCCGATATAATAAAAAACCAGGTGTCCGTCAATGATAAGTATATGTTCTCGTGCGTAATTTCCCCAATCTCATTACAATGGGAATCTGCTTGCTTGGACAGTATCATAAATACATACATACATACATACATATACCGGGCTTATCCTCCCTATGGGAGGGTAGCCGACAGCAGGCCACAATCCCCACACTTAGTCACTAGAAGGCGAGAGAGGCAGCACTGGCTGCACCTGAACTGCTAGGATCAGCAGCAGCCCAGCACAACCACCTCCCACAGTCAGGCCCGACAGCCACAGCTGGTTTACCCCGACCGCTTCATTGAGTGCAGCCCCTCCCCCCGCACATGACAGGTCAACCCCATCACAAGCGGGCAGCTTCCAGTAACGCGTCAGAAATAAAATTACCTCCTTATACACTGCTCCCACGCACTTCTGTCCGCAGCCATCCCTCTCGCCACGTCCACAGTCAGACCCCTCTCATACAAAGCACGTCTCACCCCATCCATCCAACTCATCCGTGGTCTACCTCGCGCTCGAAGACCACTCACTTCTGACATATATATCTTTTTCACCAGCCGCTCAACATTCATTCTTTCAACATGCCCAAACCATCCAAGCACTTTTTCATCCACTCGCCTGCTCAACTTTTTGATAACACCAGTCTGCCCCCTAACCAACTCATTCCTGATCCTATCTCTTCTAGTTACTCCATACGTGCTCCTCAAACACTTCATCTCAAACACATCCAACTTCCTCCTCTCAGCTGCTCTCAACCCCCAGGACTCTGCTCCATACAACAAAACTGGCACAATCAAACTTTCATACAGTCCCCTCTTAACATTCATACTCAAACTCCTGCATTCAAAAACTTTCCTCATTGCACCCAATGTCTTACAACCTTCACTCACTCGATGCTTCACTTCTACTTCCATACTATCCTTAACAGTCACATCCGACCCGAGGTACCTAAAATGCTCTACCTCCTCTAAAACTTCCCCATTCAACCTCGCATCCAAAGTTCCAAACACTCCACCTCTTGAACATCTCATCACCTTACTTTTATTCACATTTACCCTCAATTTCCGCCTTTCGCACACTCTACCAAACTCTGTAACCAGTCTCCAAACTCAGTATCATAAATACCATCGAAATAAGAAAAACCAGGCATCTGCTCACTTATGTTTATAAGTAGAAACCATTGCGTGAAAATCGAATCAACTGTCAAGAAAATGCGGCTCATCGCATTTAAATTTCAAAGGCATTTAAATGCTTAAAAGGTATGGCAAATTTTTTAAAAACCTCTTGCGAACAATAATTTAAATTACAATTCAGATAGGTATTATGTTATACAATTTGCTTGGTTGTTGTGTGCGTTTGTGACGTTTTTAAATATGCTTAATGACCGTATCTGTGATACGAGTTTTACCAGTCACAAGTATGAGAATACTGTATTTTAATCGCGGGTACTATTACAATGGATATATTTGTTTGCTATTTTATCTTGAGATTTTTTTAAAACGATTCCATTGGATCCCGTCATTTTTGACCAATCATGTACACTAGTATCTTGATTATTAACAATCTGTAGTCAATTTAAAAGTCGTTCGATAATAAAGAATATAATGAACATATGCACAGGTTTCAACACCTGCAACCGTTTACTACTAAGAATGACTGTCGTGTGTTTATTTATACGTTTTGTGTCACGCTGTTAAGAATAATTGATAGGAAAAAATTTGCACTGGCGGTCTTGGTTCCAGTTCACGGTCAATTAATACACTCATTTTCGTTGTGCAATAGCTCTATAATAAGTCACTTTCATCACAATTAGAGCGATCCATAGCCTTATATACTCAAGTTTGTATCGTGAATACCGAGTTCGGCGGGGTATTGCATATTACAATATGCTGTAATGTATATTACAATATACTGTATTGCAATGTACTGTATTGCATATTAAAATATACATACACAAGTTCGCAGTTGCTTTCAGTAATGCTGAATTTCTGTATCTCGGATACGACACGAATGGCTATAACTACTTCTCTTGCGGCTCAAAAATGCTGTGTTCTGAGTGTTTATTACTCTTATAAGAAATTTAAGTTACCTTTGGAATAAGCTGAAAGCATGGAAACTCCACTCAAACGAAAATTTGTTGTAGAAAGGTATTGAATCTCGTCATTTTTGACGGTGTGTGTACACTAGTTAAGAAATAAAATATTCATCTTATAAATTATGAATAGGTGAAGTAGGAGCCACAAAATTGTGAATAGGCGGAGTCGGTGTTGGAGTCGCCAAATTCTGGAGAAATGGAGTCGGAGTCGGAGTCGGAGTCGCCAAATTCTGAAAAGGTGGAGTCCGAGTCGGAGTCGGAGTCGCCAAATTCTGAAAAGGTGGAGTCGGAGTCGGAGTCGGAGTCGCCAAATTCTGAAAAGGTGGAGTCGGAGTCGGAGTCGGAGTCGCAAAATTCTGGAAAGGTGGAGTCGGAGTCGGAGTCGGAGTCGCAAATTTATTCCACCGACTCCGCAACCCTGCGTTATGACCCAACCCTCTTATGACCCAACCCTCTTATGACCCAACCCTCTTATGACCCAACCCTCTTATGACCCAACCCTCTTATGACACAACCTTCTTATGACCCAACCCTCTTATGACCCAACCCTCTTATGACCCAACCCTCTTATGACCCAACCCTCTTATGACCCAACTCTCTTATGACCCAACCCTCTTATGACCCAACCCTCTTATGACACAACCTTCTTATGACCCAACCCTCTTATGACCCAACCCTCTTATGACCCAACCCTCTTATGACCCAACCCTCTTATGACCCAACCCTCTTATGACCCATCCGTTTTCTCACAAACTCATGCACAAAACATGACATGAGCTGTAATGACTTCCATGTACTTTTACTAGCTAACAACCTGTGTACTAACACTCTTAAAAAACCAGCGCCTCTTATGTACTAACTTCATCGGAAAGAATCTGTTTGCGTTTATTTCCATTTATTCCTTTATTATTCAGACATCGCATGGCGCCTTTTTCACATCATTCACAACACACACACATGTAGTTAAAACGTCATAGATAACTCACGACTTTACGCAGTTCCATTTTATACATTGACAACACGCACATGTATTTGAACATCGTGAATGTCATACGACTTTAAAACCAGCACCACGCATGACTTCTTTGAGAACAGCACCTGACCGTTATCTCCTCCTGATAGAGGAAGCACGAGCCGCCTCTGCCTGCAGGTCTGATTGCGTCCTGTTATCGATTGCTCGTTTGTTATCTTTCCATTGCAGCGAATGACTGTGTCAACCGACTTGTGTTGTTGCAGTTGCAGACAATCCTTATTTCTTCCCTGCAGCCAATCCTTATTTCTTCCCTGCAGTCAATCCTCATTTCTTCCCTGCAGTCAATCCTTATTTCTTCCCTGCAGTCAATCCTCATTTCTTCCCTGGAGTCAATCCTTATTTCTTCCGTGCAGTCAATCCTTATTTCTTCCCTGCAGTCAATCCTTATTTCTTCCCTGCAATCAATCCTCATTTCTTCCCTGCAGTCAATCCTTATTTCTTCCCAGCAGTCAATCCTTATTTCTTCCCTGCAGTCAATCCTCATTTCTTCCCTGCAGTCAATCCTTATTTCTTCCCTGCAGTCAATCCTCATTTCTTCCCTGCAGTCAATCCTTATTTCTTCCCTGCAGTCAATCCTTATTTCTTCCCTGCAGTCAATCCTTATTTCTTCCCTGCAGTCAATCCTTATTTCTTCCGTGCAGTCATTCCTCATTTCTTCCCTGCAGTCAATCCTTATTTCTTCCCTGCAGTCAATCCTCATTTCTTCCCTGCAGTCAATCCTCATTTCTTCCCTGCAGTCAATCCTTATTTCTTCCCGGCAGTCAATCCTCATTTCTTCCCTGCAGTCAATCCTTATTTCTTCCCTGCAGTCAATCCTCATTTCTTCCCTGGAGTCAATCCTTATTTCTTCCGTGCAGTCAATCCTTATTTCTTCCCTGCAGTCAATCCTTATTTCTTCACTGCAGTCAATCCTTATTTCTTCCCTGCAGTCAATCCTTATTTCTTCCCTGCAGTCAATCATTATTTCTTCCCTGCAGTCAATCCTTATTTCTTCCCTGGAGTCAATCCTTATTTCTTCCGTGCAGTCAATCCTTATTTCTTCCCTGCAGTCAATCCTTATTTCTTCCGTGCAGTCAATCCTTATTTCTTCCCTACAGTCAATCCTTATTTCTTCACTGCAGTCAATCCTTATTTTTTCCCTGCAGTCAATCCTTATTTCTTCCCTGCAGTCAATCCTTATTTCTTCCCTGCAGTCAATCCTTATTTCTTCCCTGCAGTCAATCCTTATTTCTTCCCTGCAGTCAATCCTTATTTCTTCCCTGCAGTCAATCCTTATTTCTTCCGTGCAGTCAATCCTCATTTCTTCCCTGCAGTCAATCCTTATTTCTTCCCTGCAGTCAATCCTCATTTCTTCCCTGTGTGCGCCCGCCGAGTATATAAATAGAATCGGCAAGAGACATCGCCGTTCACTAGCGGTGGCCTGCCGTAGAGGTAGCATTAAAAACAGTCGTCGCTGTTCAGTAGCGGAAGCGTGACCGTCGAGGAAGCACCTGTACCAATCACAGATGCGTTATAGAAGTAACATCACTTTGTCCGATATAAAGATTCTTTTCCAATTACGAAGCCTGTGTCAACTCTGAAGTACCAATAAAGGATAACCACGTTACTGCTCTGCGTCACTCCCGAACCTCATTCGCGTTAGTTTCGACCTGTACATGGAAAGGGACGGAACATTTATGGTGGCCAGTATGGGGATGCCACATTGCCACATTGCCCCATTGAAGAAGAAAGATATCAAGAATTGATCTTCGGTTCTGCTGATCCGTGATTTTAAGTGTGAGGAGTGTCACCCTGTTTGGAGTAACGTCGCATAGTTATCACATTACTTCAGAGCATCGAGAAAAGGAAGAAAGACGTCAGCGCAGAAAATCGAAAAGTTCTTGGAAAGAACTTCGAGGGAGAAAAAATCGAAAATCTACACGCTACTCAGCCTTCACCAGTCTGGATCATCGCTACTCAAAGGAGAAGATGAAGTGAAAGGGTCCAGACCAACAACCTGGTCTGTCGACGAGATCTACGCATTTACGCACCGTCATCTGCAACGAGAAGATCTACGAGATCTACGCATCGCCAAAATATTGTTCAACGTCACCAACTAGCTTCGCATAGCAAGCTGAGTATACGCCGATAATGTTTGCTTGCGAATTAAATAAGCATGAGCTCAATTTAATGATTATACATAATTATTATAAAATTAATGAATAAGAAGTTGAGCAGTGAGCAGCATAGGCATTGCAAGTGCAGTAAGCACGCAGATTCCTGGGAGTGGGAGAGCGTGTACGCGGAAGCATTTGTGTGAGGCGGTAGTCCATTGTTCTCTAGAACAATTGAAGGAAGTTGTAGCCATTGTTCTCTAGCCCATTGCCCTCTAGCACATAAGAGTAAGCTGAAGCAGCCTGTCTCTGTCCAGTTTGTTGCCAGCCTTCACGAGCTTTGACTTTGTGGTGCTGAAATAGCCTGTTTTAAGTCCACTGAAAATGTGAGTTATCATTTTATTGTATGTAGAATATTTTCATCAAATGTGTGTAGAACATTTTTCTCTTAAAGGTAATTAGAGGTCTAAGAATATAAGAGTATTGTGTATTTATGTCGGACAGTGACTCTGACGGATACGAGTACATAAGAACCATACCGTACGTGACTAGATTAGGAAGAGTATCAATTCCTATTTTTTCCGCGAAGTCGATTTCTGTACCTATCACGATGGCGACCACCACCACAGTCACCCCTGTTACCAGTGCAGTCACTACCACAGTTAGCCCTGTAACTAGTACGGTTACCACTGTGACGACTTCTATTGTCGGTCCGATACCTAGTGTTGTAATTGCTGGGCAGGATCTGCCGCAATTCAGAGGTAGAAAACGAAGGAATGACCCTGACTTCATAGAAAATAAGTCACTAGAAACGCATATAAAGAATGTGCGAGCATATTTCAATATGCTGTCAGATAATTCGGAGGAAGCAAAATTAAATCTATTATTGCGAACTGCAGACAAGCGGGTAGGAGACTTCAATACTGTTGTCGCTTCCATAATTAGTGAAGGTTATGAATTAAGTTTCGAAGAAGTCGTACATCTGTTAGAAAATATCTACGTGTCAAAAGGTGAAAGATCTTTGCACGCAGTCGCCTGTGATCTAAATAACGTACGCCTGAAACGTAATGATGCGCTGGCAAGTCAATTTGTCGCTATACTGTCCAAAATCCGTAAGCTAACCCACAGAATAATGAACAGCCCGGAGTGTTCGAACAGAGCCCACCCCTATGTAGTAAATTGTCCCGATCCTGTTGCTCTCGATAAGTATGTCGAGAATACTTTAATTGTTGCGTTAGCTATGGCCATCATCAATCCCCTAGTAACAGAAGATTTTTCCAAAAAACTATTTAACAAACCCTTTAACTCGTCGGAAGAGCTCCTTCAAAGAATTGTGGCTGTCATTCGCAATTTTCCCGAAGATAAGCAAATATTAGCGACTCGATCTGAGAGATCTATGGAAATCTATTTTGCAGAGGATGACCATTCTCCCGAATCAAACTTTGATGCAGCCTATGATGAGGCCGAAGTGCATACAATAACAAGAGGCGGATTTCAAGGTAGAGGTAGGACGCGTAGGCCCTACTCGAGACCAAATTTCCCAAGACCAACTTTCCGTGCTAGACCTCACGTAAAATCTTTGTTGGAGATCGTGAACTAGGAACTCTCGAAGTCCAAGCATTAGAGACAGCTGAAGCGAAGCGTTGCTCGAATTGTTACAATCATGTGTGTGTCTGTCAAGGACAAGGTGTGTCGGTAACCACTGTGGCTAGGAAACCGACTGATTGGTACAAACCAGGTTCATATCAGACAGCCACCGAGCATTCACTGCGTGACGTAGCTTGTTTTCGTTGTAATAAGTTAGGACACTACGCAAGAGACTGTAGGTCCAGACGAGACTATTTCAACAGACCAGGTAGACCTGATCGTGTCCGTGCGCGAGGACAGCATAAAACTCGTGTACCAGAAAAAGGCCAGGTAGAAACTTACCAAACTAACAGTGGCGATAATTTTTTAGCGTAAGCTGCGGAGACGATTTCATTTCCGATAGAAATAACGTCAATGGTAAAAATGAAATTGAAATAACTAAGTGTGACTCTACGTCAGTAGCTCCCTGTGAACCCGAGGAGAATTCTGGTGCTGAAGATTCCCTCGTTAAAAATGTCGAGAGAGTTGATGTGTTAAACATGTCTGGAGGTTCCCTCGTTAAAAATGTTGAGATAATCGATCCACTAGTTAAGTGTCAAAATAGATATGAATCGCTGGGAGAGGTGGATTTAAGCGATTTAAATTGTTTAAATGCTCATGGCACTGAATGTGAAAGCTATTTGACGGCGAACGTTTATAAATACGAAGATGAAGAAGTTGAAGTTACAGGACAAAATGAATTATTTGTAATACGAAAAAGTCATAAGCCCATGATTGTGCTTAGAAAAGATGCAGACCTGTGGAATGCATTGATTGATTCAGGATCAGAGAAATGTCTAATCAGCTACCACAGAATTAGTGAGATAAGTAATGACGTGAAGCCAAGTTCTCTGACTATAAAAGGCGTTAACGCTAAGAGTAATGTTGAAGGCGAGGTGGAGCTTGTCCTAAAGTTAAAAAACGGTATAAGTTTAAAGACAAATGCTTTAATAATTAAAGATGGTATTTACAATTATGACGTCATTATTGGGCTTGATTTATTGGACAAGAACGCCGTCGTAGACTTAAAACAAAGATGTTTAATTATCAAGGACGAGAAAATTCCCTTTGCAGAGGTAAAACGACGAAAAAAGAGAAAGACAGAGTGTCTCGAGTATTTAATAGAGAATACTGAGTGTCTCATGGCGGACACGATTACGTCCAGAGCTAAGAAAAAAGTCCTAAATAAGCTAAGAGAGAAGAGAGAAATTCTCAGGACGTGTAATGCTGCAAGAGTCGGCGAGGAAGTAAAAAGGGATGGTAAGAGAGAAAATCAGCCTGTTCGAGGCGTAGTTGCAGTTACCAATTCCCACACAGGGCCAAGGCCGTTAAGAGTTCATACTCAACGAGTGGAGATTGCTCCCAATGTAATTTTGAAACATGTTGGACATGTTGGAAAGTGTAAAAATGGAGAATACATAATAAAGAAAGCAACTTTAAAGGAAGGCATTTGTGTCGCAGAAGCGATTGTGAGAGTTAACAATAGGAGAAAGATTCCGTTGTTGTTAATTAATAGCTCCGACAGAGCGATTGTTTTACCAGAGAATGCAATTATAAGTACTTTAGAAAAAGTGGAGAAGGATCATGTTGAATCCGAAGTTTACTTGTCAGATGTACAAGGAGAATTAAAAGGAGGATTGAGTACCTTTGTGCAGGCAGCGAGTGTTGTTCAGGACAGTCATTTAGATGTCGAGAAGAAAGACACTAATAGTAAATCTGTCGGGATCACAGGAGTTGTCGACAAAGGGTACGTTTCTGATTCCAAAGAAATAGCCCGTGGTCGGCGGAAATTAAATAATGATGATATCAAGTGTAACGATGACGAAATGAAGCCTGAATTGCTGAGTTTGTTGAATGAATTCAGAGACGTTATTACTATAGACAATGAATCGATCTCCGCTGCTGCGATTAAACCATACAAAATACGTTTGAAACCTAACGTGGATGTCGTAAATGTCCCTCCCTATCGTATTGCCCACCGTTACATGGAAGACTTGAAAGTCGTTAACGAAAAAATGTTAGACGACGGAATTATTAGACCATCGATTTCAGCTTATAATTCACCGATAATTGTAGTTCATAAGAAAGATGGAACTATACGTCCGGTAGTTGACTTTCGCAAAGTAAATGAGGTAATTTATGAAGAATCATTCCCTCTACCGAGAATGGACGAGATTCTCTATAGTTTAAATGGTCAAAAATACTTTTCGAAATTAGATCTTAGGTCAGGATATCATAATATTACACTGACCGATGAGAGTAAGGAAATAACAGCGTTTACAGTTGGTAGCAGAAAATACGAGTTCAATCGTTTACCTTTTGGTTTAAAAACCTCACCTGCATATTTC
Organism: Morinoia aosen; assembly: GCA_030386875.1. NCBI lineage: Eukaryota > Metazoa > Arthropoda > Malacostraca > Amphipoda > Talitridae > Morinoia > Morinoia aosen. Next base: position 33,848,145 of record CM059556.1, read on the forward strand.
CAGTCAGTAATGACGCAAACGCTATCTCCTGTTCTAGTAAAACTATCTTTCGTCTTTATGGACGACGTACTCATTTATTCAAAAGACAAAAACCAGCATCTTGCCGATATAAAAGTTGTACTTGAACTATTAAGAAACGCTAGATTGTCAATAAAAACGGAAAAGTGTCAATTTTTCAGTGACGAGATTGAATATCTCGGACATTCCATTAGCGGAATGGGAACCAGAAGCACCGGTACTGACAAAGTGAAGAATTTAGAAATTCCTAAGAATGTGAAACAGTTACAGTCATTTCTAGGACTAGTAAATTTCTTTCGTAGGTACATAAAAAATTTTGCGAGTATCGCAAGCCCGCTCTATAATCTTCTGAAGAAAAATGTTGAATTCAATTGGTCTAGAGATTGTCAAAACGCTTTTGAAAAATTAAAGGGTGAACTGAGTGAAAATACAATCTTGAGTCACCCAAACTTCGATCAAAATTTTCATCTGTTTTGTGATGCATCAAACGTCGGCATAGGAGCTGTTCTACTCCAGTCATCTACTGATAAAGTTCGAAACATGAGACCTGTCGCATTTTTTTCTAAAACGTTGAATTCCACCCAACGACGATACTCAACAACAAAAAAGGAAATGTTCGCTATAGTTGAAGCGTTGAAGTACTTTAAATATCTTGTTTTAGGCTATGATCTGGTCATTTACACCGATCATAAGCCTTTAGTTCCTTTGTTTTCAAGAAAATTGCCTGAAGACAACACGCTCGCTAGATGGAGTATTTATGTCCAAGCTTTTGGTGCCAAATTAAAGTATTTTTCTGGGAAAGCGAATAGTGCCGCCGATGCATTAAGTAGATTAAATCATGACAAAAATCCTTTAACAGAAAGAGAACTATTAGAGTGTTCTGAATTAACCCCGGATGTAGAGACCTTTCCCGTTGTAACCAGGCTGCAAGCCGCTGCTGCGGGTAACAAATGTAACAAGCCGGTGACTGAGGAAGAGTTCGAGGAGACAATGCCAGGAAGTAAGGATGGAAGAAACAACAACAGTACTGCTGAACAGCAGACAGCCCCCAGACGTGAACCCAGTGACCATAATAGCAGACAGAAAACGTGCTTATGCAGACTGGATAACGTTAACAAGACTACAGACCATTCAAGTATTAACGACAAATGGTCGTTAGACGAATTTAAACGTGAACAAGATAGTGATCCCTTTTGTTCTGAAATAAAGGACGCCCTAGAGAATGCAACAAAAGTTACTGATACTGACATGAATGAATTTCTGATTATGAATGACATTTTGTATAAAAGACGAAGAATTGACAACAGACCCAGCACCATTCTGACTATTGTGGTGCCATATACTCTGTTACGCAAGACAATTCTATTCATCCATAATTTGTCCCATACAGATTTGAATCATACCTTGTTTAAGTTTAAATTAAAATATTTTCATCCGTACGAACGGACAATTACACGCAAAATTGTTGAATCTTGTGACATCTGTAAGATTCTAAAATCACGAATATCGACGCCGATTAAAATTCTAAATGCTCCAATTGGAAAACGATGCTTTCAAACGGTCAGCATGGACTTCTACGGTCCATTAACAATGACAGACAATGGGAACAAATATATTCTTGTCATTATCGACCTATTTTCCCGTTTTGTTAAATTATATTCGACTAGTGACCGATGTACAGAGACTGTTCCAGATTGTCTATGGAACTTTTGCTGTTTGTTCGGTACCCCGGACGTATTGTTGTCCGACAACGCTTTAGAATTTAAATCATCTAATGTGAGAAATTTCACAAAAGGACTTTCTATCTTAAAAAGGGAAGTTCTGGCTTATTCCCCTTTTTCTAATGGCATTGTTGAGCGATGTAATGGAAAAATTCGACACCTGCTCAAGTTATATCTAAATTTTCTTACTCATAATGAGTGGGATAGATTATTGGATATTGTGGAGAATTCGATTAACAATAGCTTTAACGAAACATTAGGCGATACCCCCGCATACACGGTTTTCGGTAGAGATACGTGTGTGTATATTAGTTCTACTAATTTAGAAGACTTCAATGTTGCGACTACATATGAAGATGTTCAAAAACAAAAATTTAAAGAGTCATCTATTGTAGTGAACAATATTAGAAATGCAATCATTAACGCTACAATCGAAAGAACTACCTATAGAAACGTGAAACGTCGCGATAAAAACTTAAAAGTGACGGACCGTGTACTAGTGAAAAATCATGCCAAAAAACACAAGCTACAGCTAAATTTCTTAGGACCAGGTATCATTGAAAGGCTAGGTAAAAATTACGCAGATATTAAGATCGGTAACAAGATTATCCGAACGAACTTAAACCATGTACTGCCTTTAGATAAGTTAAAAAAGTAAAATTGTCAACCTAGTTTGGAACTGTTCATTCCATATATTCCGAAATTGCCATTCCATATATGTATTTAAATGGTATTTAGCTTGTAAGTGCGTTCAATGAGTTTTAGCTTGTAAGTGCGTTCTATGAGTTTTTAGCTTGTAAGTGCGTTCTATGAGTTTCTTTCTTAAGACTTTATGTATGTCTTGCGTTAGGAAATATTGTGTTGCGCAAACACCTTGTGACGAGATGTTGAGCTTAGGATGTTGTCATACTGTTATTGCGACATCAAAAGCTGTGTTCGTCAAGCCGTAGGCTAGAGTTGATAAACTCAGGTGCAATCTTGGAAATGTCAACACGAGAGTGCGAGTGCGAAACCCGCGAGAACTGCATCGCATCTGCCACAGCTTGTTTGAAAACAATGTCAGGCATTGTAGTTGGAATGAATGTGTCTTAATGAGAAGGAAGCGTTGCCTTAGTATAAAACGAGAATTGTTTACTTTAAACTTGTGGCCATGCTAATCTCCTGTCTCGGTTCTTTTCAGATTCGGGCGACTCCTGAACAAATAGTTGCACTTCCACCTCAAGTTAGCGCATAACACTACAACGCTAACTTCTACATTCATATTAACATGACAAAACACACGTACCTCAACGCTGAGCTTTCATCTCCGAGGGTGTCCCTCGAAACTTCGAAAAATGGGAACACGCTCACGCACAGAGTCCACGTGCACGTACATACAAGATGGATCTGAATATTTTCAGAATATTTCTTTTAGAATATATTGTCTTAGAATATTTCTTTTTATACAGAAAATAACGTGTTCTTGGTGTCGTTAATTATATCCTTTGATGTTGTTTTACTCGCCCTATGGAAATGTTTTGTTTCAAGATAAGGAGACGAATTATTTGTATTGCGAATAAAAACCAAATTGCACGCTTGTAGATTGGTTGAATTGAATTAGTTCATTTATTGATTATTCTATTTAATTTACTTTCAATATTTAATTTAGCTGAATTGAAATAAGTTAATTTGAATCGTAGAATGATTTGAATCCTGAGGAGAAGCAATCAACTTTTACCTTGCCATTTGTAGTAATGCAATGTATTGTCTTGCGTATATAAATTTATATTCTATATCTTTATATAATATAGATTTATGATGGATTTTTCCTTCTGAATTTTTCATTTGCATAAAAAATTTTGTTTCTCGACTTGACGGTATGTGTCCAGTTTGTTCAAAAAGTGTACCTTATAGAGGTGATTTATTACGTACGTGATTTGATTTTTGATTTCGATAAGTTAATAAAATTGTGTGGTGTATCCAATAGTGAACATCGGAAGCATTTTGTGTCATACGTTCTGATCTGTTCGAATTAATTTAACGGATTGTAAGATTAATTGATAGTCAAAGGAAAATCAAAGTTAATTGAATAACGTTTTAAAAATTTTTATTGTAATAAAGAATTTTTAAAGGTGGGGGGAGCATTATGTGCGCCCGCCGAGTATATAAATAGAATCGGCAAGAGACATCGCCGTTCACTAGCGGTGGCCTGCCGTAGAGGTAGCATTAAAAACAGTCGTCGCTGTTCAGTAGCGGAAGCGTGACCGTCGAGGAAGCACCTGTACCAATCACAGATGCGTTATAGAAGTAACATCACTTTGTCCGATATAAAGATTCTTTTCCAATTACGAAGCCTGTGTCAACTCTGAAGTACCAATAAAGGATAACCACGTTACTGCTCTGCGTCACTCCCGAACCTCATTCGCGTTAGTTTCGACCTGTACATGGAAAGGGACGGAACACCTGCAGTCAATCCTTATTTCTTCCCTGCAGTCAATCCTTATTTCTTCCCTGCAGTCAATCCTCATTTCTTCCCTGCAGTCAATCCTTATTTCTTCCCTGCAGTCAATCCTCATTTCTTCCCTGGAGTCAATCCTTATTTCTTCCGTGCAGTCAATCCTTATTTCTTCCCTGCAGTCAATCCTTATTTCTTCACTGCAGTCAATCCTTATTTCTTCCCTGCAGTCAATCCTTATTTCTTCCCTGAAGTCAATCCTTATTTCTTCCCTGCAGTCAATCCTTATTTCTTCCCTGGAGTCAATCCTTATTTCTTCGGTGCAGTCAATCCTTATTTCTTCCCTGCAGTCAATCCTTATTTCTTCCGTGCAGTCAATCCTTATTTCTTCCCTGCAGTCAATCCTTATTTCTTCACTGCAGTCAATCCTTATTTCTTCCCTGCAGTCAATCCTTATTTCTTCCCTGCAGTCAATCCTTATTTCTTCCCTGCAGTCAATCCTTATTTCTTCCCTGGAGTCAATCCTTATTTCTTCCGTGCAGTCAATCCTTATTTCTTCCCTGCAGTCAATCCTTATTTCTTCCGTGCAGTCAATCCTTATTTCTTCCCTGCAGTCAATCCTTATTTCTTCACTGCAGTCAATCCTTATTTCTTCCCTGTAGTCAATCCTTATTTCTTCCGTGCAGTCAATCCTTATTTCTTCCCTGCAGTCAATCCTAATTTCTTCCCTGCAGTCAATCCTTATTTCTTCCCTGCAGTCAATCCTTATTTCTTCCCTGCAGTCAATCCTTATTTCTTCCCTGCAGTCAATCCTTATTTCTTCCCTGCAGTCAATCCTTATTTCTTCCCTGCAGTCAATCCTTGTTTCTTACTTGCAGTCAATCGTTATTTCTTCCCTGCAGTCAATCCTTATTTCTTCCCTGCAGTCAATCCTTATTTCTTCCCTGCAGTCAATCCTTGTTTCCCACTTGCAGTCAATCCTTATTTCTTCCCTGCAATCAATCCTTATTTCTTCCCTGCAGTCAATCCTTATTTCTTCCCTGCAGTCAATCCTTATTTCTTCCCTGCAGTCAATCCTTATTTCTTCCGTGCAGTCAATCCTTATTTCTTCCCTGCAGTCAATCCTTATTTCTTCCCTGCAGTCAATCCTTGTTTCTCACTTGCAGTCAATCCTTATTTCTTCCCTGCAGTCAATCCTTATTTCTTCCCTGCAGTCAATCCTTATTTCTTCCCTGCAGTCAATCCTTATTTCTTCCCTGCAGTCAATCCTTATTTCTTCCCTGCAGTCAATCCTTGTTTCTTCCCTGCAGTCAATCCTTATTTCTTCCCTGCAGTCAATCCTTATTTCTTCCCTGCAGTCAATCCTTATTTCTTCCCTGCAGTCAATCCTTATTTCTTCCCTGCAGTCAATCCTTATTTCTTCCTTGCAGTCAATCCTTATTTCTTCCCTGCAGTCAATCCTTATTTCTTCCCTGCAGTCAATCCTTATTTCTTCCCTGGAGTCAATCCTTATTTCTTCCCTGCAGTCAATCCTTATTTCTTCCCTGCAGTCAATCCTTATTTCTTCCCTGCAGTCAATCCTTATTTCTTCCCTGCAGTCAATCCTTGTTTCTTCCCTGCAGTCAATCCTTATTTCTTCCCTGCAGTCAATCCTTATTTCTTCCCTGCAGTCAATCCTTATTTCTTCCCTGCAGTCAATCCTTATTTCTTCCCTGCAGTCAATCCTTATTTCTTCCCTGCAGTCAATCCTTGTTTCTTACTTGCAGTCAATCCTTATTTCTTTCTAGCATTCAATCTTTATTTTTCTTTTCGTGTTAATTTATAAAGGAAATTTTTAAAAAAGTATTTTGTGCTTCTTTTTTGCTCACCATTGACCGTTTCTTGAGAGGCGGGTTAGGCACAATTGACAGTTCTCAACCCCAGCTATTGACGACGACCATTTGCGTTCTTTGACGTCAACTATTGACCGCAGCTGTCCTCATCTCTTGGCTTCAGCTATTTCCGTCCCTTGACAGCGACTATTACCGGCTCTGACCACGACCATTTCGCATTAAGTTCTATGGGAAATTTTTCCATCTTAGCAAAAGAGTATACTTATTCACCCATGAATTTAATTTGTTCTCGGTGAAACAAAAAAGTACCGTCACCCATAAAACTACCGTCAGCCATAATACTACCGTCACCCATAATACTACCGTCACCCATAATACTACCGTCACCCATAATCCGACCGTCACCCATAATACTACCATCACCCATAATACTACCGTCACCTATAATACTACCGTCACCCATAATACTACCGTCACCCATAATACTACCGTCACCCATAATATTACCGTCACCCATAATACTACCGTCACCCATAATATTACCGTCACCCATAATACTACCGTCACCCATAATACTACCGTCACCCATAATACTACCGTCACCCATAATACTACCGTCACCCATAATACTACCGTCACCCATTATACTACCGTCACCTATAAATTGGAATAAAAAGTACACAAGCACAGAGTGATCAAACATGAGAGACAATTTTGAATAGTACAAAATCTGGTGAATTAAAAAAAAGCTAACAACACCAACGTTTTTCAGCTCTCCACATGGGGAGGTTTTATTATTGCGTAGATATGATACAGGATGCACGGATATATGTTGCTGTCTTTGTGTCATTTAATGCAACTCGACTCTGAAAATGGCTGCCGCTGCACACTGGAAGTTCAGCTGCAGGAAAGATTATCCCGTCTTTGCTGAAGAATCCAAGGTAACCATTCTGAAGTATGGTGACATCAAGCGCACTGCAGCAGTGAAAAGGTTTTTGGAACAAAGTTGTACCCGAAAAATCCTCGTAAGATTCCAAAAATCCTCTTTAATGCTGCAGTGTACTTGCCGCTCTTCAAAAGTCAGGATTTACCACCTTCTCAAAACTTAGGATTTCCCATTACTTGAAACTTAGCATTTACCACCACTTCAAGCTTAGCATCTACCACCACTTCAAACTTAGCATTTACCACCACTTCAAACTTAGCATCTACCACCACTTAAAACTTAGCATCTACCACCACTTCAAACTTAGCATCTACCACCACTTCAAACTTAGCGTCTACCACCACTTCAAACTTAGCATTTACCACCACTTCAAGCTTAGCATCTACCACCACTTCAAACTTAGCATTTACCACCACTTCAAGCTTAGCATCTACCACCACTTCAAACTTAGCATTTACCACCACTTCAAGCTTAGCATCTACCACCACTTCAAACTTAGCATTTACCACCACTTCAAACTTAGCATCTACCACCACTTCAAACTTAGCATCTACCACCACTTCAAACTCAGCATTTACCACCACTTCAAAATTTAGTATTTACCACCACTTCACAACACAGGATTTACTACCACCTTTTCAAAACTTAGGATTTACAACTTATTTCAAACTTACAATTCACGTCCTCTTCAAAGCTTCATCAACCGAGAAAAAAGACAGAAAAACAGCCACATGTCAGCGCAATCTATTGTTGAAATATCTCGCGACTTCCGGAGGGGAGAAAATTACGAGGGGCTGACGAGGGCAGAACAGGAAAGCAGGGTTTATTTTTTTCTGATTTGCGACTAATGAAGCGCGGGGTACTTGGTGACGTACCTTCACTTAACGTACCCTCCCGTAACGTACCCTCCGTGACGTGATAGGTCACGTACCCTCACACAACGAGTGACGTACTACGTAGCGTACCCTCCGTGATGTATTACGTAACGCACCCTCACAAAACGTAACTTCGCACAACGTACTCTCTCACAACGTACCCACACACAACGTACCCTCACACAACGTACCCTCACACAACCTACCCTCACACAACGTACCCTCACACAACGTACCCTCACACAACGTACCCTCACAACGTACCCTCACACAACGTACCCTCACACAACGTACCCTCACACAACGTACCCTCACACAACGTACCCTCACACAACGTACCCTCACACAACGTACCCTCACACACCTTACCCTCACACAACGTACCCTCACACAACTTACCCTCACACAACGTACGCTCACACAACGTACCCTCACACAACGTACCCTCTCACAACTTACCCTCACACAACGTACCCTCACACAACGTACCCTCACACAACGTACCCTCACACAAAGTACCATCACACAACGTACCCTGACACAACGTACCCTGACACAACGTACCCTCACACAACGTACCCTCACACAACGTACCCTCACACAACGTACCCTCACACAACCTACCCTCACACAACGTACCCTCACACAACCTACCCTCACACAACGTACCCTCACACAACCTACCCTCACACAACGTACCCTCACACAACCTACCCTCACACAACGTACCCTCACACAACCTACCCTCACACAACGTACCCTCACACAACGTACCCTCACACAACGTACCCTCACACAACGTACCCTCACACAACTTACCCTCACACAACGTACCCTCACACAACGTACCCTCACACAACCTACCCTCACACAACCTACCCTCACACAACGTACCCTCACACAACCTACCCTCACACAACGTACCCTCACACAACGTACCCTCACACAACGTACCCTCACACAACCTACCCTCACACAACGTACCCTGGCAGACACAATCAAAATCACACCATGGAGTCAGTTTCAATTTCATTCTACTTCAAAGAGCGAGCGCTGAGATGCTGCATGGCAGGACGTTATTTTACTGAGGAGGGGTTCTAACTTCTTAGAGGGGAAGTTCTAGGTTTCAAAGAGAAAGTGGAGGTTCTAGAGTTTTTTGGAGAGAGGGGGAAAGTTCTAGGGTTTTTAGAGAGAGGGAAAAGTTCTAGGGTTTTTAGAGAGAGGGGAAAAGTTCTAGGGTTTTTAGAGAGAGGGGGAAAGTTCTAGGGTTTTTAGAGAGAGGGGAAAAGTTCTAGGGTTTTTAGAGAGAGGGGAAAAGCTCTAGGGTTTTTAGGGAGAGAAGGAAAGTTCTAGGGTTCTTAGAGAGAGGGAAAGTTCTAGGGTTCTTAGAGAGAGGGAAAGTTCTAGGGTTCTTAGAGAGAGGGGGAAAGTTCTAGATTTCTTTGAGTGAGGAAAAGTTCTAGGGCTCTTAGAGATTAGAGAGAGGGGAAGTTCTAGGGCTCTTAGAGATTAGAGAGAGGGGAAGTTCTAGGGCTCTTAGAGATTAGAGAGAGGGGAAGTTCTAGGGCTCTTAGAGATTAGAGAGAGGGGAAGTTCTAGGGCTCTTAGAGATTAGAGAGAGGGGAAGTTCTAGGGCTCTCAGAAAAGTGTTGCGTTATCAGAGAATGTTAAGTTAAGAAACACCTCCCTCTATCATCAAATAAGCAGCGCGGACACATTCACAACATCATCAAATTCAAAGCGCGTAAATAACTTCCATTATCCACGACAAAAACATAGCAATTACCCTGCAGTCTGCAACATCAAACCGAACATCGGAACACGCGTCGGTATCGCGCAACATGCAAGCGCAACATGCAACATTGCCCGACATGCCAATTAAAACATTCAATTGGATGCTGCATCCCTCGGCCAATCAGGCTATAGTATCCGTTTTCTGTTCCCGTTTTAAGCCGCTTTGCGTCCGTTTTCTATTCCAGTTTTAGGCCACAACGAGGCTTTGAGTCCGTTTTGGCTGCCCGTTATAGGCCGTTCAAGGGTTCGCACCCGTTTTCCGTACCCGTTATAGGCCGTTACGGGGGTTTTCGTGCGTTTTGTGGACCCGTTATAGGCCGTTACGAGGGTTTGCGTGCGTTTTGTGGACCCGTTATAGGCCGTTACGAGGGTTTGCGTGCGTTTTGTGGACCCGTTATAGGCCGTTACGAGGATTTGCGTGCGTTTTGTGGACCCGTTATAGGCCGTTACGAGGGTTTGCGTGCGTTTTCTGTACCCGTTATAGGCCGTTACGAGGGTTTGCGTGCGTTTTGTGGACCCGTTATAGGCCGTTACGAGGGTTTGCGTGCGTTTCTGTACCCGTTATAGGCCGTTACGAGGGTTTGCGTGCGTTTTGTGGACCCGTTATAAGCCGTTACGAGGGTTTGCGTGCGTTTTGTGGACCCGTTATAGGCCGTTACGAGGGTTTGCGTGCGTTTTGTGGACCCGGTATAGGCCGTTACGAGGGTTTGCGTGCGTTTTGTGGACCCGTTATAGGCCGTTACGAGGGTTTGCGTGCGTTTTCTGGACCCGTTATAGGCCGTTACGAGGGTTTGCGTGCGTTTTGTGGACCCGTTATAGGCCGTTACGAGGGTTTGCGTGCGTTTTCTGTACCCGTTATAGGCCGTTACGAGGGTTTGCGTGCGTTTTGTGGACCCGTTATAGGCCGTTACGAGGGTTTGCGTGCGTTTTCTGTACCCGTTATAGGCCGTTACGAGGGTTTGCGTGCGTTTTGTGGACCCGTTATAGGCCGTTACGAGGGTTTGCGTGCGTTTTCTGGACCCGTTATAGGCCGTTACGAGGGTTTGCGTGCGTTTTGTGGACCCGTTATAGGCCGTTACGAGGGTTTGCGTGCGTTTCTGTACCCGTTATAGGCCGTTACGAAAGTTTGCGTGCGTTTTGTGGACCCGTTATAGGCCGTTACGAGGGTTTGCGTGCGTTTTGTGGACCCGTTATAGGCCGTTACGAGGGTTTGCGTGCGTTTTGTGGACCCGTTATAGGCCGTTACGAGGGTTTGCCTCCGTTAGCAGCCACGTGTTCACCTTGGCGTGAGGTGATATTCAGTTTTCTCTTTTTAAAGATTGATAAAAAGAGTGAAGAGATGAAAGTGACTTGAAGTAAGTTGAAAGTGAGTTGAATTAAAGTGAGTTTAAAGTGAGTTGAGTTGAATATGAGTCAAAGTGAGTTTATAATGTAGCTCACACTGTAGGGGACGTTGTGTGAAGTGAGTTGAAAGTGAGAGGAAAATTAATTAGAGTTGAAGAGAGTTGGAAGGGAATGGAAAATGAATATGGGTGAGTTGAAGTTGAAAGTGAGTTGAAGTGAGTTGAGAATGTATCTCACCACGCGTAAGATAGAGCGACAAGAAGCAGCACAACACACCAGCAAGAGAGCCAGCCATATAACCAGAGCTGGTCATGCGTAGTTAAAAATCAAATTCAAGTGCGTTCGTCCGTCCTGCTGCTATCATTAGGTCCACAAGTACAAGGCTTCTAACCAGGTACAATTCGGTATCACAGATACACGATTACTGCTTTGTTCCCATGCACGGGTACAATATGGTAGCACAGGTACAAGGCAACTGGTTTGTACCTCTAACCAGGTACAATTCGGTATCACAGATACACGATTACTGCTTTGTTTTCATGCACGGGTATAATATGGTAGCACAGGTACACGGCTACTGGTTTGTACCTCTAACCAGGTACAATTCGGTATCACAGATACACGTTTACTGCTTTGTTCCCATGCACGGGTACAATATGGTAGCACAGGTACAAGGCTACTGGTTTGTACCTCTAACCAGGTACAATTCGGTATCACAGATACACGATTACTGCTTTGTTCCCATGCACGGGTACAATATGGTAGCACAGGTACAAGGCTACTGGTTTGTACCTCTAACCAGGTACAATTCGGTATCACAGATACACGATTACTGCTTTGTTCTCATGCACGGGTACAATATGGTAGCACAGGTACAAGGCTACTGGTTTGTACCTCTAACCAGGTACAATTCGGTATCACAGATACACGATTACTGCTTTGTTCCCATGCACGGGTACAATATGGTAGCACAGGTACAAGGCAACTGGTTTGTACCTCTAACCAGGTACAATTCGGTATCACAGATACACGATTACTGCTTTGTTCTCATGCACGGGTATAATATGGTAGCACAGGTACACGGCTACTGGTTTGTACCTCTAACCAGGTACAATTCGGTATCACAGATACACGATTACTGCTTTGTTCCCATGCACGGGTACAATATGGTAGCACAGGTACAAGGCAACTGGTTTGTACCTCTAACCAGGTACAATTCGGTATCACAGATACACGATTACTGCTTTGTTCTCATGCACGGGTATAATATGGTAGCACAGGTACACGGCTACTGGTTTGTACCTCTAATCAGGTACAATTCGGTATCACAGATACACGATTACTGCTTTGTTCCCATGCACGGGTACAATATGGTAGCACAGGTACACAACAACCACTTTGTACTCCTGCATGGGCACAACACGGTATCCCAGATACACAACACCCCTTTGTACCCCTTCACAGGTACAGTACGTCACCTAAAATACGCTTCTTCCCTTCATTTGAAGACAATTCCCACGAATAAATTACAGCTGTAACTCCAAAATGCAGCGCTGGTCCTCTAGTTCATATGCAGCGATAAAACAACGGGCCAGATTATAATGAGGCTTGGGCAGTAGGGCTTGTATAGGGCTTGGGTTTTAGGGCTGGGTAGAGGTTTAAAGAGGGCCTGAATAATAGGGCTTGATGGGCTTGGATGGAGCTTGGGTTATACGGCTTGGATAGGGCTTGGGTAATAGGGCTTGGGTAATAGGGCTTGGGTAGGGTGGGTAACAGGGCTTGGGTAGGGCTTGTGTAATGTGGCTTGGATAGAATTTGGGTAATAGGGCTCGATGGACTTAGATAGGGCTTGGCTAATAGGGCTGGATCGGGCTTGGGTAATAGGGCTTGATGGGCTTAAATTGGGCTTGGGTAATACGGCTGGGGGAGGCTTGGATAGGGCTTGAAAACTTGACTGAGTGGAAAATTTTCCAACCCTAATGTATAAATAAAAGTATACCTTTATAAGTTTGAATAAAATACAGAATAAATGCCAGTGTTGCAAAACAGATTTACTTGATCAAAAAAATGAATTTTAACTGTTTTTAAAAAAAATTAAATAGTTGATTCATTCTCACATGCATGTTATTTTACCCCAGGAACAAGATGAATAGATGCGTTATTTTTCATCTTTTAATGCGTTTTCCTCTCATTTAACAGCATTAACTAAGTATATAAATGCGTCGTTTTTCATCTATTGCTGCATATGTGTGTTATTTAACAACAGTGAAATGGTAATTAGATGCGTTATTTTTTGAACTAATGCATAAACAGGGCCAATATACGCGTTATTTTATAAACTATATCATAAATAGGACCAATAAACACGTTATTTTATGAACTACCACATAAATAGGACCAATAAACACGTTATTTTATAAACTATATCATAAATAGGACCAACAAACACGTTATTTTATGAACTACCACATAAATAGGACCAATAAACACGTTATTTTATAAACTACCCCATAAATAGGACCAATAAACACGTTATTTTATAAACTACCACATAAATGGGACCAATAAACACGTTATTTTATAAACTACCACATAAATAGGACCAATAAACACGTTATTTTATGAACTAACACGTAAATAGGACCAATAAACACGTTATTTTATAAACTGCTACATAAATTGGACCAATAAACACGTTATTTTATAAACTACCCCATAAATAGGACCAATAAACACGTTATTTTATAAACTACCACATAAATAGGACCAATAAACACGTTATTTTATAAACTACCCCATAAATAGGACCAATAAACACGTTATTTTATAAACTACCCCATAAATAGGACCAATAAACACGTTATTTTATAAACTACCCCATAAATAGGACCAATAAACACGTTATTTTATAAACTGCTACATTAATTTGACCAATAAACACGTTATTTTATAAACTACCCCATAAATAGGACCAACAAACACGTTATTTTATAAACTGCTACATAAATTGGACCAATAAACATGTTATTTTATAAACTACCCCATAAATAGGACCAATAAACACGTTATTTTATAAACTACCACATAAATGGGACCAATAAACACGTGATTTTATAAACTACCACATAAATAGGACCAATAAACACGTTATTTTATGAACTAACACGTAAATAGGACCAATAAACACGTTATTTTATAAACTACCATATAAATGGTACCAATAAACACGTTATTTTATAAACTACCACATAAATGGGACCAATAAACACGTTATTTTATAAACTACCACATAAATGGGACCAATAAACACGTTATTTTATAAACTACCAAATAAATTGGACCAATAAACACGTTATTTTATAAACTATCACATAAATAGGACCAATAAACACGTTATATTCAAGCCAGCTCTACGCCTGCACGGAGCACGCCGCACAGCAACGCACTACAGTACTCAACTTAATTACTGTGATTACCCGGCATTGTGGCTGGTGCTTGTGGTGCCATAGCCTCGTGGTGTGTGCTCTTATTTGTGCTCTTTTGTGCTGCTCTTTGTGCTCTTTTGGACTTTTGTTTGTGCTCTTATATGCTGCTCTTTGTGCACTCATTTGTGTTCTTTTGTGCTGCTGTTTGTGCTCTTATGTGCTGCTCTTTGTGCACTCATTTGTGCTCTCTTGTGCTGCTGTTTGTGCTCTTATGTGCTGCTCTTTGTGCACTCATTTGTGTTCTTTTGTGCTGCTGTTTGTGCTCTTATGTGCTGCTCTTTGTGCACTCATTTGTGCTCTCTTGTGCTGCTGTTTGTGCTCTTATGTGCTGCTCTTTGTGCACTCATTTGTGTTCTTTTGTGCTGCTGTTTGTGCTCTTATGTGCTGCTCTTTGTGCACTCATTTGTGCTCTTTTGTGCTGCTGTTTGTGCTCTTATGTGCTGCTCTTTGTGCACTCATTTGTGTTCTTTTGTGCTGCTGTTTGTGCTCTTATGTGCTGCTCTTTGTGCACTCATTTGTGCTCTCTTGTGCTGCTGTTTGTGCTCTTATGTGCTGCTCTTTGTGCACTCATTTGTGCTCTTTTGTGCTGCTGTTTGTGCTCTTATGTGCTGCTCTTTGTGCACTCATTTGTGCTCTTTTGTGCTGCTGTTTGTGCTCTTATGTGCTGCTCTTTGTGCACTCATTTGTGTTCTTTTGTGCTGCTGTTTGTGCTCTTATGTGCTGCTCTTTGTGCACTCATTTGTGCTCTCTTGTGCTGCTGTTTGTGCTCTTATGTGCTGCTCTTTGTGCACTCATTTGTGCTCTTTTGTGCTGCTGTTTGTGCTCTTATGTGCTGCTCTTTGTGCACTCATTTGTGCTCTCTTGTGCTGCTGTTTGTGCTCTTATGTGCTGCTCTTTGTGCACTCATTTGTGCTCTTTTGTGCTTTTGTTTGTGCTCTTTTGTGTTGTCTGTGCTCTTATGTGCTGCTTTTTGTGCTCTTTTGTGCTGTTGTCTGTGCTCTTATTTGTGCTTGTTAGGCCATCGCCAGGAGGGGTCGACTGGTGCCTCTGAACTACGGAGGAAAAATAGTTCTTCTCTCGAATTAACTGAGCTCGCGTATCACAGATACTTGCGAAACGTACTTCTGTCACGATCTTCAAAAAAATTTCGTTAGCTTCTTTAGCTCAAAGCGTGTTTAGCTCAGCTCAAAAACTCAAAGCTTTTTTAGCTCAAATATTATCAGCTCAAAAACTTCATTGCTTGTAATTAGCTCAGAGCTTGTTAGCTCAATCGCTTTTTCTATTGCAAGTTTTCGCTACTTCGCCACGCAGTCATCTAAAATTCTGGAAATTAATGGAAAATTATCACAGCAATAGAAAAACTGTTGACAACCTCGACTTAATAGATACCAGTCAGCAAATAACCAGCCTGAGAAAATACGGCCTCTTATCGATCAACTGACTACTCTTCGGTCGCCCCAAGATAGGGAGATTAAAAAAAGGGTGGCATCCTAACAAGGAACAACCCAAATTAACTATCAATAATTGGCGCCCGAACAGGTACCAACCCAAATTATCCATGAATGCTTCTATGCGCTCTCCTGTGCTCTCATGTCCTCTTTTTTGCACTCTTCTTTGTGATCTTACGTGCTGCTCTTTGTGCTCTTTTGTGCTGTTTTGTGTTCTTATGTGATGTTCTTTGTGCTCTTCTTTGTGATCTTACGTGCTGCTCTTTGTGCTCTTTTGTGCTGTTTTGTGTTCTTATGTGATGTTCTTTGTGCTCTTCTTTGTGATCTTACGTGCTGCT
Organism: Morinoia aosen; assembly: GCA_030386875.1. NCBI lineage: Eukaryota > Metazoa > Arthropoda > Malacostraca > Amphipoda > Talitridae > Morinoia > Morinoia aosen. Next base: position 33,864,380 of record CM059556.1, read on the forward strand.
CTTTGTGCTCTTTTGTGCTGTTTTGTGTTCTTATGTGATGTTCTTTGTGCTCTTCTTTGTGATCTTACGTGCTGCTCTTTGTGCTCTTTTGTGCTGTTTTGTGTTCTTATGTGATGTTCTTTGTGCTCTTCTTTGTGATCTTACGTGCTGCTCATTGTGCTCTTTTGTGCTGTTTTGTGTTCTTATGTGATGTTCTTTGTGCTCTTCTTTGTGATCTTACGTGCTGCTCATTGTGCTCTTTTGTGCTGTTTTGTGTTCTTATGTGATGTTCTTTGTGCTCTTCTTTGTGATCTTATGTGCTGCTCATTGTGCTCTTTTGTGCTGTTTTGTGTTCTTATGTGATGTTCTTTGTGCTCTTCTTTGTGATCTTACGTGCTGCTCTTTGTGCTCTTTTGTGCTGTTTTGTGTTCTTATGTGATGTTCTTTGTGCTCTTCTTTGTGATCTTATGTGCTGCTCATTGTGCTCTTTTGTGCTGTTTTGTGTTCTTATGTGATGTTCTTTGTGCTCTTCTTTGTGATCTTACGTGCTGCTCTTTGTGCTCTTTTGTGCTGTTTTGTGTTCTTATGTGATGTTCTTTGTGCTCTTCTTTGTGATCTTACGTGCTGCTCATTGTGCTCTTTTGTGCTGTTTTGTGTTCTTATGTGATGTTCTTTGTGCTCTTCTTTGTGATCTTATGTGCTGCTCTTTGTGCTCTTTTGTGCTGTTTTGTGTTCTTATGTGATGTTCTTTGTGCTCTTCTTTGTGATCTTACGTGCTGCTCTTTGTGCTCTTTTGTGCTGTTTTGTGTTCTTATGTGATGTTCTTTGTGCTCTTCTTTGTGATCTTACGTGCTGCTCATTGTGCTCTTTTGTGCTGTTTTGTGTTCTTATGTGATGTTCTTTGTGCTCTTCTTTGTGATCTTATGTGCTGCTCTTTGTGCTCTTTTGTTCTGTTTTGTGTTCTTATGTGATGTTCTTTGTGCTCTTCTTTGTGATCTTACGTGCTGCTCATTGTGCTCTTTTGTGCTGTTTTGTGTTCTTATGTGATGTTCTTTGTGCTCTTCTTTGTGATCTTACGTGCTGCTCATTGTGCTCTTTTGTGCTGTTTTGTGTTCTTATGTGATGTTCTTTGTGCTCTTCTTTGTGATCTTATGTGCTGCTCATTGTGCTCTTTTGTGCTGTTTTGTGTTCTTTTGTGATGTTCTTTGTGCTCTTCTTTGTGATCTTATGTGCTGCTCATTGTGCTCTTTTGTGCTGTTTTGTGTTCTTATGTGATGTTCTTTGTGCTCTTCTTTGTGATCTTACGTGCTGCTCATTGTGCTCTTTTGTGCTGTTTTGTGTTCTTATGTGATGTTCTTTGTGCTCTTCTTTGTGATCTTACGTGCTGCTCATTGTGCTCTTTTGTGCTGTTTTGTGTTCTTATGTGATGTTCTTTGTGCTCTTCTTTGTGATCTTATGTGCTGCTCTTTGTGCTCTTTTGTTCTGTTTTGTGTTCTTATGTGATGTTCTTTGTGCTCTTCTTTGTGATCTTACGTGCTGCTCATTGTGCTCTTTTGTGCTGTTTTGTGTTCTTATGTGATGTTCTTTGTGCTCTTCTTTGTGATCTTACGTGCTGCTCATTGTGCTCTTTTGTGCTGTTTTGTGTTCTTATGTGATGTTCTTTGTGCTCTTCTTTGTGATCTTATGTGCTGCTCATTGTGCTCTTTTGTGCTGTTTTGTGTTCTTTTGTGATGCTCTTTGTGCTCTTCTTTGTGATCTTACGTGCTGCTCATTGTGCTCTTTTGTGCTGTTTTGTGTTCTTTTGTGATGCTCTTTGTGCTCTTCTTTGTGATCTTACGTGCTGCTCATTGTGCTCTTTTGTGCTGTTTTGTGTTCTTTTGTGATGCTCTTTGTGCTCTTCTTTGTGATCTTACGTGCTGCTCATTGTGCTCTTTTGTGCTGTTTTGTGTTCTTTTGTGATGCTCTTTGTGCTCTTCTTCGTGATCTTACGTGCTGCTCATTGTGCTCTTTTGTGCTGTTTTGTGTTCTTTTGTGATGCTCTTTGTGCTCTTCTTTGTGATCTTACGTGCTGCTCATTGTGCTCTTTTGTGCTGTTTTGTGTTCTTTTGTGATGCTCTTTGTGCTCTTCTTTGTGATCTTATGTGCTGCTCTTTGTGCTCTTTTGTGCTGTTTTGTGTTCTTTTGTGATGCTCTTTGTGCTCTTCTTTGTGATCTTATGTGCTGCTCATTGTGCTCTTTTGTGCTGTTTTGTGTTCTTTTGTGATGCTCTTTGTGCTCTTCTTTGTGATCTTACGTGCTGCTCATTGTGCTCTTTTGTGCTGTTTTGTGTTCTTTTGTGATGCTCTTTGTGCTCTTCTTTGTGATCTTATGTGCTGCTCTTTGTGCTCTTTTGTGCTGTTTTGTGTTCTTTTGTGATGCTCTTTGTGCTCTTCTTTGTGATCTTATGTGCTGCTCTTTGTGCTCTTTTGTGCTGTTTTGTGTTCTTTTGTGATGCTCTTTGTGCTCTTCTTTGTGATCTTACGTGCTGCTCATTGTGCTCTTTTGTGCTGTTTTGTGTTCTTTTGTGATGCTCTTTGTGCTCTTCTTTGTGATCTTATGTGCTGCTCTTTGTGCTCTTTTGTGCTGTTTTGTGTTCTTTTGTGATGTTCTTTGTGCTCTTCTTTGTGATCTTATGTGCTGCTCTTTGTGCTCTTTTGTGCTGTTTTGTGTTCTTTTGTGATGTTCTTTGTGCTCTTCTTTGTGATCTTATGTGCTGCTCTTTGTGCTCTTTTGTGCTGTTTTGTGTTCTTTTGTGATGCTCTTTGTGCTCTTCTTTGTGATCTTACGTGCTGCACATTGTGCTCTTTTGTGCTGTTTTGTGTTCTTATGTGATGTTCTTTGTGCTCTTCTTTGTGATCTTACGTGCTGCTCATTGTGCTCTTTTGTGCTGTTTTGTGTTCTTATGTGATGTTCTTTGTGCTCTTTTGTGCTGTTTTGTGTTCTTATGTGATGTTCTTTGTGCTCTTTTGTGCTGTTTTGTGTTCTTATGTGATATTCTTTGTGCTCTTTTGTGCTGTTTTGTGTTCTTATGTGATGTTCTTTGTGCTCTTCTTTGTGATCTTACGTGCTGCTCATTGTGCTCTTTTGTGCTGTTTTGTGTTCTTTTGTGATGCTCTTTGTGCTCTTTTGTGCTGTTTTGTGTTCTTTTGTGATGTTCTTTGTGCTCTTCTTTGTGATCTTACGTGCTGCTCATTGTGCTCTTTTGTGCTGTTTTGTGTTCTTATGTGATGTTCTTTGTGCTCTTCTTTGTGATCTTATGTGCTGCTATTCGTGCTCTTTTGTTCTGTTTTGTGTTCTTTTGTGATGTTCTTTGTGCTCTTCTTTGTGATCTTACGTGCTGCTCATTGTGCTCTTTTGTGCTGTTTTGTGTTCTTATGTGATGTTCTTTGTGCTCTTCTTTGTGATCTTATGTGCTGCTCATTGTGCTCTTTTGTGCTGTTTTGTGTTCTTTTGTGATGCTCTTTGTGCTCTTTTGTGCTGTTTTGTGTTCTTTTGTGATGTTCTTTGTGCTCTTCTTTGTGATCTTATGTGCTGCTATTCGTGCTCTTTTGTTCTGTTTTGTGTTCTTTTGTGATGTTCTTTGTGCTCTTTTGTCCTCGTATGTGCTCTTCTTTGTACCCTTTTGGGCTCTTATGTGCTCTTCTGTGTTCTTCTTTGTGCTCTTTTGTGTTCATGTGTTCTTCTTTGTGCTCTTTTGTGTTCATGTGCTCTCATGTGCTCTTATGTACTGCTATTTGTACTCTTGATTTATTCATTTATAAATTTAAGGAGACACCCGATGTTTTATTATATAGTACTGATTGGTTATTTTTATGTGAGACATTATTAATTTATATACAGTGCTATTGTTAATAAATGCAACAAAACTTGTCACTGTAAGTTCAATAGCTAAGTCACGGCACAAACACTAGTCTAAGTCACGGCACAAACACTAGTCTAAGTCGCGGCACAAACACTAGTCTAAGTCACGGCACAAACACTAGTCTAAGTCACGGCACAAACACTAGTCTAAGTCACGGCACAAACACTAGTCTAAGTCGCGGCACAAACACTAGTCTAAGTCACGGCACAAACACTAGTCTAAGTCACGGCACAAACACTAGTCTAAGTCACGGCTCAAACACTAGTCTAAGTCACGGCACAAGTACTAGTCTAAGTCACGGCACAAACACTAGTCTAAGTCACGGCACAAACACTAGTCTAAGTCACGGCACAAACACTAGTCTAAGTCACGGCACAAACACTAGTCTAAGTCGCGGCACAAACACTAGTCTAAGTCACGGCACAAACACTAGTCTAAGTCACGGCACAAACACTAGTCTAAGTCGCGGCACAAACACTAGTCTAAGTCACGGCACAAACACTAGTCTAAGTCACGGCACAAACACTAGTCTAAGTCACGGCACAAACACTAGTCTAAGTCACGGCACAAGTACTAGTCTAAGTCACGGCACAAACACTAGTCTAAGTCACGGCACAAACACTAGTCTAAGTCACGGCACAAAAACTAGTCTAAGTTAAGCCACAAACACTAGTCTAAGTCACGGCACAAACACTAGTCTAAGTCACGGCACAAACACTAGTCTAAGTCACGGCACAAACACTAGTCTAAGTCGCGGCACAAACACTAGTCTAAGTCACGGCACAAACACTAGTCTAAGTCACGGCACAAACACTAGTCTAAGTCACGGCACAAACACTAGTCTAAGTCAAGCCACAAACACTAGTCTAAGTCACGGCACAAACACTAGTCTAAGTCACGGCACAAACACTAGTCTAAGTCGCGGCACAAACACTAGTCTAAGTCACGGCACAAACACTAGTCTAAGTCAAGCCACAAACACTAGTCTAAGTCACGGCACAAACACTAGTCTAAGTCACGGCACAAACACTAGTCTAAGTCACGCCACAAACACTAGTCTAAGTCACGGCACAAACATAAGCTTTCACGCACGTGAACTACATGTGTGCGCAGTTTGCACAACACGCACATGCGGCAACACGCACATGACACAACACGCACATGCGGCAACACCTACAGGTACAATAGCAGCATCCCACGAGGGGTATGTATTGATACAAGTAGACCACACAGCGCTCTGTGTAACTCAATGGACTACGACCTTTGTGTGGGAGGTAGCACTCACACAGCACGTATATGTATGTATATGCCTCGCATGTGTTTGTTGTGCACACACACATATAAGTTTTCTGCACACACATGTGCGTTTGTTGCACACACATGTGTGTTTGTTGTACACATATGTGCGTTTGTTGCACACACACATATGCGTTTGTTGCACACACGTGTGCGTTTGTTGCACACACATGTGCGTTTGTTGCACACACATGTGCGTTTGTTGCACACACACATATGCGTTTGTTGCACACACATGTGAGTTTGTTGCACACACATGTGCGTTTGTTGCACACACATGTGCGTTTGTTGCACACACACATGTGCGTTTGTTGAACTCACACATGAGTGCTCCCAAGGGGAAAATGTGAGGTACCGAGCTCAGCGAAAGTTCGGCATTTGTCGATATAGAATAGGGTTTTTGTTTTGCTAGGACCATCTTTTCTGTCGGTTCACTGCTGTCCTGTTTTTCAAAACTTATTACATTTTTCTTCAACTTTTATTTGTTTTTGCAACCATCCTTCTTAACTTACTGTCTCGAGGCGCTGGGAATGTTGTGTGGGCATGCACCCTGTGCATAGATTCTGCGTTCCCTTAACTCCATAATAAATTTTGCCTTCATCCCTCCTCTCTTTGGAACATCTGTATTGCGGGAGGCTGAAACTAACTTATAATTTATAATCAACCGATAAATATTAGCCCACTCATTCAACTAAATATTGGCCCACTCATTCAACTAAATATTAACCCACTCATTCAACTAAATATTAACCCACTCATTCAACTAAATATTAGCCCACTCATTCAACTAAATATTAACCCACTCATTCAACTAAATATTAGCCCACTCATTCAACTAAATATTAACCCACTCATTCAACTAAATATTAACCCACTCATTCAACTAATGAAGGCCAGGGTCTAATTTTCTTAATTTTTTAGCTTAGGCTCGTTAAAGATGTTGCTGTTTCTAGACTTTAATTCTTCTTCCAACTTTTTAACTCTGCGAATTTGTCGGACTCCTTCAAAAGTTAAAGTACAGGAACACGTGAGACAAACACAGGCTAACACGAGACTAGCGCAAACTGTTCTGGACTGCGCGGGCATGGAAATTGCAAATGAAAATAGTTACACTTTTATTCAGCTTCAAATCGTGCGCAAAATGCATCTCTGACGGGAGATATTAATTTATTCATGGATATTCATCAGTTTACTCAAGGATTTTCATGTCAATTTATTTTTGCATATTCATCAGTTTATTCATAAATTTTCTTCAGCTTATTCATTGATATTCATCAGTTTATTTATAGATATTCTTCAGTTTATTCATTTATATTCATCATTTTATTCATAGATATTAAACAGTTTATTCATGGACATCTGTTTGTTCATCAGACATGAGTTAATTTGCATAAGGTATCAAGTTCCCTCGTATAGAGGTGCAGGATGCCGTCAGAATGCATTTGCGTACAAGGGATTCGACCCTCTTGCTGGAAATAAACGTTTATTCTTTCTTTCTTTTTTAATGCCTTGATTATGTTTGCGCGGTTACCACGGTCGGTTTGGTTATAAAAGTATTGAAAAATCAACTTTAGTGTTCGAATACGTATTTAGTCTTTTTAAGAAGAGAGAAAAATATAATTGTACGAATGTATTATACCCCGTAAGCTGAAATCTACTTTAAAAATCCTTAGTGAAATAATTGACATGCTATTTATCGATACCGGCACGTAAATCAGCAATTTGCCGATTGGTACACATATGTACCATTACGTAGTCAATGTGTTTAGTACCGGCAGGATGCATAATCTGTGGATATGTTATGATGGATATGAGCGTGATTTATATGCATCTAAATGCATATATAGGTATGTAAATACATGTGTATCTATATATATATAAATTTATGTGAATACATGTATATGTATATACATATGTAAATGTATGTAAATACATACATATCTCCCGTAATGTTTTATGGTAAGGAGACCATAAGTGTAGAATTACTAAAAAATGATAGCTTGAAGGTGATATACTTCCTAAATTCATTGGATTTCCACAATACTCATATAAGAAATATAAGAGTATGTGGGTATTCTTTTAGTTAAATTTATACAGAAACAAACCAGCAACAATTTATTGTATTATACCTTAATTTTCTATCATCAATGCATGCATCATGTATTTTTGTTTTCATCAATGCATGTATCAAGTATTTTTGTTTTCATTAATGCATGTATCAAGTTTTTTCTATCATCAATGCTTGTATCATGTATTTTTCCTATCATCAATGCATGTATCAAGTATTTTCTCTATCATCAATGCATGTATCGAGTATTTTCTCTATCATCAATGCATGGATTATACGTTTCTCACTACAAAACCCACTAAAACCAACTTAGATTATCAACGATGATTTAGCCAAGAATTAAATGCGTCTCAAACTCACAATACTGCAAAAGCTATCAAAATGTTCGAATGATTACAATTCTGCCAAAATTCATAAAGCCAAACAGAAACAGACCCGCAAAATAGCTGGAATCTCCCGGTAATCTGACTAGAATCCATGGGAACGCGTCTGTACGCAATTCCTGCTTATCGAACTGGAATCCATCGCGACGTTAATTTATTTCAGCTCTGTGAGCCAGCACAGGTATTCCTAAGGGGGAAATTCCAGCTATTTTTATAGGCAGGGCAAATAACAGCATTTCCTTTTTTATATGCCGGGCACCGTCCAAACAATAGCTTTTGCACTTTTTTAAAAGCAGGGCACTATCCAAATAACAGCATTTGCTCCTTTATAAGCAAGGCACCATCCAAACAACAGCACTTGTTCCTTTATAAGCAGGGCACCGTCCAAACAACAGCATTTGCTCCTTTATAAGCAGGGCACCGTCCAAACAACAGCACTTGCTCCTTTATAAGCAGGGCACCATCCAAACAACAGCTCTTGCTCCTTTATAAGCAGGGCACCGTCCAAACAACAGCACTTGCTCCTTTATAAGCAGGGCACCATCCAAACAACAGCTCTTGCTCCTTTATAAGCAGGGCACCGTCCAAACAACAGCATTTGCTCCTTTATAAGCAGGGCACCGTCCAAACAACAGCTCTTGCTCCTTTATAAGCAGGGCACCATCCAAACAACAGCATTTGCTCCTTTATAAGCAGGGCACCGTCCAAACAACAGCACTTGTTCCTTTATAAGCAGGGCACCGTCCAAACAACAGCTCTTGCTCCTTTATAAGCAGGGCACCATCCAAACAACAGCTCTTGCTCCTTTATAAGCAGGGCACCGTCCAAACAACAGCATTTGCTCCTTTATAAGCAGGGCACCGTCCAAACAACAGCACTTGCTCCTTTATAAGCAGGGCACCGTCCAAACAACAGCACTTGCTCCTTTATAAGCAGGGCACCGTCCAAACAACAGCTCTTGCTCCTTTATAAGCAGGGCACCATCCAAACAACAGCTCTTGCTCCTTTATAAGCAGGGCACCGTCCAAACAACAGCACTTGCTCCTTTATAAGCAGGGCACCATCCAAACAACAGCACTTGCTCCTTTATAAGCAGGGCACCGTCCAAACAACAGCTCTTGCTCCTTTATAAGCAGGGCACCATCCAAACAACAGCTCTTGCTCCTTTATAAGCAGGGCACCATCCAAACAACAGCACTTGTTCCTTTATAAGCAGGGTACCGTCCAAACAACAGCATTTGCTCCTTTATAAGCAGGGCACCGTCCAAACAACAGCTCTTGCTCCTTTATAAGCAGGGCACCGTCCAAACAACAGCACTTGCTCCTTTATAAGCAGGGCACCATCCAAACAACAGCACTTGCTCCTTTATAAGCAGGGCACCGTCCAAACAACAGCACTTGCTCCTTTATAAGCAGGGCACCATCCAAACAACAGCATTTGCTCCTTTATAAGCAGGGCACCGTCCAAACAACAGCATTTGCTCCTTTATAAGCAGGGCACCATCCAAACAACAGCATTTGCTCCTTTATAAGCAGGGCACCGTCCAAACAACAGCACTTGCTCCTTTATAAGCAGGGCACCATCCAAACAACAGCATTTGCTCCTTTATAAGCAGGGCACCGTCCAAACAACAGCACTTGCTCCTTTATAAGCAGGGCACCGTCCAAACAACAGCATTTGCTCCTTTATAAGCAGGGCACCGTCCAAACAACAGCATTTGCTCCTTTATAAGCAGGGCACCATCCAAACAACAGCACTTGCTCCTTTATAAGCAGGGCACCGTCCAAACAACAGCACTTGCTCCTTTATAAGTAGGGCACCATCCAAACAACAGCATTTGCTCCTTTATAAGCAGGGCACCGTCCAAACAACAGCACTTGCTCCTTTATAAGCAGGGCACCATCCAAACAACAGCATTTGCTCCTTTATAAGCAGGGCACCGTCCAAACAACAGCATTTGCTCCTTTATAAGCAGGGCACCGTCCAAACAACAGCACTTGCTCCTTTATAAGCAGGGCACCATCCAAACAACAGCATTTGCTCCTTTATAAGCAGGGCACCGTCCAAACAACAGCACTTGCTCCTTTATAAGCAGGGCACCATCCAAACAACAGCATTTGCTCCTTTATAAGCAGGGCTCCGTCCAAACAACAGCATTTGCTCCTTTATAAGCAGGGCACCATCCAAACAACAGCATTTGCTCCTTTATAAGCAGGGCACCGTCCAAACAACAGCATTTGCTCCTTTATAAGCAGGGCACCGTCCAAACAACAGCATTTGCTCCTTTATAAGAAGGGCACCATCCAAACAACAGCACTTGCTCCTTTATTAGCAGGGCACCGTCCAAACAACAGCACTTGCTCCTTTATAAGCAGGGCACCATCCAAACAACAGCATTTGCTCCTTTATAAGCAGGGCACCGTCCAAACAACAGCACTTGCTCCTTTATAAGCAGGGCACCATCCAAACAACAGCATTTGCTCCTTTATAAGCAGGGCACCGTCCAAACAACAGCATTTGCTCCTTTATAAGCAGGGCACCGTCCAAACAACAGCAATTGCTATAAAATGCCGCAGTCGCGACCCAAGGTTCGCATCCAATTTACGCGCGAAAAAAACGTGCGGCGCTGATGAGTGTGTGATGGCGGTCTGCAGGAGTGGCGTATCGTGAGTAATATGAGGTCAAACTGGCGAATGAAAGTTCATTTAAATGTGTGGGCTTATTGAACTCGAGGGTTTATTGAGCTCAAGGGCTTATTGAACTCCTGGGTTTATTGAGCTCGAAGGCTTATTGAACTCGAGGGTTTATTGAGCTCGAGGGCTTATTAAGCCCGTGGGTTTGTTGAGCTCGTGGGCTTATTGAGCTCGTGGATTTATTGAGCTCGTGGGCTTATTGAGCTCGTGGGTTTGTTGAGCTCGTGGGTTCATTAAGCTCACGTGGGTTTATTTAGCTCACGTGGGTTTATTTAGCTCACGAGGGTTCATTAAGCTTACGTGGGTTTATTTAGCTCACGTGGGTTTATTTAGCTCACGTGGGTTTATTTAGCTCACGTGGGTTTATTTAGCTTACGTGGGTTCATTAAGCTCACGTGGGTTTATTTAGCTCACGTGGGTTCATTAAGCTCACGTGGGTTTATTTAGCTCACGTGGGTTCATTAAGCTCACGTGGGTTTATTTAGCTCACTTGGGTTCATTAAGCTCACGTGGGTTTATTTAGCTCACGTGGGTTCATTAAGCTCACGTGGGCTTATTTAGCTCGTGTGGGTTCATTAAGCTCACGTGGGTTTATTTAGCTCACGTGGGTTCATTAAGCTCACGTGGGTTTATTTAGCTCACGTGGGTTCATTAAGCTCACGTGAGTTTATTTAGCTCACTTGGGTTCATTAAGCTCACGTGGGTTTATTCAGCTCACGTGGGTTCATTAAGCTCACGTGGGTTTATTTAGCTCACGTGGGTTCATTAAGCTCACGTGGGTTTATTTAGCTCACGTGGGTTCATTAAGCTCACTTGGGTTCATTAAGCTCACGTGGGTTCATTAAGCTCACGTGGGTTCATTAAGCTCAGGTGGGTTTACTTAGCTCACGTGGGTTCATTAAGCTCACGTGGGTTTATTTAGCTCACGTGGGTTCATTAAGCTCACGTGGGTTTATTTAGCTCACGTGGGTTCATTAAGCTCACGTGGGTTTATTTAGCTCACGTGGGTTCATTAAGCTCACGTGGGTTTATTTAACTCACGTGGGTTCATTATGCTCACGTGGGTTTATTTAGCTCACGTGGGTTCATTAAGCTCACGTGGGTTTATTTAACTCACGTGGGTTCATTAAGCTCACGTGGGTTTATTTAGCTCACGTGGGTTCATTAAACTCACGTGGGTTTATTTAACTCACGTGGGTTCATTAAGCTCACGTGGGTTTATTTAGCTCACGTGGGTTCATTAAGCTCACGTGGGTTTATTTACCTCACGTGGGTTCATTAAGCTCACGTGGGTTTATTTAGCTCACGTGGGTTCATTAAGCTCACGTGGGTTTATTTTACTCACGTGGGTTCATTAAGCTCACGTGGGTTTATTTAGCTCACGTGGGTTCATTAAGCTCACGTGGGTTTATTTAACTCACGTGGGTTCATTAAGCATGTTAAACGAAATGTTAAAACGAGCACTAAGTCGCTCAAATTCAACCCACGCTGCTGTACACACTAATTTAACCCGGAAATTGAAAACAGTAATTGCTTTCTGGGGGGACGTGCGGGAAGTTTGTTCTCGTATGGAGATGTGTAGTGATAGAAGAAAATGATAGTTTGCTTCCTCTAATGATAGTTTACTGCCTCTAATGATAGTTTACTGCCTCTAATGATAGTTTGCTACCTCTAATGATAATTTGCTTCCTCTAATGATAGTTTGCTACCTCAAACGATAGTTTACTGCCTCTAATGATAGTTTACTGCCTCTAATGATAGTTTACTGCCTCTAATGATAGCTTGTTGCCTCTAATGATAGTTTGCTACCTCTAATGGTAGTTTACTGCCTCTAATGATAGTTTACTGCCTCTAATGATAGTTTGCTACCTCTAATAATAATTTGCTTCCTCTAATGATAGTTTGCTACCTCAAACGATAGTTTACTGCCTCTAATGATAGTTTACTGCCTCTAATGATAGTTTACTGCCTCTAATGATAGCTTGTTGCCTCTAATGATAGTTTGCTACCTCTAATGGTAGTTTACTGCCTCTAATGATAGCTTGTTGCCTCTAATGATAGTTTACTGCCTCTAATGATAGTATACTGCCTCTAATGATAGTTTACTGCCTCTAATGATAGTTTACTGCCTCAAATGATAGTTTGCTGCCTCTAATGATAGTTTGCTACCTCTAATGGTAGTTTACTGCCTCTAATGATAGCTTGTTGCCTCTAATGATAGTTTACTGCCTCTAATGATAGTATGATGCCTCTAATGATAGTATACTGCCTCTAATGATAGTTTACTGCCTCAAATGATAGTTTGCTGCCTCTAATGATAGTTTGCTGCCTCTAATGATAGTATACTACCTCTAATGATAGTTTACTGCCTCAAATGATAGTTTGCTGCCTCTAATGATAGTTTGCTGCCTCTAATGATAGGATACTGCCTCTAATGATAGTTTACTGCCTCAAATGATAGTTTGCTGCCTCTAATGATAGTATACTACCTCTAATGATAGTTTACTGCCTCAAATGATAGCTTGTTGCCTCTAATGATAGTATACTGCCTCTAATGATAGTATACTGCCTCTAATGATAGTATACTGCCTCTAATGATAGTTTACTGCCTCAAATGATAGTTTGCTGCCTCTAATGATAGTATACTACCTCTAATGATAGTTTACTGCCTCAAATGATAGTTTGCTGCCTCTAATGATAGTTTGCTGCCTCTAATGATAGTTTGCTGCCTCTAATGATAGTTTACTGCCTCTAATGATAGTTTACTGCCTCTAATGATATTTTACTGCCTCTAATGATAGCTTGTTGCCTCTAATGATAGTTTACTGCCTCTAATGATAGTTTACTGCCTCTAATGATAGTTTGCTGCCTCTAATGATAGCTTGTCGCCTCTAATGATAGTTTGCTGCCTCTAATGATAGTTTACTGCCTCTAATGATAGTTTTCTGCCTCTAATGATAGTATACTGCCTCTAATGATAGTTTACTGCCTCTAATGATAGTTTACTGCCTCTAATGATATTTTACTGCCTCTAATGATAGCTTGTTGCCTCTAATGATAGTTTACTGCCTCTAATGATAGTTTACTGCCTCTAATGATAGTTTGCTGCCTCTAATGATAGCTTGTCGCCTCTAATGATAGTTTGCTGCCTCTAATGATAGTTTACTGCCTCTAATGATAGTTTTCTGCCTCTAATGATAGTATACTGCCTCTAATGATAGTTTACTGCCTCTAATGATAGTTTACTGCCTCTAATGATAGTTTACTGCCTCTAATGGTAGTTTACTGCCTCTAATGATACTTTACTGCCTTTAATGATAGTTAGTTGCCTATGAAGTTCCTTCTAATTAATTTGTGTGATGAATATGGCGTAGATTACATAGTATTTACGTCTAAATTTAACCACCCAAGGATCAACATTAATTTTTTAAATCATATTATTATTAATCTGGACATTATTTATAGGCATAATTATTCATTGCATAAGTCCAATTTTTTCGAAGAAAAATAATCTCCAATTGAACTGAGAAAGTTTAGAACCCTGAGTTGTTTATTTTTAATTCTTTGTCATATTTCATTGGTTCACATCATCATTTTACAGCATTTTACCTTCCTTTTACACTTTTATTCTCAACTCAGTTTATACTGATAAAATTCGATCGTGTCTGTTCATAACTTGACTCAAGGTTTTTATCATTGTGATAATTAGGATTAATATTTAAGTGCACAAGTTGGTATTGGTGTAATAAGGGAAAATAATATTTACTTGTATAAGTGGGTATTGGTTAAGTTAATGAAACTAATATTTAAACAATTTAAAAAATTTATTTGCCACAAGTGATACAGAAGTAAATTGTTTCTTAAGTTTAGTAAAATTGTCAAATTTGAGTATAGCTACCTGTGGGCCAGAATTTTTGGGCAAAAGTTGGTATTTGTCTTATAAATTAGACTAATATTATTGAGCCTGACTTCCAATTTGTCGCATAACTCACCCTTATATTTATCCGCCATGTGTGTATACTATAGTGGTATAACTAGCACTCATATATATTCGTATATGTTGGTACTGGTGGCATAACTAACACTTATATCAATGCGAATATGTTGGTACTGGTGGCATAACTAACACTTATATCAATGCGCATATGTTGGTACTGGTGGCATAACCAACACTTATATCAATGCGAATATGTTGGTACTGGTGGCATAACTAACACTTATATCAATGCGAATATGTTGGTACTGGTGGCAAAACTAACACTTATATCAATGCGCATATGTTGGTACTGGTGGCATAACTAACACTTATATCAATGCGAATATGTTGGTACTGGTGGCATAACTAACACTTATATCAATGCGAATATGTTGGTACTGGTGGCAAAACTAACACTTATATCAATGCGCATATGTTGGTACTGGTGGCATAACTAACACTTATATCAATGCGAATATGTTGGTACTGGTGGTATAACTAACACTTATATCAATGCGAATATGTTGGTACTGGTGGCAAAACTAACACTTATATCAATGCGCATATGTTGGTATTGGTGGCATAACTAACACTTATATCAATGCGCATATGTTGGTACTGGTGGCATAACTAACACTTATATCAATGCGAATATGTTGGTACTGGTGGCATAACTAACACTTATATCAATGCGAATATGTTGGTACTGATGGCATAACTAACACTTATATCAATGCGAATATGTTGGTACTGGTGGCATAACTAACACTTATATCAATGCGAATATGTTGGTACTGGTGGCATAACTAACACTTATATCAATGCGCATATGTTGGTACTGGTGGCATAACTAACACTTATATCAATGCGCATATGTTGGTACTGGTGGCATAACTAACACTTATATCAATGCGAATATGTTGGTACTGGTGGCAAAACTAACACTTATATCAATGCGAATATGTTGGTACTGGTGGCATAACTAACTCTTATATCAATGCGCATATGTTGGTACTGGTGGCATAACTAACTCTTATATCAATGCGCATATGTTGGTACTGGTGGCATAACTAACACTTATATCAATGCGCATATGTTGGTACTGGTGGCATAACTAACACTTATATCAATGCGCATATGTTGGTACTGGTGGCATAACTAACACTTATATCAATGCGAATATGTTGGTACTGGTGGCATAACTAACACTTATATCAATGCGCATATGTTGGTACTGGTGGCATAACTAACACTTATATCAATGCGAATATGTTGGTACTGGTGGCAAAACTAACACTTATATCAATGCGCATATGTTGGTACTGGTGGCATAACAAACACTTATATCAATGCGAATATGTTGGTACTGGTGGCATAACTAACACTTATATCAATGCGCATATGTTGGTACTGGTGGCATAACTAACACTTATTTCAATGCGAATATGTTGGTACTGGTGGCATAACTAACACTTATATCAATGCGCATATGTTGGTACTGGTGGCATAACTAACACTTATATCAATGCGCATATGTTGGTACTGGTGGCAAAACTAACACTTATATCAATGCGAATATGTTGGTACTGGTGGCAAAACTAACACTTATATCAATGCGCATATGTTGGTACTGGTGGCATAACTAACACTTATATCAATGCGGATATGTTGGTACTGGTGGCAAAACTAACACTTATATCAATTCGCATATGTTGGTACTGGTGGCAAAACTAACACTTATATCAATGCGCATATGTTGGTTCTGGTGGTATAACTAGCACTCGTATATATTCGTATATGTTGGTACTGGTGGCAAAACTAACACTTATATCAATGCGCATATGTTGGTACTGGTGGCATAACTAACACTTATATCAATGCGCATATGTTGGTTCTGGTGGTATAACTAGCACTCGTATATATTCGTATATGTTGGTACTGGTGGCATAACTAACACTTATATCAATGCGCATATGTTGGTACTGGTGGCATAACTAACACTTATATCAATGCGCATATGTTGGTACTGGTGGCATAACTAACACTTATATCAATGCGCATATGTTGGTACTGGTGGCATAACTAACACTTATATCAATGCGCATATGTTGGTACTGGTGGCATAACTAACACTTATATCAATGCGCATATGTTGGTACTGGTGGCATAACTAACACTTATATCAATGCGCATATGTTGGTACTGGTGGCATAACTAACACTTATATCAATGCGCATATGTTGGTACTGGTGGCATAACTAACACTTATATCAATGCGCATATGTTGGTACTGGTGGCATAACTAACACTTATATCAATGCGCATATGTTGGTACTGGTGGCATAACTAACACTTATATCAATGCGCATATGTTGGTACTGGTGGCATAACTAACACTTATATCAATGCGCATATGTTGGTACTGGTGGCATAACTAACTCTTATATCAATGCGCATATGTTGGTACTGGTGGCATAACTAACACTTATATCAATGCGCATATGTTGGTACTGGTGGCATAACTAACTCTTATATCAATGCGCATATGTTGGTACTGGTGGCATAACTAACACTTATATCAATGCGCATATGTTGGTACTGGTGGCATAACTAACACTTATATCAATGCGCATATGTTGGTACTGGTGGCATAACTAACACTTATATCAATGCGCATATGTTGGTACTGGTGGCAAAACTAACACTTATATCAATGCGAATATGTTGGTACTGGTGGCAAAACTAACACTTATATCAATGCGCATATGTTGGTACTGGTGGCATAACTAACACTTATATCAATGCGAATATGTTGGTACTGGTGGCAAAACTAACACTTATATCAATTCGCATATGTTGGTACTGGTGGCATAACTAACACTTATATCAATGCGCATATGTTGGTACTGGTGGCATAACTAACACTTATATCAATGCGCATATGTTGGTACTGGTGGCATAACTAACACTTATATCAATGCGCATATGTTGGTACTGGTGGCATAACTAACACTTATATCAATGCGAATATGTTGGTACTGGTGGCAAAACTAACACTTATATCAATGCGAATATGTTGGTACTGGTGGCATAACTAACTCTTATATCAATGCGCATATGTTGGTTCTGGTGGTATAACTAGCACTCGTATATATTCGTATATGTTGGTACTGGTGGCAAAACTAACACTTATATCAATGCGCATATGTTGGTACTGGTGGCATAACTAACACTTATATCAATGCGCATATGTTGGTACTGGTGGCATAACTAACACTTATATCAATGCGAATATGTTGGTACTGGTGGCAAAACTAACACTTATATCAATGCGAATATGTTGGTACTGGTGGCAAAACTAACACTTATATCAATGCGCATATGTTGGTTCTGGTGGTATAACTAGCACTCGTATATATTCGTATATGTTGGTACTGGTGGCAAAACTAACACTTATATCAATGCGCATATGTTGGTTCTGGTGGCATAACTAACACTTATATCAATGCGCATATGTTGGTACTGGTGGCATAACTAACACTTATATCAATGCGCATATGTTGGTACTGGTGGTATAACTAACACTTATATCAATGCGCATATGTTGGTACTGGTGGCATAACTAACACTTATATCAATGCGCATATGTTGGTACTGGTGGCATAACTAACACTTATATCAATGCGCATATGTTGGTACTGGTGGCATAACTAACACTTATATCAATGCGCATATGTTGGTACTGGTGGCATAACTAACACTTATATCAATGCACATATGTTGGTACTGGTGGCATAACTAACACTTATATCAATGCGCATATGTTGGTACTGGTGGCATAACTAACACTTATATCAATGCGCATATGTTGGTACTGGTGGTATAACTAACACTTATATCAATGCGCATATGTTGGTACTGGTGGCATAACTAACACTTATATCAATGCGCATATGTTGGTACTGGTGGCATAACTAACACTTATATCAATGCGCATATGTTGGTACTGGTGGCATAACTAACACTTATATCAATGCGCATATGTTGGTACTGGTGGCATAACTAACACTTATATCAATGCGCATATGTTGGTACTGGTGGCAAAACTAACACTTATATCAATGCGCATATGTTGGTTCTGATGTCATAACTAACACCTATATCAATGCGCATATGTTGGTACTGGTGGCAGAACTAACACTTATATCAATGCGCATATGTTGGTTCTGGTGGTATAACTAGCACTTATATCAATGCGCATATTTTGGTACTGATGGCATAACTAACACTTATATTAATGCGCATATGTTGGTACTGGTGGCATAACTAACACTTATATCAATGCGCATATGTTGATACTGGTGGCATAACTAACACTTATATCAATGCGCATATGTTGGTACTGGTGGCATAACTAACTCTTATATCAATGCGCATATGTTGGTACTGGTGGCATAACTAACACTTATATCAATGCGCATATGTTGGTACTGGTGGCATAACTAACACTTATATCAATGCGCATATGTTGGTACTGGTGGCATAACTAACACTTATATCAATGCGCATATGTTGGTACTGGTGGCATAACTAACTCTTATATCAATGCGCATATGTTGGTACTGGTGGCATAACTAACACTTATATCAATGCGCATATGTTGGTACTGGTGGCATAACTAACTCTTATATCAATGCGCATATGTTGGTACTGGTGGCATAACTAACACTTATATCAATGCGCATATGTTGGTACTGGTGGCATAACTAACACTTATATCAATGCGCATATGTTGGTACTGGTGGCATAACAAACACTTATATCAATGCGCATATGTTGGTACTGGTGGCATAACTAACACTTTTATTAATGCGCATATGTTGGTACTGGTGGCATAACTAACACTTATATCAATGCGCATATGTTGGTACTGGTGGCATAACTAACACTTATATCAATGCGCATATGTTGGTACTGGTGGCATAACTAACACTTATATCAATGCGCATATGTTGGTACTGGTGGCATAACTAACACTTATATCAATGCGCATATGTTGGTTCTGGTGGCATAACTAACTCTTATATCAATGCGCATATGTTGGTACTGGTGGCATAACTAACACTTATATCAATGCGCATATGTTGGTACTGGTGGCATAACTAACTCTTATATCAATGCGCATATGTTGGTACTGGTGGCATAACTAACACTTATATCAATGCGCATATGTTGGTTCTGGTGGCATAACTAACACTTATATCAATGCGAATATGTTGGTACTGGTGGCATAACTAACTCTTATATCAATGCGCATATGTTGGTACTGGTGGCATAACTAACACTTATATCAATGCGCATATGTTGGTACTGGTGGCATAACTAACACTTATATCAATGCGCATATGTTGGTACTGGTGGCATAACTAACACTTATATCAATGCGCATATGTTGGTACTGGTGGCATAACTAACACTTATATCAATGCGCATATGTTGGTACTGGTGGCATAACTAACTCTTATATCAATGCGCATATGTTGGTACTGGTGGCATAACTAACACTTATATCAATGCGAATATGTTGGTACTGGTGGCATAACTAACACTTATATCAATGCGCATATGTTGGTACTGGTGGCATAACTAACACTTATATCAATGCGAATATGTTGGTACTGGTGGCATAACTAACACTTATATCAATGCGCATATGTTGGTACTGGTGGCATAACTAACACTTATATCAATGCGAATATGTTGGTACTGGTGGCATAACTAACACTTATATCAATGCGCATATGTTGGTACTGGTGGCATAACTAACTCTTATATCAATGCGCATATGTTGGTACTGGTGGCATAACTAACACTTATATCAATGCGAATATGTTGGTACTGGTGGCATAACTAACTCTTATATCAATGCGCATATTTTGGTACTGGTGGCATAACTAACACTTATATCAATGCGCATATGTTGGTACTGGAGGCATAACTAACACTTATATCAATGCGAATATGTTGGTACTGGTGGCATAACTAACACTTATATCAATGCGCATATGTTGGTACTGGTGGCATAACTAGCACTTATATTAATGCGCATATGTTGGTACTGGTGGCATAACTAACACTTATATCAATGCGCATATGTTGGTACTGGTGGCATAACTAGCACTTATATCAATGCGCATATGTTGGTACTGGTGGCATAACTAACACTTATATCAATGCGCATATGTTGGTACTGGTGGCATAACTAACACTTATATCAATGCGCATATGTTGGTACTGGTGGCATAACTAACACTTATATCAATGCGCATATGTTGGTACTGGTGGCATAACTAACACTTATATCAATGCGCATATGTTGGTACTGGTGGCATAACTAACACTTATATCAATGCGCATATGTTGGTACTGGTGGCATAACTAACACTTATATCAATGCGCATATGTTGGTACTGGTGGCATAACTAACTCTTATATCAATGCGCATATGTTGGTACTGGTGGCATAACTAACACTTATATCAATGCGAATATGTTGGTACTGGTGGCATAACTAACTCTTATATCAATGCGCATATTTTGGTACTGGTGGCATAACTAACACTTATATCAATGCGCATATGTTGGTACTGGAGGCATAACTAACACTTATATCAATGCGAATATGTTGGTACTGGTGGCATAACTAACACTTATATCAATGCGCATATGTTGGTACTGGTGGCATAACTAGCACTTATATTAATGCGCATATGTTGGTACTGGTGGCATAACTAACACTTATATCAATGCGCATATGTTGGTACTGGTGGCATAACTAGCACTTATATCAATGCGCATATGTTGGTACTGGTGGCATAACTAACACTTATATCAATGCGCATATGTTGGTACTGGTGGCATAACTAACACTTATATCAATGCGCATATGTTGGTACTGGTGGCATAACTAACACTTATATCAATGCGCATATGTTGGTACTGGTGGCATAACTAACACTTATATCAATGCGCATATGTTGGTACTGGTGGCATAACTAACACTTATATCAATGCGCATATGTTGGTACTGGTGGCATAACTAACACTTATATCAATGCGCATATGTTGGTACTGGTGGCATAACTAACACTTATATCAATGCGCATATGTTGGTACTGGTGGCATAACTAACACTTATATCAATGCGCATATGTTGGTACTGGTGGCATAACTAACACTTATATCAATGCGCATATGTTGGTACTGGTGGCATAACTAACACTTATATCAATGCGCATATGTTGGTACTGGTGGCATAACTAACACTTATATCAATGCGCATATGTTGGTACTGGTGGCATAACTAACTCTTATATCAATGCGCATATGTTGGTACTGGTGGCATAACTAACACTTATATCAAAGCGCATATGTTGGTACTGGTGGCATAACTAACACTTATATCAATGCGCATATGTTGGTACTGGTGGCATAACTAACACTTATATCAATGCGCATATGTTGGTACTGGTGGCATAACTAACACTTATATCAATGCGCATATGTTGGTACTGGTGGCATAACTAACACTTATATCAATGCGCATATGTTGGTACTGGTGGCATAACTAACACTTATATCAATGCGCATATGTTGGTACTGGTGGCATAACTAACACTTATATCAATGCGCATATGTTGGTACTGGTGGCATAACTAACACTTATATCAATGCGCATATGTTGGTACTGGTGGCATAACTAACACTTATATCAATGCGCATATGTTGGTACTGGTGGCATAACTAACACTTATATCAATGCGCATATGTTGGTACTGGTGGCATAACTAACACTTATATCAATGCGAATATGTTGGTACTGGTGGCATAACTAACACTTATATCAATGCGCATATGTTGGTTCTGGTGGTATAACTAACACTTATATCAATGCGAATATGTTGGTACTGGTGGCATAACTAACACTTATATCAATGCGCATATGTTGGTACTGGTGGCATAACTAACACTTATATCAATGCGAATATGTTGGTACTGGTGGCATAACTAACACTTATATCAATGCGAATATGTTGGTACTGGTGGCATAACTAACACTTATATCAATGCGAATATGTTGGTACTGGTGGCATAACTAACACTTATATCAATGCGAATGTGTTGGTACTGGTGGCATAACTAACACTTATATTAATTCGCATAAACTGTGATTAGCATCAGAGGATATTGATTAGCTCGAAGAACATGAATATTGTCTGCACTGTTCCCATATAACATATTTTTATGGGATCCCTGGCTACATTTCTGTACTCTCTCCTCCACAAATTGCCCTCTTTTACACAGAAATCAACAAAAATTTTGCCCTCTTGTATGCAAAAATCAATGAAATTCGTTCTCTCCTTTGTTCAGAAATAAATGAAATTCATGTTTTTTTGCACAGAAATCGATTAAATTCATGTTCTTTTTCATACAGAAATCAACGAAATTCTTGCCCTCTTTTATGCAGAAATCAATGAAATTCATGCTTTTTTTTTACAGAAATCAACAAAATTCTTGCCCAGTTTCAGCCAGAAACCCTCACGGCTCTGCACATCAACACCTTCACGCATGCCTCAACACGTTCCATGTCCCACACCTTGTGTCCTTGACACACTGCGCGTGTGTCTGCTGTGTGAAATAACTTATTTGTTATTTGTTTCTATTTCTGCAATCATGACGTTAGACTCCAGTGAGAGGTTCATAACCCTATTGGAGGTACTGAACCCCGCAAGTTCCATACATGCATTTTTCTAACCCTTCACATTTTTCAAAATAAAATATGTTTTTTCTTCAAAATCAAAACATTTGTATGCAATTATAAATTGTACTAGTGCATAAACTGTATAATGTCGAATCCCGTAGTTCGACTCACCGAACCCCTGGGGTTTGATCGAACCCAGGTTAGAACCACCGCATGGTTAGAGGGTCCATGTAGTCTTCATAATTCCTGGTGTATGAAATACAATTGATTTATTCTTTAATTATGATGTTAGAGGGTCCATCTTGTCATCATAATTGTTGTATTAAATATGATTGCTTTTATTTCTGAAATATTATGACGTTATGGGATCCATATTGTCTATGAAATTTGTGATCTAGGGTCGAATTTTCAGACATCGTCCGTCATCGAAGCGCTGCAGCGAACTGCGTAGGTTCACGCGTTTATGAAATCTTACACTGCATCGTTACGAAGAAGCAAATGGAGAAAACGTAAGCTGCGTCACTAAGACCACGTACTGCATAGAAAAACTTAGGTCCACCTTTTCGACAGCATAAAATAAATAAAAACGTATACTTTATCACTACGACGCGTAACGCATACAAAAACGTAAGCTGCGCCACTGCGACAACGTACTATATAGAATGATTTAGGCCTACCTCTACGGCAGCGTAAAATGTAGAATAACTTACGCTACACTGTTGCAACAACTTAAAAAATAGACAATTTCACGCCTCGCCGTTACGACCGCACAAATTGGTTTACAACTTTGAGAGTAAAATGAATATTTTTAAACCAATTCATCTAAAAACTTTTGACTTTGAACATCATCCCTTCAGAAATATATTGTTTTCTTTCTTTTCATCTTATTTTGAATTTCACCCATTGTTAATAAAAAGAAGGAGTTGACCGCTCGTTAGTCAATTCTACGACACAAAGAACAATGGTTGTGTTCTTCGTTGTTTTCGTTGCTGGCGGACACATTTCGCATCTTGTTTTCTAACATGCGAATATTTATGTAAGCAAATTTACACGCTCGTGTCTCTTGAATTTACACGCTCGTGTCTCTTGAATTTACACGCTCGTGTCACTTGAATTTACACGCTCGTGTCTCTTGAATTTACACGCTCGTGTCTCTTGAATTTACACGCTCGTGTCTCTTGAATTTACACGCTCGTGTCTCTTGAATTTACACGCTCGTGTCACTTGAATTTACACGCTCGTGTCTCTTGAATTTACACGCTCGTGTCTCTTGAATTTACACGCTCGTGTCTCTTGAATTTACACGCTCGTGTCTCTTGAATTTACACGCTCGTGTCACTTGAATTTACACGCTCGTGTCTCTTGAATTTACACGCTCGTGTCTCTTGAATTTACACGCTCGTGTCTCTTGAATTTAGACGCTCGTGTCACTTGAATTTAGACGCTCGTGTCACTGTAATTTACACGCTCGTGTCTCTTGAATTTACACGCTCGTGTCTCTTGAATTTACACGCTCGTGTCTCTTGAATTTACACGCTCGTGTCTCTTGAATTTACACGCTCGTGTCTCTTGAATTTAGACGCTCGTGTCACTTGAATTTAGACGCTCGTGTCACTGTAATTTACACGCTCGTGTCTCTTGAATTTACACGCTCGTGTCACTTGAATTTACACGCTCGTGTCTCTTGAATTTACACGCTCGTGTCTCTTGAATTTACACGCCCGTGTCTCTTGAATTTACACGCTCGTGTCTCTTTAATTTACACGCCCGTGTCTCTTGAATTTACACGCTCGTGTCTCTTGAATTTACACGCTCGTGTCACTTGAATTTACACGCTCGTGTCTCCTGAATTTACACGCCCGTGTCTCCTGAATTTAGACGCTCGTGTCTCTTGAATTAATTTAGTAACAAAAATGTGCTAGGAATATCTGACGCTGTATGTTCGCCAGCGTGAGATTTGGCATACACATTGTACTTGTAGGTTGCTTCTATAGGAACATTCTATTACTCTATAACTAATGTAATTATACTTCTATACTTTTAAAAATATAACTAGTATAACTATATACCTGCAAATAATATGGCTAAAACTGCATAACTACAATCAAATAACTATATAACTATATAACTATACCTATATAACTTCAACTATATAACTCTAACTATATAATTATAACTGTAGACAACTGGTTCAGTCCCCACGTCTACAAATCCTTATTCAGAACACCTTACGAATAAAGTGTGTGTAGTTACAGTTGCAGCAGGTTTTACATCCGCTGCGTTACGGTTATACCAAATGTTTTACATGCTATGTATGTTTAGGTTACATCAGGTTACTGCTACACATGGTTTGTGTTACGGTTACAGTAGGTTTTACACAATGTATGTAGTATGGTTACAGCATGACTCTACCACAAACATATATGGCTACAGCTAACGGCACCATAAATATTCCTTACAAAACATTTTCAACATAAATCTAGTTTTTTCGTCTACCGGTTCAATTGTGTTGACTTGTTGGTTCGTTTGTAGTGTTGCGGATTGCAACAATTTTTAACCTTTTTTGGCCACGCAAATCGGTAATAAATAATAAAGGCAATAAATAAAAAAAGGTTATAAAGAATTGATCTTACGATTTTTCCGGCAAGCAAAATATATAAATGATAAAATTATTCATACAAACAAAATAATGAAAATAGAAAAAATAATTTAATGAGAAATAAATGAAGTGAGTGAATAAATGAAAAATAAAAATATAAAAGAGTAAACAAGCAAATCAATAAATATATCTTGGAGTAAATCACGACCCCACACCATTGGCTAAATTTTAAATAACTACAGCCGTGACAAAATAACAACCCGAAAAACTACACACGATGTAAGTTGCTTAAATTTAAATCCTACCAAGTCAATTTTTTTCGAAAGAGCATGCATGTTTTTCGCCGCTTAAGGTATTTAATCACTTGGGCGGCGAAAAACATGCATGCAGGTGGTAAAAAAATTAGACTAGGTAGTGAGAACCACGTAGGGGCTCCAGTGTGTAGTAAAATGAGAATTTCCAACACAAAATCAATGGATAGTAATCATAATAAATGATAAGATCCTCTAGGAATAGCAGTACAATAAAATTAACCTTTCTAATAGCGTACAACAGTAACCTCTAGTAACAACTGAAAAATAATAGTAACCTCTAGTAACAACTGAAAAATAATAGTAACCTCTAGTAACAACTGAAAAATAATAGTAACCTCTAGTGACAACTGAAAAATAATAGTAACCTCTAGTGACAACTGAAAAATAATAGTAACCTCTAGTAACAACTGAAAAATAATAGTAACCTCTAGTAACAACTGAAAAATAATAGTAACCTCTAGTGACAACTGAAAAATAATAGTAACCTCTAGTAACAACTGAAAAATAATAGTAACCTCTAGTAACAACTGAAAAATAATAGTAACCTCTAGTAACGACTGAAAAATAATAGTAACCTCTAGTAACAACTGAAAAATAATAGTGACCTCTAGTAACGACTGAAAAATAATAGTAACCTCTAGTAACAACTGAAAAATAATAGTGACCTCTAGTAACAACTGAAAAATAATAGTGACCTCTAGTAACAACTGAAAAATAATAGTGACCTCTAGTAACGACTGAAAAATAATAGTAAC
Source organism: Morinoia aosen (assembly GCA_030386875.1). Lineage (NCBI taxonomy): Eukaryota > Metazoa > Arthropoda > Malacostraca > Amphipoda > Talitridae > Morinoia > Morinoia aosen. The sequence continues at coordinate 33,891,105 of CM059556.1, forward strand.
CTCTAGTAACAACTGAAAAATAATAGTAACCTCTAGTAACAACTGAAAAATAATAGTAACCTCTAGTAACAACTGAAAAATAATAGTAACCTCTAGTAACAACTGAAAAATAATAGTAACCTCTAGTAACAACTGAAAAATAATAGTAACCTCTAGTAACAACTGAAAAATAATAGTAACCTCTAGTAACAACTGAAAAATAATAGTAACCTCTAGTAACGACTGAAAAATAATAGTGACCTCTAGTAACAACTGAAAAATAATAGTAACCTCTAGTAACGACTGAAAAATAATAGTAACCTCTAGTAACAACTGAAAAATAATAGTAACCTCTAGTAACAACTGAAAAATAATAGTAACCTCTAGTAACGACTGAAAAATAATAGTAACCTCTAGTAACAACTGAAAAATAATAGTGACCTCTAGTAACAACTGAAAAATAATTTTTGCCTCCATCATCTAACAGTACATAATAGAAACCTCTAGCAGTAATAGTACAACAATAGCAACATTTCTAACAGTACAATAATAACCCCTTTTCTAATTGTTTTTGAAAAAACTTTTTTATCTATGAGTAAATAACAGAATCCTTCAGTAATAATATTAAAATATAGTCACCTCCATCATTTAATATGAATACCATTCAGCGCATTTATCAAGGCGATAATTTTCTTATCACCTATCCATGAATGAATTACGCTATCACGCTAATTATGTTCGAGCAATGGAAGGTCAAGGGTAGAATTTACGAGAGTCAAGGAGTTTAACGGCTAATCGTGTGGTATATTGACTAATTGAGGGTATAGAAGATTTATTGAGGGCATTAAAGACTTCTTGAGGGTATTGAAGGCTTATTGAGGGTAATAAAGAATTATTGAGGGCAATAGAGACATATTAAGGGTTCTAAAGACTAATTGAAGGTGTTGAAGATTTTTTGAGGGTTTTGAAGATTTATAAGGGGTATTTAAGACTTATTGATGGTATTAAAAACTTATTGAGGGTATTAAAGACTTATTGAGGGTAATAAAGACTCATTGAGGGTAATAAAGACTTATTGAGGGTATTAAAGACTAATTGAGATAATAAAGACTTATTGAGGGTATTAAGGACTTATTGTGATTATTAAAAACTTATTGAGGGTTTAAAGACTTATTATTGTGGGCATTGGCTTATTGAGGGCATTAAAAACTTATTGAGGGTATTAGAGACTTATTGAGGGTATCAAAGACTTATTGAGGGTATCAAAGACTTATTGAGGGTATTAGATATGAAAAAAAACTTTTATTTCCAAAAATGTTGGTACACGAGATGCATATCAACAAATTGTATTTTATAAGTTTTCTTAATATAAAACGTCCTTATAAACGTGCCATACGAGAGATACTAATAGACAAATCATCCGAGGCGTACTAATAGACAAACCATGCGAGAGGTACTAATAGACAAATCATCCGAGGCGTACTAATAGACAAACCATACGAGGCGTACTAATAGACAAATCATCCGAGGCGTACTAATAGACAAACCATACGAGAGATACTAATAGACTAATCATCCGAGGCGTACTAATAGACAAACCATACGAGAGGTACTAATAGACAAATCATCCGAGGCGTACTAATAGACAAACCATACGAGGCGTACTAATAGACAAATCATCCGAGGCGTACTAATAGACAAACCATACGAGAGATACTAATAGACTAATCATCCGAGGCGTACTAATAGACAAACCATACGAGGCGTACTAATAGACAAACCATACGAGGCGTATTAATAGACAAACCATACGAGGCGTACTAATAGACAAACCATCCGAGGCGTACTAATAGACAAACCATACGAGGCGTACTAATAGACAAACCATACGAGGCGTACTAATAGACAAACCATACGAGGCGTATTAATAGACAAACCATACGAGGCGTACTAATAGACAAACCATACGAGGCGTACTAATAGACAAACCATACGAGAGGTACTAATAGACAAATCATCCGAGGCGTACTAATAGACAAACCATACGAGGCGTATTAATAGACAAACCATACGAGGCGTACTAATAGACAAACCATACGAGGCGTACTAATAGACAAACCATATGAGGCGTATTAATAGACAAACCATACGAGGCGTACTAATAGACAAACCATACGAGGCGTACTAATAGACAAACCATATGAGGCGTACTAATAGACAAACCATACGAGGCGTACTAATAGACAAACCATACGAGGCGTACTAATAGACAAACCATATGAGGCGTACTAATAGACAAACCATACGAGGCGTACTAATAGACAAACCATACGAGGCGTACTAATAGACAAACCATACGAGGCGTACTAATAGACAAACCATATGAGGCGTACTAATAGACAAACCATACGAGGCGTACTAATAGACAAACCATACGAGGCGTACTAATAGACAAACCATACGAGGCGTATTAATAGACAAACCATATGAGGCTTACTAATAGACAAACTATACAAGGCGTACTAATGAACAAACCATACGAGGCGTACTAATAAACAAACCATACGAGGCGTATTAATAGACAAATCATCCGAGGCGTACTAATAGACAAACCATACGAGGCGTACTAATAGAAAAACTATATTAGGCGAACTAATAGACAAACCATACGAGGCGTATTAATAGACAAACCATATGAGGCGTACTAATAGACAAACTATACGAGGCGTACTAATGAACAAACCATACGAGGCGTACTAATAAACAAACCATACGAGGCGTATTAATAGACAAACCATACGAGGCGTACTAATAAACAAACCATACGAGGGGTATTAATAGACAAACCATACGAGGCGTACTAATAGACAAACCATACGAGGCGTATTAATAGACAAACCGTACAAGGCGTACTAATCTTTTAATCTTTTAGCAAGTGTAATAAATGTATCTATTTCTGATATATGGTTCAGTGTTAACTGGTTGCAGAGCATTAAATGAAATGTAATGAATCTTGAGATTTTGTTTTTACGCAAAAAATAGAAATAGAAACATTCATACGTATATTTTAATGTAGACATACAGATACACACACATTACACACATATGTATATATATATATACAGTACGTATAAGTGTGTACACATATACGTATACATAGATATGTTCATACACTCATAACCATATACATACATTTTGAAAATAAATGTAAGAATAATAATCACTATTATAAAAGGAGCCGCGTCCGTCCGTCCGTCCGTCCGTGTGACCCCCTCTTGATTATAGTATCCAGAATACGCAGTCGGCTTATTTTACAGATAAAAATTTTCTATGGAGCTTTCTCTGTTGAAATTCATCATGTCGCTTTGATACTTTTAATTGATAATTCGAAAAGAAATGTTTTAAATTCGTTTGACCAGTAACCTGACTACCACTTGGTTTTTGGCCCAAGATTTTGGAAGTTGAGTTATTGTTTTTGCAATTGTGATTGTCTTGAAAAGCTCCGAAGAGATAATAGACGACATTTCAGAATAAAATTCTGGCAACAGAGGCCACCATGGATAGAAATGTGTACAACAGCAAGAGAGAAGTAGCAAGACTTCGACAGCCAGAATAACGCCGAAGACGATCGGATTAACAACGCGAAATGGCAAGACGAAGCGATGCTGCTCGCCAACGAGAAGCTAGAGCTAAATTGACCCTTGACCGGCGTTTGGAAATTCTACGGAAAAATGCAGAGCAGCACCGAGTAGCTAGAGAGAGCTAAACACATGAAAGAAGCGAGGAAATTCTTCGGCATAGCGCTGGACAACATCGAGTGGCACGAGAGAATTCAACACAAGAAAGAACTTCAGACTAATGCCTAACAGCATCGACTTGCACAATCAAATTTAACTCAAGAGAGAAGGGATGAAATTCTTCAGATTAATGCCGACCAGCACGTGTGCACTAGTAGACATAAAAACCAAACTTTCTTTTGCTACATCGAAATTACGGTTGGGCTCGATGTAATCGTATGAAATTACTTGACGGAAAAACGGGTAAAAAGGAAGAAACATCGAAAAACACAAAAAAAACGGTTTATAATTTTCTAACAAAGTTTTTGAGAGAAATCAAGTAGAAGACTAATTGAGGGTATAAAACACTTATTGAATGTACTAAAGATTTATTGAGGATGTGAAAGACTTATTGAATGTATTAAAGATTTATTTGTGGTATAAAAGACTTATTGAATGTACTAAAGATTTATTGAGGATGTGAAAAACTTATTGAATGTATTAAAGATTTATTGATGGTATAAAAGACTTATTGAATGTACTAAAGATTTATTGAGGATGTGAAAAACTTATTGAATGTATTAACGATTTATTGATGGTATTAAAGACTTATTGAATGTACTAAAGATTTATTGAGGATGTGAAAGACTTATTGAATGTATTAAAGATTTATTGATGGTATAAAAGACTTATTGAATGTACTAAAGATTTATTGAGGATGTGAAAAACTTATTGAATGTATTAAAGATTTATTGATGGTATAAAAGACTTATTGAATGTACTAAAGATTTATTGAGGATGTGAAAGATTTATTGAATGTATTGAAGATTTATTGATGGTATAAAAGACTTATTGGATATAGTAGAAATTTATTGAGGATGTGAAAGACTTATTGAATGTATTAAAGATTTATTGATGGTATAAAAGACTTATTGGATATAGTAAAAATTCATTGAGGGTAATAAAGGCTTGTTGAGAGCATTTAAAACGAAACGGACGTTTTTAATAATAATCGAGGATATCAAGGACTAATTGAGAACATTAAGAATTAATTGAAAATATAAAAAACTAAATGCGTGTGTTACTGGCTAACGGGTGGTATTAAGGACTAATGAAAAGTATTAAGGACTAATGAAAAGTATTAAGGACTAATGAAAAGTATTAAGGACTAATGAAAAGTATTAAGGACTAATGAAAAGTATTAAGGACTAATGAAAAGTATTAAGGACTAATGAAAAGTATTAAGGACTAATGAAAAGTATTAAGGACTAATGAAAAGTATTAAGGACTAATGAAAAGTATTAAGGACTAATGAAAAGTATTAAGGACTAATGAAAAGTATTAAGGACTAATGCAAAGTATTAAGGACTAATGAAAATTATTAAGGACTAATGAAAAGTATTAAGGACTAATGAAAAGTATTAAGGACTAATGAAAAGTATTAAGGACTAATGAAAAGTATTAAGGACTAATGAAAAGTATGAAGCACTAATTAAAGATATTAAAGTCTAACTTGCTGTATTAAAGACTAATTGAGGACTAATTAAAACTATCAATAAATGAAAGAAGACGATAAGGACCGTGTAGGTATTAGAGGAATAACTTTAGGGTTAATTGAGGGTCTTGTGTAGTAATTGAGAGTAGAAGAGAATTAAATGAAGTCTACACTAATTGAGAATATCAAGGGCTGATTGGGGATAGTAATACATATTTCAGGACATCTTTAGCTAATTGACGGTATTAGGAACTGATTAATGAGCATTATATTTAACCAAAAAATTCATTAAGTAATTAAACCTTAAAATTTAATAGTGATCAAATTTAACCAAATAACTTTTGAAAAATTCATTCATATGAGCTTCATAAATTTTTTGTTCATAGAAACAATTGTGAAGATATTTTTAGATTTTTCTCAATAGAAATTTATCACTCAAATGAAGGCTGTCGTGCCAGGTTAGGGTAGAAAACCTGTGGAAGTGTTTGTGTGTGTGTGTGAACTGATGAACTTTTGGTTATCTTGTTGGTTTGCTTGTTTGCTTGTTTGCTTGCTTGCTTGTTTGCTTGCTTGCTTGCTTGTTTGCTTGCTTGCTTGTTTGTTTGTTTGCTTGCTTGTTTGTTTGCTTGCTTGCTTGTTTGCTTGTTTGCTTGCTTGTTTGCTTGCTTGTTTGCTTGCTTGTTTGCTTGCTTGCTTGCTTGCTTGTTTGCTTGTTTGCTTGCTTGCTTGTTTGCTTGCTTGTTTGCTTGCTTGCTTGTTTGTTTGTTTGCTTGCTTGCTTGTTTGTTTGCTTGCTTGCTTGTTTGCTTGTTTGCTTGTTTGCTTGCTTGCTTGCTTGCTTGTTTGCTTGTTTGCTTGCTTGCTTGCTTGCTTGTTTGCTTGCTTGTTTGCTTGCTTGCTTGCTTTTTTGCTTGTTTGCTTGCTTGCTTGTTTCCTTGCTTGTTTGTTTGCTTGCTTGCTTGTTTGTTTGCTTGCTTGCTTGTTTGTTTGCTTGCTTGCTTGCTTGTTTGCTTGTTTGTTTGTTTGTTTGATTGTTTGCTTGCTTGTTTGCTTGCTTGCTTGCTTGCTTGCTTGCTTGCTTGTTTGCTTGCTTGCTTAATTGCTTGCTTGCTTGCTTTCTTGTTTGCTTGCTTGCTTGCTTGCTTGTTTGCTTGCTTGTTTGCTTGCTTGCTTGCTTGTTTGCTTGTTTGCTTGCTTGCTTGTTTGCTTGCTTGTTTGCTTGCTTGCTTGTTTGCTTGCTTGCTTGTTTGCTTGCTTGTTTGCTTGCTTGCTTGCTTGCTTGCTTGCTTGTTTGCTTGTTTGCTTGCTTGCTTGTTTGCTTGCTTGTTTGCTTGCTTGCTTGTTTGCTTGCTTGCTTGTTTGCTTGCTTGTTTGGTTGCTTGTTTGCTTGCTTGCTTGCTTGTTTGCTTGCTTGTTTGCTTGCTTGCTTGTTTGCTTGCTTGCTTGTTTGCTTGCTTGTTTGCTTGCTTGCTTGCTTGTTTGCTTGCTTGTTTGCTTGCTTGCTTGCTTGTTTGCTTGTTTGCTTGCTTGCTTGTTTGCTTGCTTGTTTGCTTGCTTGCTTGTTTGTTTGCTTGCTTGCTTGCTTGTTTGTTTGCTTGCTTGCTTGTTTGCTTGCTTGCTTGTTTGCCTGTTTGCTTGCTTGCTTGTTTGCTTACTTGCTTGCTTGTTTGCTTGCTTGCTTGTTTGCTTGCTTGCTTGTTAGCTTGCTTGCTTGTTTGCTTGCTTGCTTGTTTGCTTGTTTGCTTGCTTGCTTGTTTGCTTACTTGCTTGCTTGCTTGCTTGTTTGTTTGCTTGCATGCTTGTTTGCTTGTTTGTTTGCTTGTTTGTTTGCTTGTCAGATGAAATGTTTGCGTGTCTGCTCGCGTGTCTGCTCGCGTGTCTGCTCGCGTGTCTGCTCGCGTGTCTGCTCGCTAGTCACCGTGCAGACCCGGCTCTCAGTAACAACAAAAGACAAATTTCCGCTGCATTTGACGTTACTTGTCTCATTTGCGACCGAAGCTACGCTTAAATTGACTCCAAGTGCTCCACAGTTCGCATTAAATAAATTGTGTGAGTAGTTCAACCCGTTGTATAAAACATTGGTGGACTCTACATTGTGAAAGTAATGGTGATCTCTAATTATAAAAAATAATGGTGAACTCTGCTCTACTTAATAAAAATAATGGTGAACTCTGCCCTACATGGTAAAAATAATGGTAAACTTTGAATTTTTAATTTAAGGATGAGCTTTATCTATTAAAAATAATGGTGAATTCTTACTTGATAAAAATAATGGTGAACTTTACATTTAAAAAAAATGGTTAGCTCTTACTTATTAAAAATAATGGTGAACTCCGCTCTACTTAATAAAACAATGGTGAGGTCTAATGATTCATTATTATAAAGATTAAAGTTTTGCTCTCGTAGTGAAAAATTTTTAAAAGCCTTATTAACGGACGTTTGAATTGTGTTTCACCGTCAATCACAAAAAATAACAGAACTGAACTATTTTTCCGCGCAGCAATAACGATCATTGCAAATTTTCACACACCTATAACCAATTTTTATTTCTCGGTGCATGTCAAACACAGGATAAAAATTGGTAAAAACGAAGCATTTCCACGAAAATCAATCAAATTCACAGCGGGAACTGAAACTAATCTCAAACCATCCGCATCAAGTCGCTCATCTCGCTCACCAAATCAATAACACCTCACATAAACATTTTTCTGCCACTGCAACCACCGCGATTCCACATAATAACGCAACATATAATTTTTTAATAAATTATTCACAGGAAAACAGCCGCAGTTCCGAGATACGGCCTCCGCACGCGTGCTGAGCGCGGCAGCAGCGCGATACCTCACCACCTCCACCGGTAGGCGCCAGGCGCACACTGGCACTGCAGTCAGTGCAGTCCAGGGCTTCCACGAGTGCAAAAGTTCCTACCCTAAAACTTTGTTCAAGATTACCCTAAAAATGCATACATTACCCTAAAATATCAAATTAGCTCATAGCTGGTATTACATAAAAATATTCAATGTTTCCATGCTTAAATGTGTAGAAATGACACAACATCAAGGCCCAGCGGATATAAGAAAATGAAATTCTCTGACTTTACGAAGTCATATGTCTCACGATACGTGCAACATTTCATATTGCTTTCACTTCATTATCTTCTTCGAATGGTTACCTAGTTACAAGCTCTGTTCAATGAGCGTAAAGTATGAGGCCAGGCGATCCATTCCTGACTAGCAGAGAGAAAAAAAAGACATAGTAAGAGGAAATGAGCGACAAATTAATACTCGAAACATTTATTTATGGAACTCAACACAAACACTGTTTCACAATTTTTGCGCAAAAAATTAGAGGAATTTAGATGTGAAATAAGTGCATAATACTGCATATACACCCTAATTCTCGGTGCAATTGCAAAGAACGTGGCAAAGAATGTAATGCACTGAATGAAGAATTATGACTTTCCCAAATTTTTGCAACCGGTTTACTCAATTGGTTCGAATTTAACTGCGTATAGAGATAATTTACGTTGAGTAAGGCGAAGCAGATGTTGCTCAAGGCTCAAAGTTAGCCCCCATTGAATTACAAATAAGAGCCTCGTTACAATTGAGTATCTCGGCCCATGGCCGGAATATTTTTCGATAGAAGCCTACATGTCAAAAAAGCCAAAAACCTACAGTCGAATACTTGTAGCTCCTCCAAGAATCGGAGTTCTACGTAAATAAGCCCTAGTGCCAAGAATAATGAAAGAAGAACGTCGATTTCTATCTCGCAAGCTTTTTTATTCACTCCCAATATCTGTACTTCCACCAAGCCAACATTTCTTCTTTGAAGTCATAAATTCATTTTTTTCAACAAAGAAGACACAGAATGTTTGGATCCCATCATAACGTTAGTTGTGGCAGAACAGAACTCTACAATGTCGCTCACTTTAATATTTTTCTCATTAAAATCTTTTTCATGAGTATTAAACAAGCCATTGCCTATGCTATCCTCTTTTTCAACGAGATCAACAGAGGAACTCTAGATTGCGCTCTCACTCCATTATTGGACGATGACTCCGAGTTGTTTAGCTTTACTGCGATCAGTTCTTTCATTAATTATTACAGAATATAAACTTCAATAAGGACAACGACGAAATCACTTAGTGGATGTTTACCCAAACATTGTCTAAAAATGTTTGAAGCTCTTTGTTTCCCTAAGCTTACTTTCTATAAGAAACATTTGTTTCAGTAGTAACGAAATAGGCAAATCAAGCTCAGAAAAATTTGCACATATCGGCACTTCAATTTTTATACAAGACTTGTCAATTGGATCATGTGATATAATTAACAAACCATGTTTCCATGATCCTCCATAATTAACAAAGTTATGGTTTGTGTTTTCCTTCTATGCACTGAGAGATTTTTTATGGCGTTGAGTGTTAGCATGAAGAATAATCTCAGATTTACCAAACGTAATGATAGTTGACCATATAGTACAGTATACCATATCCTTAGTTGAGGTAAAAGACTGAGACTTTTCTAACCAACCTCTATCCTTTCTTCCCTTTTCGTGAAAAGGGCTTAACAGACGATAAAATTTGGCTTTCCTTCATAAGTGGTGTAGCAGCTTCATCAGACACAGAATATATTTAATAAAAACAATTTTACTGAGACGCAAGTGACCAAATAAGTCGTCAGAATGCAATACTGAACGTGACAGCACCTCACACAGTTAATTGCACTCGACTGAAACTAAACTACCTACCCTCGGCTCTCAGTGTCGTTCTGTACACGTTATATAGCTGTTCAATTCCAGTAAAGGACGATGACCGATGTAATGGTGTAAATCTTGATACATTTACGAGTTAGTTATGTAAGGTTAAAAAATATAAAATTCCAAACATTATACCTAGTTGCATATCACTTTAATTGTTGTCATTACTTCTAATCAGCCAAGGTATTATTTATGGAGCAAATCTCACAACATTATACTGATGAGAGATCAGCATTCCGAGAGATCTGCAGGGATGTGAACAACAATTTGTGCCTGATCGTAGTGTGCAATTCAGACTAAATTAATAGCGAGTTCTTGCAAGTTTGTTCCAAATATGACTCTTATTGAACATTTTCATAACTGCTTCGGTAGCGTACTTCTGCAATGTACCTTAAGCAAGGTATATTGTAGTACTTGAGAGCAAACTTGATGTTGGTAATGAAAACAGGCAATTACCCATCAATTTTGCAGCTCTACCCCGACAGAAGTCGAATTACCCTAAAAATCATGGAATTTTGCTTTACCCTAAACTCTACCCTAGACCACCCCTGATTACCCTAAAATGGGGTATTTTACCCTAAAGTGGAAGCACTGGTGCAGTCACTGCAGTGCCAGGTCCGCTCACTCCGCTGGTCCTGGCCGTTATTGCAGGGAAATGGCAGAAATAACGGGATATTAGGGTCATTATTAGAAATAATTAATGAAAATAACTAGAGCGGTCAAAATAGCGGGGTATTTGAGTTACCTTTATAATAACGGGTTCAGAATGATGAAAACGGTTGAAAATAACAAATAGGATTAATATAACGGGATGTCAAAGTCATTAGTATGAAAAACGGTTAAAAAAATGCATAGGTCAAAAAACTAACGGGATATCAGAGTCGCTAATATAAAAAACCGCTACAAAATAACAAATAGGGTAAAAATAACTGAATAGCAAAGCTGCTACTACGAAAATCTTGTTGAAAATAACGAAAAGAGCAACTAACAAAGGAATATCAGAATCGCTATTACAAAAATGTGCATAAAATAACGAGAAGGGTTAAAATAATCTGGTATCAGGGTCATTAAAAAGTAAAAAATAACTAGGTATTGGAGTCACCATTATAGAAATAGTGCAAATTATCGAATAGGGTAAATAATAACGAGATGTCAGAGTCGCTGTCATGAAAAACAGGTTAAAAATAACGAAAAGAGCAAAAAATAACGGGATATCAAAGTATCTTTTATAAAAAACGGTAAAAAAACGAAAGGGATAAAATTGACGGGGTGCCGGAGTTGCTATTGCAAAAACGGTACAAGCATAACGAAAAAAGTTAAAGGTAACGGGCCAAAAGACCCATTATTAAAAAACGGCTCAACTTAGGTGAATCAGAGCAACGGTTATTAAGAACGGTCTAAAATAACGGAAAATCTGATCCACTGATATAAGAATCGAGCAAAATTTGTCGGAATTTTTCAGAACAACGAGGATATAAAACGGAAAAGTTCCATATTACCTGAGCCACGATGATAAAAAGACTCATTAAATCAATTTGTGTGGTTTCTATAATTGGCAAGGATGTGTTGGGGATATGTATGTGTAGAATGCTGTGTTTTGGGGAAAATTCATCCGTGGAAAATTCCAGGGTGAAAATTTTATCCGGGGAAAATTTCTACTTGAAAAATTTCTCGTTGAAAAATGTCTAGTTGAAAAATTCCTAGTTGGAAAATTTTTTCTTAAGAAATTCGAATGGTTGCCTTTTAATACGAAGGCTATGGTTGAGCGCCCAGCCTGTAAATATATTGAACCATTACTGTTAAAAATGACGCTGTATTTATAAGCTAGAACTATAACTAAATGATAATAACTGATTCTAGAAAATAATAATTAAGTTCGTACTGTGCATCTCTGATTCTTATATTTTAGTTATTAGATTAGCGCTGGTATTATTTTAATGTAAATTAACTACAACTGCATGAGAATACTACAACTACAACCACATAAAAATACTACAACTACAACCACATAAAAATACTACAACTACAACCACATAAAAATACTACAACTACAACCACATAAAAATACTACAACTACAACCACATAAAAATACTAAAACTACAACCACATAAAAATACTACAACTAAAACCACATAAAAATACTACAACTACAACTGCATGAGAATACTACAACTACAACTGCATGAGAATACTACAACTACAACCACATAAGAATACTACAACTACAACCACATAAGAATACTACAACTACAACTGCATGAGAATACTACAACTACAACCACATAAGAATACTACAACTACAACCACATAAGAATACTACAACTACAACCACATAAGAATACTACAACTACAACTGCATGAGAATACTACAACTACAACCACATAAGAATACTACAACTACAACCACATAAGAATACTACAACTGCAACCACATTAGAATACTACAACTACAACCACATAAGAATACTACAACTACAACTGCATGAGAATACTACAACTACAAACACATAAGAATACTACAACTACAACTGCATGAGAATACTACAACTACAACCACATAAAAATACTACAACTACAACCACATAAAAATACTACAACTACAACCACATAAGAATACTACAACTACAACTGCATGAGAATACTACAACTACAACCACATAAGAATACTACAACTACAACTGCATGAGAATACTACAACTACAACTGCATATGAATACTACAACTACAACCACATAAGAATACTACAACTACAACCAAATAAGAATACTACAAATACAACCACATAAGAATACTACAACTACAACCAAATAAGAAGAATAAAACCACATAAGAATACTTCAAATACAATCAAATAAGAAAAATACAACCACATAAGAATACTACAAATACAACCACATAAGAATACTACAACTACAACCACATAAGAATACTACAACTACAACCACACAAGAATACTACAAATACAACCAAATAAGAAGAATACAACCACATAAGAATACTACAACTACAACAATATAAGAATACTACAACTACAAACAAGGAAACAAACAGGCAAACAAACAAGCACACAACTAGCCGCACACAGCCACACAGGAAATACAGCTGCACGGGCATAATAACAAGAAGCGTGTATAGGCCTCTCATGTGCAGGCCTCCGCTCCTTTTGTTGTAGTCACAAACAATAAAAAACAGGAATCGAAATTACTATCGCCATTGCATGCCTGGGATCCCAGCCCAGCTTTGGAAAATTTGTTTGTGGAAATTTGTCCTTAGAAAATTGAGGCTTAGAAAATTTAGGCCTGGAAAATTATTGCTTGGAAAATTTAGGTTTGGAAAATTCAGGCTTAGAAAATTAAGGCTGGGAAAATTTAGGCTTGGAAAATTTATGCTTGGAAAATTTAGGCTTAGAAAATTAAGGCTTAGAAAATTTAGGCCTGGAAAATTTATGCTTGGAAAATTTAGGTTTGGAAAATTAAGGCTTAGAAAATTAGGGCTGGGAAAATTTAGGCTTGGAAAATTTATGCTTGGAAAATTTAGGCTTAGAAAATTAAGGCTTAGAAAATCTAGGCTGGGAAAATTTAGGCTTGGAAAATTTTCGCTTGGAAAAATTGTTTTTGGAAAATTTCTCTTAGAAAAATATGTGGTATACCGGGTGTCCCTCAAAAATGCCCATGACTTTTTAGTTGATTATAACTCCGCTTTATATAAACGTATTTGAATTTTTTTTTTCACAATGTAGTAAATTTTATTTTCTTTTCGAATAATTTAAGTTTTCAAAAATCGTTTAATAACCACTTCACAGTGACCGATTTGCTGAGAGAGGTAGAAAAACTATCTGTTCAAAGGAAAAATTAAAAACAACACTGGTGTCCTTCTTCATTTCTCAATACCTAGGGTTAAAAATAATTTCACAATGATGTATCCTACATACCACCAAGTTTTTTAACCTTCTGGGAGGTTATTTACTTCCTTATTTCATCATTAATATATTTTGGAGACACCTTCAAGTGCAGCTCACATACGATCAAAGAATTTTTCATCGCATAGGAATATGAAGCAACGAAAAACTGTGGAAAAGTTAGAAGAACATTTAATGAAAAATTCCCGGAAAGAAACTCGCCCGATAAAAAAACTGTGTCTCCCACAGATAGAAAATTAGAAAAAATTAAATGCTCTTCTAACTTTTTCAGTTTTTCGTCGCTTAATGTTGCAATATGATGGAAATTTTTTGATCGTTAGTGAACTGCACTTTAGGTGTCTTCAAATGATGCAATAAGGAAGTAAATAACCTCCCAGAAGGTTCAAATACTTGGTGGTATGTAGGATACATCATTGTGCAATTATTTTTAACCCTAGGTATTGAGAAATGAAGAAGGACACCAGTGTTGTTTTTAAGACTTTTCCTTTGAACAATTAGTTTTTCTACCTCTTTCAGCAAATCGATCATTGTGAAGTAGTTATTAAATGATTTTCAAAAACTCAAATTATTCGAAAAGGAAACAAAATTTACTGCATTGTGTAAAAAATAAATTTCATATATGCTAATTTTAAGCGGAGATATAATCAATTAAAAAGTCTGGGACATTTATGCGGGACACCCGATATACTGTATAAACATATCTATCATCATCTTCATCATTCCCTTCAGTTGAGTGAGCAAAGCATCAATATTTGCATATAGACTATACTCAATATCTACCTGCAATAATATCTTATGCGGAGTAACTTAATATTTCTTACAAAAACTTTAGAATCTTTTGGCACATCCAAAGATGTTACTTGTTACCCAGAGTGGGTCTATTGTCCTGCCCAGAGTGGGTCCATTGTCCTGCCCAGAGTGGGTCTATTGCCCTGCCCAGAGTGAGTCTATTGCCCTACCCAGAGTGGGTCCATTGTCCTGCCCAGAGTGGGTCTATTGCCCTGCCCAGAGTGAGTCTATTGCCCTACCCTGAGTGGGTCGATTGCCCTGCCCAGAGTGGGCCTATTGCCCTACCCAGAGTGAGTCTATTGCCCTACAGAGAGGGGGTCCATTGTCCTGCCCAGAGTGGGTCTATTGCCCTGCCCAGAGTGAGTCTATTGCCCTACCCTGAGTGGGTCGATTGCCCTGCCCAGAGTGGGCCTATTGCCCTATCCAGAGTAGGTCTATTGCCCTTCCCAGAGTGGGTCTATTGCCCTGCCCAGAGTGGGTCTATTGCCCTGACCAGAGTGAGTCTATTGCCCTACCCAGAGTGGGTCTATTGCCCTACCCAGAGTGGGTCTATTGCCCTGCCCAGAGTGGGTCTATTGCCCTGCCCAGAGTGGGTCTATTGCCCTGCCCAGAGTGGGTCTATTGCCCTACCCAGAGTGGGTCTATTGCCCTGCCCAGAGTGGGTCTATTGCCCTACCCAGAGTGGGTCTATTGCCCTACCCAGAGTGGGTCTATTGCCCTGCCCAGAGTGGGTCTATTGCCCTGCCCAGAGTGGGTCTATTGCCCTACCCAGAGTGGGTCTATTGCCCTGCCCAGAGTGGGTCTATTACCCTACCCAGAGTGGGTCTATTGCCCTACCCAAAGTGGGTCTATTGCCCTACCCAGAGTGGGTCTATTGCCCTGCCCAGAGTGGGTCTATTGCCCTACCCAGAGTGGGTCTATTGCCCTACCCAGAGTGGGTCTATTGCCCTACCCAGAGTGGGTCTATTGCCCTGCCCAGAGTGGGTCTATTGCCCTACCCAGAGTGGGTCTATTGCCCTACCCAGAGTGGGTCTGTTGCCCTACCCGGAGTGGGTCTATTGCCCTGCCCAGAGTGGGTCTATTGCCCTGCCCAGAGTGGGTCTATTGCCCTGCCCAGAGTGGGTCTATTGCCCTGCCCAGAGTGGGTCTATTGCCCTGCCCAGAGTGGGTCTATTGCCCTGCCCAGAGTGGGTCTATTGCCCTACCCAGGTTGGGTCTATTGCCCTGCCCAGAGTGGGTCTATTGCCCTACCCAGAGTGGGTCTATTGCCCTGCCCAGAGTGGGTCTATTGCCCTACCCAGAGTGGGTCTATTGCCCTGCCCAGAGTGGGTCTATTGCCCTGCCCAGAGTGGGTCTATTGCCCTACCCAGAGTGGGTCTATTGCCCTACCCAGAGTGGGTCTTTTGCCCTACCCAGAGTGGGTCTATTGCCCTGCCCAGAGTGGGTCTATTGCCCTGCCCAGAGTGGGTCTATTGCCCTACCCAGAGTGGGTCTATTGCCCTGCCCAGAGTGGGTCTATTGCCCTACCCAGAGTGGGTCTATTGCCCTGCCCAGAGTGGGTCTATTGCCCTACCCAGAGTGGGTCTATTGCCCTGCCCAGAGTGGGTCTATTGCCCTACCCAGAGTGGGTCTATTGCCCTGCCCAGAGTGGGTCTATTGCCCTGCCCAGAGTGGGTCTATTGCCCCGCCCAGAGTGGGTCTATTGCCCTGCCCAGAGCGGGTCTATTGCCCTGCCCAGAGTGGGTCTACTGCCCTGCCCAGAGTGGGTCTATTGCCCTACCCAGAGTGGGTCTATTAACCTGCCCAGAGTGGGTCTATCGCCCTGCCCAGAGTGGGTCTATTGCCCTGCCCAGAGTGGGTCTACTGCCCTTATATTATTACCGCAGCAAGTAGTTTGGTGGCTAGTACTTTCTCCCTTTTTGGGGCTCAGAGCAGCTGTTTTTACATCTGATGCTTATACCTTGTTTTTTGCTTTTACATCTCGCGCTTGTACGACATTTCGTGCTTGTACGACATTTTGTGCTTGTACGACATCTCGCGCTTGAACGACATCTCGCTCTTGTACGACATTTCGTGCTTGTACGACATTTCGTGCTTGTACGACATTTTGTGCTTGTACGACATCTCGCGCTTGAACGACATCTCGCTCTTGTACGACATTTCGTGCTTGTACGACATTTCGTGCTTGTACGACATTTCGTGCTTGTACGACATTTCGTGCTTGTGCGACATTTCGTGCTTGTACGACATTTCGTGCTTGTACGACATTTCGTGCTTGTACGACATTTTGTGCTTGTACGACATCTCGCGCTTGAACGACATCTCGCTCTTGTACGACATTTCGTGCTTGTACGACATTTCGTGCTTGTACGACATTTCGTGCTTGTACGACATTTCGTGCTTGTGCGACATTTCGTGCTTGTACGACATTTCGTGCTTGTACGACATTTCGTGCTTGTACGACATCTCGCGCTTGTACGACATCTCGCGCTTGTACGACATCTCGCGCTTGTACGACATCTCGCTCTTGTACGACATCTCGCGCTTGTACGACATCTCGCTCTTGTACGACATCTCGCGCTTGTACGACATCTCGCGCTTGTACGACATCTCGCTCTTGTACGACATCTCGCGCTTGTACGACATCTCGCGCTTGTACGACATCTCGCGCTTGTACGACATCTCGCTCTTGTACGACATCTCGCGCTTGTACGACATCTCGCGCTTGTACGACATCTCGCGCTTGTACGACATCTCGCGCTTGTACGACATCTCGCGCTTGTACGACATCTCGCTCTTGTACGACATCTCGCGCTTGTACGACATCTCGCGCTTGTACGACATCTCGCGCTTGTACGACATCTCGCGCTTGTACGACATCTCGCTCTTGTACGACATCTCGCGCTTGTACGACATCTCGCGCTTGTACGACATCTCGCGCTTGTACGACATCTCGCTCATGTACGACATCTCGCGCTTGTACGACATCTCGCGCTTGTACGACATCTCGCTCTTGTACGACATCTCGCGCTTGTACGACATCTCGCGCTTGTACGACATCTCGCTCTTGTACGACATCTCGCGCTTGTACGACATCTCGCGCTTGTACGACATCTCGTGCTTGTACGACATCTCGCTCTTGTACGACATCTCGCTCTTGTACGACATCTCGCGCTTGTACGACATCTCGCGCTTGTACGACATCTCGCGCTTGTACGACATCTCGCGCTTGTACGACATCTCGCTCTTGTACGACATCTCGCGCTTGTACGACATCTCGCGCTTGTACGACATCTCGCGCTTGTACGACATCTCGCGCTTGTACGACATCTCGCTCTTGTACGACATCTCGCGCTTGTACGACATCTCGCGCTTGTACGACATCTCGCTCTTGTACGACATCTCGCGCTTGTACGACATCTCGCGCTTGTACGACATCTCGCTCTTGTACGACATCTCGCGCTTGTACGACATCTCGCGCTTGTACGACATCTCGCGCTTGTACGACATCTCGCGCTTGTACGACATCTCGCGCTTGTACGACATCTCGCTCTTGTACGACATCTCGCGCTTGTACGACATCTCGCGCTTGTACGACATCTCGTGCTTGTACGACATCTCGCTCTTGTACGACATCGCATGATTTTACGACATCGCATGATTTTACGACATCTCAACCTAGACAGCAAAAAATTAGTCTCCGTAATACTTTTCTGTAATGGAGTGTTGTGGTAGTTATTAAATAACCGAGTCTGGGATTTGTTTATATAGGTTGAAATTCGTATTGAATGTTGTTGGCGTAACGTGCGATAAAACTGAAACTGTACTCTACGTGGTCTAAAACTCTAACCTCACTCTGCTTGAAGTAAAATTGTAACTTTACTCTAACTGATGTATAACTGTAACCGTACTCTAGTTGCGGTAAAACCATGACTTGCATTTTACACTCAGCCCTCTGAGGTAAACTCCGAAGACAAAGATCCCTTTCTCAAGTCTTGAAATTTATTTATCATTCAGAATTTTGCCGAACTTAGCCATCTTTTTAACTGGCGCTCGAGTTTTTGTTTCGGTCTTCGTTGTGTTCGTCTCGCGGCGGTCTCTGGGAACTTAGAAATACTGTCTCCTGCGACAGATGCGGTTCTTGCTAATGTGACGCCTCTCTAATGTATATATATGGAGCTTACAGTTTGTATTTATGTATGCACAGTTTACCTAAATTTAAATATGTATATATACAAATAAATACATAATTATGACAGTACAATGGCATCAATGTATTTACCCAGTGTCACAGTATTTACCCAGTACCGCAGTATTTACCCAGTATCACAGTAATTACCCAGTATCACAGTATTTACCCAGTACCACAGCATTTACCCAGTACCACAGAATTTACCCAGTACCTCAGTATTTACCCAGTACCACAGTAATTACCCAGTATCACAGTATTTACCCAGTACCACAGAATTTACCCAGTACCTCAGTATTTACCCAGTACCACAGTAATTACCCAGTATCACAGTATTTACCCAGTACCACAGCATTTACCCAGTACCACAGAATTTACCCAGTACCTCAGTATTTACCCAGTACCACAGTATTTACCCAGTACCTCAGTATTTACCCAGTACCACAGAATTTACCCAGTACCGCAGTATTTAACCAGTACCTCAGTATTTACCCAGTACCACAGTATTTACCCAGTACCTCAGTATTTACCCAGTACCACAGTATTTACCCAGTACCACAGCATTTACCCAGTACCACAGAATTTACCCAGTACCTCAGTATTTACCCAGTACCACAGTATTTACCCAGTACCACAGTATTTACCCAGTACCACAGCATTTACCCAGTACCACAGTATTTACCCAGTACCACAGTATTTACCCAGTACCACAGTATTTACCCAGTACCACAGCATTTACCCAGTACCCCCGTAATTATACGGTATCACAGCACACACACAGTAATCATACAGTTCCATAGTAACTACACAGTATCACAGCACATACACAATAATCATACAGTATTTACACTGCCCTCGTTAGCCAGAGCAGCGTGCAGAGCTGGGCCAGGCTAATGAGGGGCCCTAATTAGGCGGCACTAAATGAGAGCAACTCTTGCGACCCCAATTAACTATGTCTAACTTGGCACAAATGCAGGCCGCTCTGCCAGAATCAGCTAACGTGCCCCGAGCGCCGTGCGTCGTTACCGCGGTCGTGGTATCACCGATCTCGCGCTTCATCAGCTCGCTTCACGGCTCCAATCGAAATTTGGGCGCAGGGGGGGGGGGGGGGGGTCCGGCCGTCTGGGGAGGGGGGCTCGCGGCCGTCTGGGGGGGAGGCGTCTCGGGGGGGGGGGGGGTCGTGGCCGTCTGGAGGGGTCGCGGCCGTCTGTGGGGGAGTGGTGTGGGGGTGGAGTGGGGAGATTAGGAGTGCGGGTGTGGTGACTGGAATGGAGGGAAGGAGGGCGTATGCGTGTGGTGACTGGATGTGTGTGGTGACTGGAATGGGGGAATTGGGTGGCGGATGTGTGTGGTGACTGGAATGGAGGGAATTGGGTGCCGGATGTGTGTGGTGACTGGAATGGGGGAAATTGGGTGACGGATGTGTGTGGTGACTGGAATGGGGGAATTGGGTGACGGATGTGTGTGGTGACTGGAAAGGGGGGAATTGGGTGCCGGATGTGTGTGGAGACTGGAATGGGGGGAATTGGGTGGCGGATGTGTGAGGTGACTGGAATGGGGGGAATTGGGTGGCGGATGTGTGTGGTGACTGGAATGGGGGGAATTGGGTGCCGGATGTGTGTGGTGACTGGAATGGGGGGAATTGGGTGCCGGATGTGTGTGGTGACTGGAATGGGGGGAATTGGGTGGCGGATGTGTGTGGTGACTGGAATGGAGGGAAGGAGGGCGGATGTGTGTGGTGACTGGAATGGGGGGAATTGGGTGGCGGATGTGTGTGCTGACTGGAATGGAGGGAAGGAGGGCGGATGTGTGTGGTGACTGGAATGGGGGGAATTGGGTGGCGGATGTGTGTGGTGACTGGAATGGGGGGAATTGGGTGGCGGATGTGTGTGGTGACTGGAATGGGGGGAATTGGGTGCCGGATGTGTGTGGTGACTGGAATGGGGGGAATTGGGTGCCGGATGTGTGTGGTGACTGGAATGGGGGGAATTGGGGGCCGGATGTGTGTGGTGACTGGAATGGAGGGAAGGAGGGCGGATGTGTGTGGTGACTGGAATGGGGGAATTGGGTGGCGGATGTGTGTGGTGACTGGAATGGAGGGAAGGAAGGCGGATGTATGTGGTGACTGGAATGGAGGGAAGGAGGGCGGATGTGTGTGGTGACTGGAATGGAGGGAAGGAGGGCGGATGTGTGTGGTGACTGGAATGGAGGGAAGGAGGGCGGATGTGTGTGGTGACTGGAATGGAGGGAAGGAGGGCGGATGTGTGTGGTGACTGGAATGGAGGGAAGGAGGGCGGATGTGTGTGGTGACTGGAATGGAGGGAAGGAGGGCGGATGTGTGTGGTGACTGGAATGGAGGGAAGGAGGGTGTATGTGTGTGGTGACTGGAATGGAGGGAAGGAGGGCGGATGTGTGTGGTGACCGGAATGGGGGAATTGGGTGGCGGATGTGTGTGGTGACTGGAATGGAGGGAAGGAGGGTGGATGTATGTGGTGACTGGAATGGAGGGAAGGAGGGCGGATGTGTGTGGTGACTGGAATGGAGGGAAGGAGGGCGGATGTGTGTGGTGACTGGAATGGAGGGAAGGAGGGCGTATGTGTGTGGTGACTGGAATGGAGGGAAGGAGGGCGGATGTGTGTGGTGACTGGAATGGAGGGAAGGAGGGCGTATGTGTGTGGTGACTGGAATGGAGGGAAGGAGGGCGGATGTGTGTGGTGACTAAAATGGAGGGAAGGAGGGCGTATGTGTGTGGTGACTAAAATGGAGGGAAGGAGGGCGTATGTGTGTGGTGACTAAAATGGAGGGAAGGAGGGCGTATGTGTGTGGTGACTGGAATGGAGGGAAGGAGGGCGGATGTGTGTGGGGACTGGAATGGGGGGAATTGGGGAATGTGTGTGTAGGTGTGTGTGTGTGACGAGTGTATGGAAGTGAATGATGACTGGAATGGAATCGAAATTCGGGGACTGGAGCATCCCTCTGGAATTGCTGTTGGAATGGAAGGAATTAGGGAATGTGTGTGTGTGTGTATGTAAGTGTGTAGGCGTATAGGTGTGTAGGTGAGTGTGTGTGTGTATGAGTGTTTGGAGGTGTGTGATGATTGGAATGGGAGAAATTATATGGTGTGTGTGGGAGTGTGTGATGTTTTAAATTGGAGGAATTAGGGAATGTGTGTGTGTGTGTAATGATAGAAATGGAAGAAATTGGACGGGCAAACTAGGAAAATGATCAGAATAGTTTTGACGCACTAAAGGAATAACATGCATGGGCGTCACAGTAATGAAATCAAAAACAGATGTGTAAATACATACAAAATATGGGATTTTGAATATCGGTCAAATGATTTGGATTACAATTTTCAAGTCTTCTGATGTGCTGGAAAAATTAGAAGCCCATGTCTATATCATACACGTATCACGTGAGCAATATCACACCCAAGAATAATTTTACCTGTTTAGCTAATTCTAAAATGGCATCTTAAAATGTTTTTAGTTTTTGGTGAAAGATTGTCAGAAAAAAAATCGCAATGTACGATAAATGGAAATAGCAAAAAACGATTACTGGAAATCGCAAAAAACGATTAATGGAAATCGCGAGGAACGATTTGTGTAAATCGCAGGGAATGAATAATAGAAATCGCAGGGACCGATTAATGGAAATCGCAGGGAATTGATAATCGAATGCCTTATAAATTGATTGTGAAATATACATGACTGTAAATCACTATACAAAATATATATGACTGTAAATCATTATATATAATATACATGACTGTAAATCACTATACAAAATATATATGACTGTAAATCATTATATAAAATATATATGACTATGAAATTTTCTATTTAATATATAACGATGAATGGATATAAATGATATAGCTGTGAGCCAATCATTGCTCTGAATGATTATCAAAAATGATAGCGAGTATTAATTTCTTGAGTTCTTTTGACATGATTGTTGACAATGATGCCTCAGATTGATTGCTAAGAACAATCAAGGGGAAGGTTCAGAAAAAAATTCCCCAACATTAATTTCTGATAATGATTTCTAAAAATGATGACTCGGAATGATTTAAAAAAAACTGGAAAAAAATTTCAATGAATCAATGATTAGAATGATAGCTCAGCAAATAGCCGCCGTATTTCTTTTCTACATACCAAAAATATGCCAAAAATAACGTAAAGAACACCAATGCCACATTTAGAGTGCCATGTTTTTCTATTCTAATAAAGCAGTAACTAATGATAAAAATGAATAATCATCATTCAGGATGATTGTTAATAATATTTTACAGCAGTAATTAATGATAACAAGCAATAATCATTGAAGATGGTTTGTAATAATATTTTACAGCAGTAATTAATGTTAGTAATCGATCATAATCACCATTGACGCGATGAATGATAATATTTTACAGCAGAAACTATTGATAGCAATCAATAATGATCATCTTTGAGGATGGTTGATAATAACATTTTCTGAGGCAATTTTCATAGAAAGATTGCTTGTTGATTGTTACTTCTGAGGTGTTTTCGTTCTCCATGTCAAGTTTCCGTGAGGAAATGGAAGCTTTTAGCGCCGGCGCCACCAGGGGGCGCTGGTGTGTGTGCGCCGAAGCTCGGCGTGTTTGCACTCTCCATAAATATATGCTTTGCGTCTCCACTTGGATTTCAAAAAATCTATCTATAAATTATCAACAAAAATAATCAAGATTTTTCCTTCTAATCCAGTCTATTTATATCAAATTATGAAAATCTTTTATTCCAATCCAGTTTAGATGTATCAAAAATAACAGAAGATTTTTCATTCCAATCCAGTTTATACAGATCATTCAATCATGAGTGTAATTAGGTAAATAAATAAATCAAATAAATAAATTCTTCAATGAATAATTACATCTATAATATATTATTCCCTCCACTAACGCTCAAATTCTGGAAAGCATAACATCATTTTTGTTATAAAAATCATCATTATGAACATATATTCTACTGGCGTTCTCCCGAAGCAAGTCAAATTTTCAGTTATTTTTTCTGTCTCTAAGAGATCGTCGATTTCTTTTATAACTTTTTCAACACTGCGTAATATTTCAAGTTCATCACGTGTTAAAGTAAAATAAAATTCACTCAATATTTTTTTTATATCTATATTATTTAAATTATTTGTTTAAAATTGTTGAAACGCTGACGTTTAACTAGTGACAGTGTTTCAAAAAAAAAGTTGTACCTAAATATTCGGATTGAGAGCGTTTAAATAAAAACTAAAAATACGTTGTACCTAAATATTCGGATTGAGAGCGTTTCACTAAAAAATTGTAGTTTTGAGTCAGTTTCTTCTGTTATGAACACGTATGAACTTTAACTACATAAATAGAACTACAATGAAATGAATCTTAAATGCAACAGTCAGTCGTGCAAGAACATGTTGCAAGTGACTCTCATTGCAACATTTCTTGTTACCTTTTCAACATTTCTTGTTACCTTTTCGACATTTCTTGTTACCTTTTCAACATTTCTTGTTACCTTTTCAACATTTCTTGTTACCTTTTCAACATTTCTTGTTACCTTTTCAACATTTCTTGTTACCTTTTCGACATTTCTTGTTACCTTTTCAACATTTCTTGTTACCTTTTCAACATTTCTTGTTACCTTTTCAACATTTCTTGTTACCTTTTCGACATTTCTTGTTACCTTTTCAACATTTCTTGTTACCTTTTCAACATTTCTTGTTACCTTTTCAACATTTCTTGTTACCTTTTCAACATTTCTTGTTACCTTTTCGACATTTCTTGTTACCTTTTCAACATTTCTTGTTACCTTTTCGACATTTCTTGTTACCTTTTCAACATTTCCTGTTACCTTTTCAACATTACTTGTTACCTTTTCAACATTTCTTGTTACCTTTTCAACATTTCTTGTTACCTTTTCAACATTACTTGATACCTTTTCAACATTTCTTGTTACCTTTTCAACATTACTTGATACCTTTTCAACATTTCTTGTTACCTTTTCAACATTTCTTGTTACCTTTTCAACATTTCTTGTTACCTTTTCAACATTTCTTGTTACCTTTTTAACATTTCTTGTTACCTTTTCAACATTTCTTGTTACCTTTTCAACATTTCTTGTTACCTTTTCAACATTACTTGATACCTTTTCAACATTTCTTGTTACCTTTTCAACATTTTTCGATTGGATGCCTTAACCGGATCACCATCGCAGTTGGCGTGCGAAATCCAGCATTTTATGGACAAAGCAGTTCGTCGTAGTTTTGGTTTTTCATAACACATGGTCCTGTGTATTCATTTAAAATTATGAAATTGAATAAATTGTTATCGTGTTTTTTTTTATAACATATAAAAATTGAAAATGCTAAAAATGCTGTGTATTCATTTTAAAATTGTGAAATTGAATAAATTTTTTTCGTGTTTTTTTTTTATAACATATAAAAATTGAAAATGCTAAAAATGCAGTGTATTCATTTTAAAATTGTGAAATTGAATAAATTGTTTTCGTGTTTTTTTTATAACATATAAAAATGCAAAATGCTAAAAATGCTGTGTATTCTATTTAAAATTGTGGAATTGAATAAATTGTTTTCGTGTTTTTTTTTATAACATATAAAAATGCAAAATGCTAAAAATGCTGTGTATTCATTTTAAAATTGTGAAATTGGATAAATTTTTTAATACTACCCTCTGTTGATCTGGTGGACATTTCAAAGATCTTGGGAACGAGGGGAATTGAGTTTTTTTATATTTTCTCAGTGAGAAGAAACACCGGACTTTACGAGTCTTTCGAACCCTCAAATCTTCTACACGAAAGGTTGAACTTAACATGAAGTTATAAAATAATCAACGTTTTATATTACTTATCGCATAACGATTGCAATAAGATTCTATGAAATTCGATGCACTTCCAGTAGTGGTCGCTTCAATAGAAGCAAGACCTCTAAAAAAATATCATTTTATTTAAAGTTAATATAAAATCCTTCCCAGGATACTCAATGACCGTATCTGTGATACGAGTTTCACCAGTGCACAAGTAAATGAATATTTTAATGGCGGGTACTGTTAAGGTGAATGTATTAGTTTGGCATCCACATCTGGAAAATTTATTCCACATGTGAAATAAACAGTACACAATAAAGTCAACACATGTAAGTTTACATTCCATTGAAGTTGTGCCGTGTACAAGACGATTTGTGAAATGAGCATCGATGTCATATAAAAACATTCAATTTGCAGAAATTTGTTCCCGTTGCGATGGATGATATTATTGCGAATGATTTGACGTATTGAATGAATTATATTATCATTCATGAATGGATGATTTTATCAAGAGTCTATTGGCGGTATTGTTACACAATGAATCACGATGATATTAGAATAAATTGTTATGGGGCCTGCAAACACTAAAAAAGTGTCCTCGTCTGTGCCAGCCATTTTCCAGTTCTAAAATACAGCTGAAATACAGTGTAGCCAGCGTTGCTCTCGACTTTCGAGTCAATTTCCGTTTGTTAACACCACACCAACAATCTTACACCACCTGTCCCCCTAACTCAGCTGTTCCCATCAAATATTCATGGAACGCCACCAGCAAATATTTGCAAGAAAATGCTACCCGCGGCGCAAAAGAGAAGCCCTCGAAAGTTCCCGCAGTGTTGCCATTTACTTCCGCTTTTATCGTCAGGGCAAGCAATAAAGTGATGCGTTTCCCGGGCACTGACAACGCTGCAAATACATGAATGGAACAGGTGAGATCGAGCATGTTTTCAACTTGTTTCTAACAAGCGGCAGACAGGAATTATGATGTCTTTGTTGTAGAGAACAAAGTTTTGTTTTTTTTACTTTTAAACGGTAACGTGCGAGGTAAAATTATTGTTACAACACCAAGAATAATATGTACACGATAAATTTTGGCGCGTAAAATAAATGTTCCATAATGGGGGACATTTTTACCTTCTTGCCAATGAGTTTTGTTGAACTTGAACAAAGAATTCCACAACTAAACATGATTTAATTAATTTGTTAAGTACGTATTTCATAGAAGATAGTAACCAATTGTTTTATTATTTCTCAAGCAGCAACTAGAGTATTGAAGATAGGTTTAAACCTTTAAAATCGAATAAATCGTACTAAAATGAGTTATTTGTACATTATTTTGCTCAGTGCTATGTGTTCATAAATATATTTACTGCACATCTACAGTCAACACAGTTAATACAGTTCACATATTCCTTACAATCGACACAGTCAAGACAGTAAACACAGTAAGTTAATTTAGTTTATACTGTAGGTTTAAACAAGTTTATTCAGATCATACGATTATAATCCATACTATAATAAGAGCCGCGTCCGTCTGTCCGAAGCCAGCCTGCAGTGTGTGATGAGCGTATCTGTGATACAAGCTCCAGTCCTATATATTTTGACGAGCCGTGTTCACGCGGCCTCATCAACTCTCCAGAGATTGTATTTTTTTATTTCTTACGGCCTTTCTCTCATTTCGCC
The DNA here is from genome assembly GCA_030386875.1 of Morinoia aosen. Lineage (NCBI taxonomy): Eukaryota > Metazoa > Arthropoda > Malacostraca > Amphipoda > Talitridae > Morinoia > Morinoia aosen. Next base: position 33,918,516 of record CM059556.1, read on the forward strand.
CTCTTTTTTATTTGAAATAAAGGGGGTGGACTACAGTAGTTTAATAGTAGATACCCCACACAAGACACACTGAACACCAGCCCTCGTCACGGTGACTGCAGCGTTTCAGGCCAGGTATTCTGCTGGCACCAATTTATCTCTGGCTAATTATCCTGATACCTAATTATAGTAATTATTTTAATTAGCTTATTATAAATAATTAGGACGGATGTTTTATGGGAATTGAAAGCTTTCTCGTTCATTGCCCAGTCTATTCCAGTGTAACGATATACAGTAGCTTGCTGGGTTGGTTGTTTGGTTGCTTAGTTGCTCTCTTGCTGGGTTGGTTGTTTGGTTAGTAGTTTGGTTATTTGCTTGGTTGGTTGGTTGCTTGGTTGCTTAGTTGCTCTCTTGCTGGGTTGGTTGTTTGGTTAGTAGTTTGGTTATTTGCTTGGTTGGTTGGTTGTTTGGTTAGTAGTTTGGTTATTTACTTGCTTGGTTGCTTGGTTACTGGGTTGTATGATGGCTTCGTTGTTTGGTTGATTGCTTGGTTGTTTTGTAGGATCGTAGTTTGCTTGGTTGTTTTCTTGTTTGGTTGCTTGGTTAGTTGCTTCGTTGCAATGATGTTTCGTTGGTTGCTTGCTTCGCTGCTTGGTTGGTTGCTTGTTTACACATTAAACAAACGTACGCTAAAAACGAGCAAGTATGTGCTCGAAAAGGTACATTCGTAAGTTTCCTGATAGACAATAATGTAAAAATCCCTGTGTACCAGCCACCATTCTTAACATTTAAATCCGAGTGCACCATCTTAGCGATAAAAGCATCGGATTTACTTTAACACACAATGCCTTATGTGTCTGTATGCCAATTGTTATCTCTTGTATAGAGGGTAAAAATTAAGGTTTGGTAACCTTAATGGTCTTAGGTAAAAGGGAAGCCAAAAAGTCAGCAAAGAACTCGACAACTGAGCAAAGAAACTTGACATTTGAGCAAAGAACTCAACGTTTGAGCAAAGAACTCGACATCTGAGCAAAGAAACTCGACATAAGAGCAAAGAAACTCGACATAAGAGCAAAGAAACTCGACATAAGAGCAAAGAACTCGACAACTGAGCAAAGAAACGTGACATTTGAGCAAAGAACTCAACGTTTGAGCAAAGAACTCGACATCTGAGCAAAGAAACTCGACATAAGAGCAAAGAAACTCGACATAAGAGCAAAGAAACTCGACATTTGAGCAAATAACTCGACATCTGAGCAAAGAAACTCGACATAAGAGCAAAGAAACTCGACATAAGAGCAAAATAACTCGACATAAGAGCAGAGAAACTCAAACTCCCAAGCATTTCACCTCAATGGTCCAAGATCCTTCACAAAAATGTTTCCTTACTTAAAAAATTAAGGTCTCAGTAAAAGTTTATATCATCCAGTTAGTAAACAGCTCAAAAACTCGTTGTTGTTGGTCCAATTCTTTTAATGTAAGACCAATGTCGAAAATATCGAAACACGAATCATACTGCAGACCATATATGTTTCTGAGAATGCTTTAGACATTTTATAACCTAAGATGCTCAGGCTTTATAATACCTGTCCCTCCAATTTGCATTTGTCAAAACTGCATTCAATATATTTTCTATAGGAATCAAGATTTACTCGTATCAACATAAGAATTGCATAAAAATCATTCTTCACGGGAACTGCCAGCCAACAACTAAGAACTGCCGGGAATAACTAACAATTGGCCGCCAATAACAAAAAACTGCAGCCAATAGCAAAAAATGCCGCCAATAACAAAGAACTGCAACCAATAGCAAAAAACTGCCGCCAATAGCCAACAACTGCCGCCAATAACAAAAAACTGCCGCCATTAGCAAAAAACTGCCGCTAATAGCAAAAAACTGCCGCCAATAGCAAAAAACTGCCACCAATAGCAAAAAACTGCCGCCAACAGCAAAAAACTGCCGCCAATAGCCAACAACTGCCGCCATTAGCAAAAAACTGCCGCTAATAGCAAAAAACTGCCGCCAATAGCAAAAAACTGCCGCCAATAGCAAAAAACTGCCGCCAACAGCAAAAAACTGCCGCCAATAGCAAAAAACTGCCGCCAATAGCAAAAAACTGCCGCCAATAGCAAAAAACTGCCGCCAATAACAAAAAACTTCCGCCAATAGCAAAAATCTGCCGCCAATAGCAAAAAACTGCCGCCAATAGCAAAAAACTGCCACCAATAACAAAAAACTGCCGCCAATAGCAAAAAACTGCCGCCATTAGCAAAAAACTGCCGCCAATAACAAAAAACTGCCGCCAATAGGAAAAAAACTGCCGCCAATAGCAAAAAACTGCCGCCAATAGCAAAAAACTGCCGCCAAGAGCAAAAAACTGCCGCCAATAGCAGAAAACTTCCGCCAATAGCAAAAAACTGCCGCCAATAGCAAAAAACTGCCGCCATTAGCAAAAAACTGCCACCAATAGCAAGAAACTGCCGCCAACAGCAAAAAACTGCCGCCAATAGCCAACAACTGCCGCCAATAACAAAAAACTGCCGCCATTAGCAAAAAACTGCCGCTAATAGCAAACAACTGCCGCCAATAGCAAAAAACTGCCGCCAATAGCAAAAAACTGCCGCCAACAGCAAAAAACTGCCGCCAATAGCAAAAAACTGCCGCCAATAGCAAAAAACTGCCGCCAACAGCAAAAAACTGCCGCCAATAGCAAAAAACTGCCGCCAATAGCAAAAAACTGCCGCCAACAGCAAAAAACTGCCGCCAATAGCAAACAACTGCCGCCAATAGCAAAAAACTGCCGCCAACAGCAAAAAACTGCCGCCAATAGCAAAAAACTGCCGCCAATAGCAAAAAACTGCCGCCAATAGCAAAAAACTGCCGCCAATAACAAAAAACTGCCGCCAATAGCAAAAATCTGCCGCCAATAGCAAAAAACTGCCGCCAATAGCAAAAAACTGCCACCAATAACAAAAAACTGCCGCCAATAGCAAAAAACTGCCGCCATTAGCAAAAAACTGCCGCCAATAACAAAAAACTGTCGCCAATAGGAAAAAACTGCCGCCAATAGCAAAAAACTGCCGCCAATAGCAAAAAACTGATGCCAATAGCAAAAAACTGCCGCCAATAGCAAAAAACTGCCGCCAATAGCAAAAAACTGGCGCCAATAACAAAAAAACTGCGGCCAATAGCAAAAAACTGCCGCCAATAGCAAAAAACTGCCGCCAATAGCAAAAAACTGCCGCCAATAACAAAAAACTGCCGCCAATAGCAAAAAAACTGCTGCCAATAGCAAAAAACTGCCGCCAATAACAAAAAACTGCCGCCAATAGCTAAAAACTGCCGCCAATAGCAAAAAACTGCCGCCAATAACAAAAAATTGCCGCCAATAGCGAAAAACTGCCGCCAATCACAAAAAACTGCCACCAATAACAAAAAATTGCCGCCAATAGCGAAAAACTGCCGCCAATAACAAAAAACTGCCGCCAATAGCAAAAAACTGCCGCCAATAGCAAAAAACTGTCGCCAATATCAAAAAACTGCCGCCAATAACAAAAACCTGCCACCAATAACAAAAACCTGCCACCAATAGCAAAAAACTGCCGCCAATAGCAAAAAACTGCCGCCAATAACAAAAAACTGCCGCCAATAGCAAAAAACTGCCGCCAATAGCAAAAAACTGCCGCCAATAGCAAAAAACTGCCGCCAATAACAAAAACCTGCCGCCAATAGCAAAAAACTGTCGCCAATAGCAAAAAACTGCCGCCAATAACAAAAACCTGCCACCAATAGCAAAAAACTGCCGCCAATAGCAAAAAACTGCCGCCAATAGCAAAAAACTGCCGCCAATAGCAAAAAACTGCCGCCAATAACAAAACCTGCCGCCAATAGCAAAAAAACTGCCGCCAATAGCAAAAAAACTGGCGCCAATAACAAAAAACTGCCGCCAATAACAAAAAACTGTCGTCATTAACTAAGAACTGCCGCAAATAAACAAGAACTGCCCTTAATAACCAAAAACTACAGGGAATATCCAAAACCTGCCACCAATAACCAGAAACTGTCGTCATTAACTGAGAACTGCCTCAAATAAATAAGAACTGCTGTTAATAACCAAAAACTGCATGGAATATCCAAAATCTGCCACCAATAACCAGAAACTGTCCTTATTAACTAAGAACTGCCGCAAATAAACAAGAACTGCCGTTAATAACCAAAAAGTGCAGGGAATATCCAAAATCTGCCACCAATAACCAGAAACTGTCCTTATTAACTAAGAACTGCCGCAAATAAACAAGAACTGCCATTAATAACCAAAAACTGCAGCGAGTATCCAAAAACTGACGCCAATAACCAGAAACTGTCGTCATTAACTAAGAACTGCCGCAAGTAAACAAGAACTGCCATTAATAACCAAAAACTGCCGCAAATAACCAAGAACTGGCCTCGAATATCAAAGAACTGGCCAGAAATTCCTCACAATCAGAAGTCCAGGAGTCCGGCGTTTTAATATCGAAGTTGACTGCGTTATTGCAGAACTTCCGTCACCTCCTGCTCTCTTCTTCCTCCCCAGGGGGCGCTGGCGGCAGTGTCTTTTTGCCGCGCAACTTTGGGGCGCTCGAGCGAAAATGTTCTGAGTTAGCTGATGGTTTCAAGAACGGTCTCGACTTTTTCGAGTGTCTGTCGGCTGTGACATACGGTGGATTTTATGCAAGTAATGATTGTTGATGTTGATGTTAACGCACGTGAAGGATTGTTGATGTTGATGTTAATGCACGTAAATGATTGTTGATGTTAATGCACGTGAATGATTGTGGATGTTGATGTTAATGCACGTAAATGATTGTTGATGGTGATGTTAACGCACGTGAAGGATTGTTGATGTTGATGTTAATGCACGTAAATGATTGTTGATGGTGATGTTAATGCACGTAAATGATTGTTGATGTTAATGCACGTGAATGATTGTGGATGTTGATGTTAATGCACGTGAATGATTGTTGATCTTGATGTTAATGCATGTAAAGGATTGTTGATGTTGATGTTAATGCACGTGAATGATTGTTGATGGTGATGTTAATGCACGTAAATGATTGTTGATGTTAATGCACGTGAATGGTTGTGGATGTTGATGTTAATGCACGTAAATGATTGTTGATGTTAATGCACGTGAATGATTGTTGATCTTGATGTTAATGCACGTAAAGGATTGTTGATGTTGATGTTAATAGACGTAAATGATTGTTGATGTTAATGCACGTGAATGATTGTGGATGTTGATGTTAATGCACGTAAATGATTGTGGATGTTGATGTTAATGCACGAGAATGATTGTTGATGTTGATGACAAAAGTGAATGCTCGTTGAGGCTGATACACATAAATGTTCCTTGATATTGATGTTGCTGTAAGTAAATGTTGTGCACACGTGTGTATTTTGCGCCAGTAAATCATTGATTACTAAAGATTGAGTTTGGAGGACTTTGAAGAAATGAGAATTCGGGTTTAGAAGCCAGGATCATAAATTAAATTGCTTAGAATTTTTTTTAAATAAAATAATTATCAGCTTTGCAAAACACAAAATTATATCGTAGTCGGTCGGTTTTAATAAGTTAACTATACATGCAGATATTCATCAGATTTCTCCAGCATTAAATTCTTTTTAATTTGGAAGCTCATTCGGATCATTTGGGCCGAAAGCTAGATGCTTAAACAGCGAACTTAAATCTAATACTTATATTTTCCCATTAATATTTTGCCATACTGGATCATGAGATTTCGCTCATATCTTACAATACTGGAACTTAATTGGATACTGAATGGCAACCATTGTATCACTGATACACTCCTCCAAATAACAAAATCGGGGCAACAATTGTATCACTGATACACTCCTCCAAATAACAAAACCGTGGCAACAATTGTATCACTGATACACTCCTTCAAATAACAAAATCGTGGCAACCATTGTATCACTGATAAACTCCTTCAAATAACAAAACCGTGGCAACCATTGTATCACTAATACACTCCTCCAAATAAAAAAATCGGGGCAACAATTATATCACTGATACACTCCTCTAAATAACAAAATCGGGGCAAAAATTATATCACTGATAAACTCCTACAAATAACAAAAATCGAGGCAACAATTATATCACTGATACACTCCTCCAAATAACAAAATCGGGGCAAAAATTATATCACTGATACACTCCTCCAAATAACAAAATCGGGGCAAAAATTATATCACTGATACACTCCTCCAAATAACAAAATCGGGGCAACAATTATATCACTGATACGCTCCTCCAAATAACAAAAATGGCTTGCTTAAGTACTGAATAACAGACATTTTCTACCGTGGCTACCATTGTATCACGGATACACTTCTGAAAACAGGAAGGAAAATGGTTGTATGGAGGTCAAGTTCGTTTTCGACAACCCAGGTAGGATAAAAAAAGTTAGATTTCGGACGTAAACCGGAAACTGAGAAAATCAAGTCCGATCGTTTATTTGTTGACTAGATACACAGGAAATAATTAGGGAAACATTAAATGATGAGCAAAGTATTTTGCAATCAGCCAAAGAAATAACACTAGATGGAGAAATACAGGACTCGAAATAATATTCAGGCGTTCGATGAACTTATACGATCAGGAATTAAGCTCTCCCTTTAAAGGTGTTCTCTGGCTATAAACCAATACGGAACGAAATTTGAAGAAATGTGGCCGAGTTTTCTGGTTTTCTTTTACCTAGTCTGAAAAATAAACGAGCGCATTATTATCAATGAAAATTCATTAAATCTTTTTTCTAATTATAAACTCCAAACAACGTTCAGACATATAAATATTAGTAACACTATAGTAAACGAACGAACTTCTAGGGCTCTGTTAAACTCCAAGCTTCGCTGCTTTAATAAATTCAACTGACGAATTGAAAATCTATTCAGGGTAGTGCTAACAATCCAGATTGAACGCACAACCAGTGTTACGTTTACAACAGGACTTTATCAAGTGTCAGGATTGTAGTAACGATCAGTATCGGGATTGTAGTAACGATCAGTATCGGGATTGTAGTAACGATCAGTATCGGGATTGTAGTAACGATCAGTATCGGGATTGTAGTAACGATCAGTATCGGGATTGTAGTAACGATCAGTATCGGGATTGTAGTAACGATCAGTATCGGGATTGTAGTAACGATCAGTATCGGGGTTGTAGTAACGATCAGTATCGGGATTGTAGTAACGATCAGTATCGGGATTGTAGTAACGATCAGTATCGGGATTGTAGTAACGATCAGTATCGGGATTGTAGTAACGATCAGTATCGGGATTGTAGTAACGATCAGTCTCGGGATTGTAGTAACGATCAGTCTCGGGATTGTAGTAACGATCAGTATCGGGATTGTAGTAACGATCAGTCTCGGGATTGTAGTAACGATCAGTATCGGGATTGTAGTAACGATCAGTATCAGGATTGTAGTAACGATCAGTATCGGGATTGCAGTAACGATCAGTATCGGGATTGTAGTAACGATCAGTATCGGGATTGTAGTAACGATCAGTCTCGGGATTGTAGTAACGATCAGTATCAGGATTGTAGAAACGATCAGTATCGGGATTGTAGTAACGATCAGTATCGGGATTGTAGTAACGATCAGTATCGGGATTGTAATAACGATCAGTATCGGGATTGTAGTAACGATCAGTATCGGGATTGTAGTAACGATCAGTATCGGGATTGTAGTAACGATCAGTATCGGGATTGTAGTAACGATCAGTATCAAGATTGTAGTAACGACCAGTATCGGGATTGTAGTAACGATCAGTATCGGGATTGTAGTAACAATCAATATCAGGATTGTAGTAACGATCAGTATCAGGATTGTAGTAACGACCAGTATCGGGATTGTAGTAACGATCAGTATCAGGATTGTAGTAACGACCAGTATCGGGATTGTAGTAACGATCAGTATCGGGATTGTAGTAACGATCAGTATCGGGATTGTAGTAACGATCAGTATCGGGATTGTAGTTACGATTAGTATCGGGATTGTAGTAACAATCAGTATCGGGATTGTAGTAACGATCAGTATCGGGATTGTAGTAACGATCAGTATCGGGATTGTAGTAACGATCAGTATCGGGATTGTAGTAACGATCAGTATCGGGATTGTAGTAACGATCAGTATCGGGATTGTAGTAACGATCAGTATCGGAATTGTAGTAACGATCAGTATCGGGATTGTAGTAACGATCAGTATCAGGATTGTAGTAACGACCAGTATCGGGATTGTAGTAACGATCAGTATCGGGATTGTAGTAACGATCAGTATCGGGATTGTAGTAACGATCAGTATCGAGATTGTAGTAACGATTAGTATCGGGATTGTAGTAACGATCAGTATCGGGATTGTAGTAACGATCAGTATCGGGATTGTAGTAACGATCAGTATCGGGATTGTAGTAACGATCAGTATCGGGATTGTAGTAACGATCAGTATCGGGATTGTAGTAACGATCAGTATCGGGATTGTAGTAACGATCAGTATCGGGATTGTAGTAACGATCAGTATCGGGATTGTAGTAACGATCAGTATCGAGATTGTAGTAACGATCAGTATCGGGATTGTAGTAACGATCAGTATCAGGATTGTAGTAACGATCAGTATCGGGATTGTAGTAACGATCAGTATCGAGATTGTAGTAACGATCAGTATCGGGATTGTAGTAACGATCAGTATCGGGATTGTAGTAACGATCAGTATCGGGATTGTAGTAACGATCAGTATCGGGATTGTAGAAACGATCAGTATCGGGATTGTAGTAACGATCAGTATCGGGATTGTAGTAACGATTAGTATCGGGATTGTAGTAACGATCAGTATCGGGATTGTAGTAACGATCAGTATCGGGATTGTAGTAACGATCAGTATCGGGATTGTAGTAACGATCAGTATCGGGATTGTAGTAACGATCAGTATCGGGATTGTAGTAACGATTAGTATCGGGATTGTAGTAACGATCAGTATCGGGATTGTAGTAACGATCAGTATCGGGATTGTAGTAACGATCAGTATCGGGATTGTAGTAACGATCAGTATCGGGATTGTAGTAACGATCAGTATCGGGATTGTAGTAACGATCAGTATCGGGATTGTAGTAACGATCAGTATCGGGATTGTAGTAACGATCAGTATCGGGATTGTAGTAACGATCAGTATCGGGATTGTAGTAACGATCAGTATCAGGATTGTAGTAACGACCAGTATCGGGATTGTAGTAACGATCAGTATCGGGATTGTAGTAACGATCAGTATCGGGATTATAGTAACGATCAGTATCGGGATTGTAGTAACGATTAGTATCGGGATTGTAGTAACGATCAGTATCGGGATTGTAGTAACGATCAGTATCGGGATTGTAGTAACGATCAGTATCGGGATTGTAGTAACGATCAGTATCGGGATTGTAGTAACGATCAGTATCGGGATTGTAGTAACGATCAGTATCGGGATTGTAGTAACGATCAGTATCGGGATTGTAGTAACGATCAGTATCGGGATTGTAGTAACGATCAGTATCGGGATTGTAGTAACGATCAGTATCGGGATTGTAGTAACGATCAGTATCGGGATTGTAGTAACGATCAGTATCGGGATTGTAGTAACGATCAGTATCGGGATTGTAGTAACGATCAGTATCGGGATTGTAGTAACGATCAGTATCGGGATTGTAGTAACGATCAGCATCACAGGGCCACACGGACAGTCAGGACTGTATCAACAAAAATTTTTGCAGTGACCATCAAGGTTACATCAACCATCATGATTGCAGAAATAATCAAGATTGTAGAAACAATTAAGTTTACATCCTAATCAGGATTGCAGTCACAATCAGGATTGCAGTCACAATCAGGATTGCAGTCACAATAAGGATTGCCGCCACAATCAAGATTACAGTCACAATAAGGATTGTCGTCACAATCAGGATTGTCGTCACAATCAGGATTGCAGTCACAATAAGGATTGCAGTCACAATCAGGATTGCAGTCACAATAAGGATTGCCGCCACAATCAATGTTGCAGTCACAATAAGGATTGTCGTTACAATCAGGATTGCAGTCACAATCAGGATTGCAGTCACAATCAGGATTGCAGTCACAATACAGATTGCAGTCACAATAAGGATTGTCGTCACAATCAGGATTACAGTCATAATCAGGATTGCAGTCACAATAAGGATTGCCTCCACAATCAAGATTGCAGTCACAATAAGGATTGTCATTACAGTCAAGATTGCAGTCACAATCAGGATTGCAGTCACAATCAGTATTGCAGTCACAATTAGGATTGCCGTCACAATCAGGATTGCAGTCACAATCAAGATTGCAGTCACAATCAGGATTGCAGTCACAATAAGGATTGCCGTCACAATCAGGATTGCATTCACAATCAGGATTGCGGTCACAATCAGGATTGCCGTCACAATCAGGATTGCAGTCACAATCAGGATTGCCGTCACAATCAGGATTGCAGTCACAATCAAGATTGCAGTCACAATCAGGATTGCAGTCACAATCAGGATTGCCGTCACAATCAGGATTGCCGTCACAATCAGGATTGCCGTCACAATCAGGATTGCCGTCACAATCAGGATTGCAGTCACAATCAGGATTGCGGTCATTATCAGGATTGCAGTCACAATCAGGATTGCAGTCACAATCAGGATTGCAGTCACAATCAGGATTGCAGCAACAATCACAAACCGCCGCGCCACAACCACCCAAGACTGGCGGCACACAACGCTCTTCTGGCCTGCTTTTGGAATGATCATGATAGTGATTTGTGGTGGTGATTGGTGATGGTGATTTATGGTAGGGATTTGTAGTGGTGATTGGTGATGGTGATTTATGGTAGGGATTTGTGGTGGTGATTGGTGATGGTGATTTATGGTAGGGATTTGTGGTGGTGATTGGTGATGGTGATTTATGGTAGGGATTTGTGGTGGTGATTGGTGATGGTGATTTATGGTAGGGATTCGTGGTGGTGATTAGTGATGGTGATTTATGGTAGGGACTTGTGGTGGTGGTGATTGGTGATGGTGATTCATGGTAGGGTTTTGTGGTGGTGATTGGTGATGGTGATTTATGGTAGGGACTTGTGGTGGTGATTGGTGATGGTGATTTATGGTAGGGACTTGTGGTGGTGATTGGTGATGGTGATTTATGGTAGGGACTTGTGGTGGTGATTGGTGATAGTGATTTATGGTAGGGATTTGTGGTGGTGATTGATGATGCTGATTCATGGTAGGGTTTTGTGGTGGTGATTGGTGATGGTGATTTATGGTTGGGATTTATGGTGGTGATTGATGATGGTGATTTATGGTAGGGATTTGTGATGGTGATTTGATTTATGGTCGTGATTCATGCTGATCATTTATTAGGGTGATTTATGAAAATTATTCATGGTGTAAATTATAATCATAAACTGGCTTGGTATTATAAGAATGATATATGATAATGACCATGATTTATGGTAATGATTTATGATAATGATAATGATTGATGATGATGATAAAGTGTGAAAATGGTCGCGATTTATGATAATGATAATGGTTTATCTTGAAGCTGAATCGAATTCTTTTTATGCGTGTGTCTTTCATGATTGATTTGCTCAGTATAGTCAGGTTTTTATTAACAGAAATATCCAATCTTCTGTCTACAGAGTGTTTCACGATTGATTTTCAATCGCTGTGAAGATATTCCAAGCTGGAACGGATATATTTTGATTCATATATTTTCAAATATATTTTTAATCATATCAGAATGCAAATACAGTTATCCATTTCAAGCATCTGAGAGTCATGGCTACGGTTGCCCTTTTCCCAACGGGAAGAAACACCGAGCTCGGACAGTGGGTCTCGAATCAACGACTCTTCGTTTGAAAACCAACGGCTTTAAGGGGGTCCTCCGAGGCCCCTTTTCTCTCCGATGGGTATTTTTCATGTTATTGTTGGAAAAGAACCCTTAGGTGGTGGACTATTCGGTCCTAAAATTTTATGGTGCTACGGACAATAGATCCCCCACCCCCAGGGGGGGTAAGGGGACCAAAATCTTAAATTTTCGAGCACATTTTGACCCCATATAAAAAGAAAACAAAAAGAGAAATGGAAAATTTGCGAATATAATTTTGTTAGATATGTTTCAAGGATTCTAAAACTGTCTTTGTTTTTGATCTAGCACAAAAACTCAATGAGTTCTATTCTTTTGAAATATCAATACCAGTGGACTAAAAACCAATATGTCAAATTTATTAAAAAACTAAGGCCTGAATCAAAAAAATGTATAGGGGAAATTGTGTTTGTTTTCAAAACTTACATATAGTAGTCAAATTTCATAAGAATCAGACTGAAAATAAAAAATTTCATAATTTTTATGAATTAAGTAAAAAATTTTTTACCTGTTTTTTAAATTTTAAATTACAATTTACAGTGTGAATATGATGTTATGCATGAAGATTATCGAAATAAAAATGAAAACAGCATTCAATTACATAAATTTTCCATTATATTACACTTCAACAAAATATTTTGTTTTTGGCCTATACTGTAAAGTTACTTATTTTCAAAATTCAAAAGAATAGAAGTCATTGAGTTTTTATGCTAGGAAGAAAACAAAGACAGTTTTAGAATCCTTGGAACATTCCTAACAAACTAACTTTCCTCGACTTCCAAATTTGTACGTTGTCTTTTTTTTATGCTAGTTCAAAACCTAAAAATTCGGTATATTTTAGGTATTGATCAAATATCGCATATCTATAAAAAATGAAGTTTCAAATAAAAAATTCAGGACTGTCAGCTTGTTTGCAATGTTTCTAGGATTCCAAAACTGTCTTTGTATTTGTTCTAGCATAAAAATTCATTGACTTCTATTCTTTTGAAAACATCCCAAAAATGAACCAAAAAACGATTTTTTTTAAATAAAAAATAAACTAAGGCCTAAATCAAAAGAGTTATGTGAGGACAATATGTTTTTCTTGCAAAAATACATATAGTGGCCAAATTTCAGACCAATCGGATCAAAACTCAGTTTTGACGGGAGGACCCCCTTAAACTACTCGATTTCTTTCACTTAGTTCTGGGCTTTATTTCTACTTAGGTCATCCATGCTCAGTTAATTGGGTCTCACACTCTGTAGTGGTGTGGCAATGCCAGTGTGTGTGTGTGTTGGTGTGTGCGTGTGTTGGTATGAGCGTTTGAATATTAGCTTAAGAGTGTGTGTGTTGGTGTGTGCGTGTGTTTGTATGAGCGTTTGAATGTTAGTTTAAGAGTGTGTGTGTGTTGGTGTGTGCGTGTGTTTGTATGAGCGTTTGAGTGTTGGTGTAAGAGTGTGTGTTTATGTTAGGTGTGAGACCATGTTTGTGTGTGTGTGTTGGGCGCCACAACGAGTGTGTGTGTGTGTGAGTGCGTGTGTATGTGTGTGCTGGTGTGAGAACGCGTGTGTGTATGTTTATGTGTGCATGTGAGAGTTGAATAGGAGTGTGCGTGTGTGTAGTTGCGAACGCGCTTTCATGCGCTGGTATGTGCGTACGTGTGTGCGTAGGTGAGAAGGCGCGCGCCACCCACGCGTACCAATCAAGGCACATTCGGCGCAGCAGATCGGCCCGACCTGCCAATTACCGCCTCTCACCTCCCTCCTGGAGGTGCGTTGGCCCAGCGCTGCCGAGGTCAAGGGCGAAATGCTTAAATTTAGAGCGGGCTGGCAGGCATTAACTCTACGGAGATCGTCCAATTAATTTCAATTTCCTGCAACTCTATTAATATTTATTTTAACTTATAAAAACTCAATTCCTATTGATTTTAATTTCCTGAAATTCTTTTCAGATTAGTAATTTTAATTTTCAGAAATTCTATTACGATTGATTTCAATTTTCAAAAACTCTACGGAGATAGTCTGATTGATTTTAATTTCCAAAAACTATATTCCGATCAATTTTAATTTTCCGAAAACCTACGGAGATTATCAGATTGATTTCAACTTCCAGAAACTCTGCGGAGATGATCCGATTAGTTTCAATTTTTAGAAAATCCAAGGAGATGATCTGATTTATTTTTATTTTCGGAAACTCTAAGGAGACCCTATGGAAGCTCTATGCAATAACAACTAGTCTTCTGTAATTTTAATCTTATTGTACATAATTTTTTCTATCAAGTCATCTTGTGGTGTGATTACTAACATTTCTATTCAGCCTAATGTAGCTTTGCTCCTTGGATTTAGATTTGTTTTATCAATGTGGCAAAGTGTTCGTAGGTATTTTGCAGCCTGATGATGATGTTTGAAACATCGGAGCTTGCCTTTTAGAGACTGACTGTTATAGAATTTTAACAAATGAGTGTTTATTTTAGCAAGAACGACGAGTATTTTAACACATGTAGACCGAGAAAAAACTCAATGGAGATGTCTGATTGATTTTAATATTCTGAAAATCTACGAAAATATCTGATTTATTTATATTTTCAGAAACTCTACGGGGATGATCTGATCGATTTCAGTATTTTGTGCTACCCTAATAATACATTTCAATTAGCCATTTCGATTAAAAATAACCTAAGCCCATCTAAACCCTTATTAATTGAATAACAACATGAACACGGGGGTTTTGATTGGGAATAACGTGAACATATATTAAATGATACTTGTAGACATGTTGCAACAATACAATAGATGATAAATTAAATTACTGCAATCAGCTGAGAAAAAAACGAGAAAATTTGTTTCTATTAAATCCCCTTACAAACTAAGAACAGCATGGGAAATTAACGCTACGGAACATTATTACAATAATATTAGCACAATGCGTCACGGCTAAATAGTTCATTGAAGGGTTTACTTCTGTCGCTCTAGGTATAGTCTATAGCAATGGTTCTTAACCCCAGGGTCGCGCCCCAAAGTTGGGTCGCCAAGCCATTCCATTGGGTCGTTAAGGGTTTGTGTTACCTGTTTGTGTTGACCTATAGTATAGTAAAATTTTTATCGTTATGGAGGCTTGTGTCTCGCGGCAGTTATTTGGGCATATTTTAGGTCACTGCCAAAAAAGGCTAAGAACTACTGGTCTATAGTCTATACCCTTAGAAGGGACGGACGAGAATACTTTAGAGCGGAAAGTACAGAGGTATGTACGATTGTTATGAAATTAAATAAAGCAGTTTAATCAACTTAGAAAGAAGTTCATCTTGTCTGATATTGAGGAAAATCTGGAAAAAAGTTTACTTAGTATAAGAAATTTAAGGAAAATGTATCAGCTCTACATTGGAGACCTGCATGTATTTTCTGTTAGGAAAATGTTTACACGAAAAAAAATTGATTTTTACCTCGCTCCTCCCAGAGAAATGTCTTTTATCCTTTATCTTTTTTTATTTGTCCTTCATCCTTTCCCATTTATCATTTGTCCTTTCTCCGTCGTCCTGTGTCATTTGTCGTTTGTCGTCTGTCCTTTGCCTTTTATCCTTTGCACTTGATCACTTATCTTTTAGTATTTTATCCTCTGCCTTTCGTCTTTTATGCTCTGTCTGCAATGCTTTGTCCTTTCGTCCTTCGTCCTTCATACTTTATCTTTTGCTCTTCGTCCATTTTTCTTTGCCCTTTATCCATTTTCCTTTGTCATTTGTCCCTCGTTCTTTGACCCTTGTTCCTTGTCCTCTGCCCTTTGTCCCTTGTCCTTCGCCTTTTGTCCGTTGTTCTTTGCCCATTGTCTCTTGTCCTTTGCCCATTTTCTCTTGTCCTTTGCCCATTGTCCCTTGTCCTTTGCCCATTGTCTCTTGTCCTTTGCCCATTGTCTCTTGTCCTTTGCCCATTGTCTCTTGTCCTTTGCCCATTGTCTCTTGTCCTTTGCCCTTTGTCCCTTGTCCTTCGCCTTTTGTCCCTTGCCCTTTGCCCATTGTCTCTTGTCCTTTGCCCTTTGTCCCTTGTCCTTCGCCTTTTGTCCCTTGCCCTTTGCCCATTGTCTCTTGTCCTTCGCTCTTTGTCCCTCGCCCTTTGCCAATTGTCTCTTGTCCTTTGCCCATTGTCTCTTGTCTTTTGCCCATTGTCTCTTGTCCTTTGCCCATTGTCTCTTGTCCTTCGCTCTTTGTCCCTCGCCCTTTGCCAATTGTCTCTTGTCCTTTGCCCATTGTCTCTTGTCCTTTGCCCATTGTCCCTTATCCTTTGCCCATTGTCCCTTGTCCTTTGCCCATTGTCTCTTGTTCTTTTCCCATTGTCCCTTGTCCTTTGCCCATTGTCTCTTGTCCTTTGCCCATTGTCTCTTGTCCTTTGCCCATTGTCTCTTGTCCTTTGCCCATTTTTTCTTGTCCTTTGCCCATTGTCTCTTGTCCTTTGCCCATTGTCTCTTGTCCTTTGCCCTTGATTGCCATCACTTTCCCTCCTTCACCAAACGACTTCGTTTCGAGAGTCAGAATATCTTAACGCAGACCTGAATAACTACGACCTAACCGTTTCTTTCGAGCGTCCAATGGCTAAAAAACAAGAAAAGTCACTTTCTTTACCGTCGCTTCTGCTCTCAGAGAGTTAAGGATTCATGTTGAACCGAAACTTTCTTCCAATAAACAGAAAAAATCTATTCTAAACTTAGTCAAGCATACGACAGAAAAAATTTCATTTACCTTCATTTCTTTCTGGTCCTTAAGTTTTCCCTATATTTCTATCCAACCAGCAGTACAATAATCAACTTCTACTGTCCTCAGTGAAGAAAAAAATTAATATAATATCATTCCCTTCTAGTCCTATATGAAGTTGTATACGTATATCTATTCAACCAGCCCCATACTAATCAACTTCTACTGTTCTCAACAAAGCAAATGAAATTTTGTTTACGCGCTTCGTTTTCTCAGAAGATCCAAGAGCTCTGTGGTCCATTTTGCAGCGGTAAAATCCGCAAAATTTTACACTGACAATGTCATTTTGGGTGATTCCAAGCCCTAACTCCCTGAAACTTGGGAGTAAATTCCGTGGATTTAAGCCCGTCTGACCTGAGATTAATTAATCTGGTCTCAAGACCCCACGACACTTGTAATTAATTAGGAAAGAGGTCCCTCTGAAGCTGCCATCTTACCCGCATTAGCTGCGGAACACGAGGGGGGCAAGATGCTCTTCTAGTGTCTGAAAATATTTGCCTTTATCAGAACGGATGATGGTTTTAGTAGATATTTTGCCTCCTTTATCAGAGCGGATGATGGTTTTAGTAGATATTTTGCCCCCTTTATCAAAACGGATGATGGTTTAAGTAGATATTTTGCCCCCTTTATCAGAACGGATGATGGTTTTAGTAGATATTTTGCCCCCTTTATCAGAACGGATGATGGTTTTAGTAGATATTTTGCCTCCTTTATCAGAACGGATGATGGCTTTAGTAGATATTTTGCCCTCTTTATCAGAACGGATGATGGTTTTAGTAGATATTTTGCCCCCTTTATCAGAACGGAGGATGGTTTTAATAGATATTTTGCCCTCTTTATCAGAACGGATGATGGTTTTAGTAGATATTTTGCCCCCTTTATCAGAACGGATGATGGTTTTAGTAGATATTTCGCCCCCTTTATCAGAACGGATGATGGTTTTAGCAGATATTTTGCCTCCTTTATCAGAACGGATGATGATTTTAGTAGATATTTTGCCCCCTTTATCAGAACGGATGGTGGTTTTAGTAGATATTTTGCCCCCTTTATCAGAACGGATGACGGTTTTAGTAGATATTTTGCCCCCTTTATCAGAACGGATGATGGTTTTAGTAGATATTTTGCCACCGTGTGTAAGGTAGGTGGTTCAAAACTCCCTTCCATTATGAACTAGTGTGCTCGCGCCATCGTAATGGTAAAAGGTTTTTTTTTGATGGAGCTACGTATAAAAAATTCATTTTGTTACGTTAATATCGTAAACTCTTCATTCAGTATAATATTTTGGTAAGTTATTCTTCGACATTTTTTTCGTCATTGAACTCGATAAAAATTAATGTTGGATGCAATAATCACTATGATATAATAAATTTTGAAACCTGTATTGCAGAAAGTTTGTCCTCTCTAACCAATGCACGCTTATTTCTCGACGCTCGTATGTGTACGAACGATACGCAAGTTTCAGATTGAAGAGAATTCGAATTTATAGCGTACATTTAAAACAATTTAAAACAATTTATTTACCACAGGAGATACAGAGATAAAATGTTTCTTAAGTCTAGTACAATGGTCAAATTTGAGTATAGCTACCTGTGGGCCTGAATAAGTTCAGTGACTTCTAGGGCATCCTACCATCAAGGTTAGTCTTAGGAGTACAATAATGTTTAACCTAATTCACTTAAACTAGAGACGCATTAGACTGATCAATGAGATAAGTAACTCGAAATTAGACACTTCATTTTACAATATAGTTCATATGGACTAGATTTAACAGTATATTCGACAAACGATTCAAAAACAGACTGAAGATCGGCGAAATTAATCAAGGCGAATTACATTATTAGGACCAGTTATGTAGGGGACAAGGTTTGACTCTGTGATCTTACGCGACTAGTAATCTGATAGGAAGTGAGACTCAAGACTTTTTTTGAATACCTTATAAGAATTACTTTCACGGATCTCCGCAGGTATTGAGTTCCAAGTTTTAGTTCCAACGAAGAGGATACTGTGTTGTGACCGAGCCTTTGAGTAATAAGGAAGCATGAATTTACTTCTATTTCGGGTTAAATGGTCGTGATGACCAGTTTGCGTAGTTAATAGTTGTTTTAGGCTATTGTCGCCATCATTTGTTAATGTTTTGTAGATGAAATTGCAAATGGAGATTTTGTAGAGATCCGAGAGCTTAAGTATTCGTAAATTTTTGAATGAGTCATTTGTGTGAGCATCATATTCTAGATTCTTTATCGCTCTTATGGCTCTTTTTTGCAGGGTAAAAATTTTGTTGGTTTTATTTTTATCAGTTCCGTGCCATGCTTCTATTCCGTATTGCAAGTATGGTGAAATGAGTGTTCGGTAGAGCATTTGTAAGGCTGTTTCAGGCAGGAAACTCTTAACTTTATTTAGGATTCCGATAGATTTTGATAATTTAGAACTAATATGAGCGATGTGCTCTTTAAAGGTTAGATGTTTGTCTATTATGATGCCGAGGAATTTACTTGAGTTGGTTTCTTCGATTTCACCTTCGCCAATTTGAATGCGTGGGAGAGATATATTTTTCTTGTATGAGAATGTAATGTATTTTGTTTTATCGATATTAAGGCTTATTTTATTAGCTTTAAGCCACAATGAAACCTTATGAAGTTCATTATTTATACGCTCCGCCATCCTAGCGGGATTTTGGTCTGGAAGGACCGCAGAAAGGGTACTGTCATCGGCAAAAAATATGAATTTGAAGAATGATGTAGATTTAATGATATCATTGATAAAAATTAGAAATAGGAGAGGCCCAAGGACAGATCCTTGTGGAACCCCATGGCTAATTGTCTGTGGGTCTGATTTTGCGTCGTCAATGACAACGTATTGTTTCCGATTTGCTAAGTATGATCTAAACCAATCATGGGCAGCCCCTCGAATGCCATAACAATGTAGTTTCGAGAGTTATACGTTATGGTCCACACAATCGAATGCTTTTCGAAAGTCAAGAAATACGGAGAAAACAAGCTTTCCTTCATCTATATTACAATAAAGGTATTGCAAATGATTTAATACAGCTTGTGTCGTACATTTCTTAGAACGAAAACCGTATTGTTCGTCGTAGAGGAAAGATTTTTGTTCAAAATACGAATACACTTTTTTATACACAATTTTCTCGAATATTTTGCTAATAATTGGTAGTACAGAGATAGGTCTATAATTGTTAACGCAGTTTTTATCACCATTTTTAAAAATAGGGGTGACTCTCGCAATTTTGAAAGAGTTGGGGAAGATCCCTTGAGAAAGGGATTGGTTGATAATATAAGATATGCACGGTGCTATTATATCAGTTATAGCCTTAAGAACTTTAGCCGAAAAATTTTTCAATCCACTTGATTTATTTTTCAAGTTGTTTATGCACGCAATTACATCGGAGGGATTTGTGGTGGTATGAACATGCACACCACCTCAACCTTCGCACGCTTCAATACACCGAGCGGTCCGACGTGAAAGTAAACAGGCGTTCCCTGGCACGCTTCAATACACCGCGCGGTCCGACGTGAAAGTAAACAGGCGTTCCCTCGCACGCTTCAATACACCGCGCGGTCCGACGTGAAAGTAAACAGGCGTTCCCGCCAATCAGAGACCCGGACTGGTAAAGTCAACCTCCAGCGAGGCCTATATAAACAGCCGCGCAGCCAGCGGAGCTCAGTACACTCGCAGGCTCGCAGCGTCCCTGGTGTTTACAACAAAGTCTCGACGCTCAGCAAGCACCACCTCTGCTACCGTCACCGCCTCCTCGACAGCCAGCCGCCACGTCTGGTGGCTGGCTAGTCGCACCAGTTCCCCGCTACCTCCTCTGGTACTCCTTCAGTCTCCTTGGTCAAGACCCTCGGACAGCAGCAGCCCCACCGGTCTGCTCTCGCCTCTCAACCACGCAGCGTTTCCCCGACAACCGTCGGTCCGCAGCAGCCTCACCGGTCTGCTCTCGCCCCTCAACCACGCAGCGTCTCCCCGACAACCGTCGGTCCGCCAAGACGTCATCTGTCACTGTATTACTCGACTGTAATATTCCCTTGTGCCATTATTGTCGGCGATCTTCATAATAATACGGCGTTTATTCCAGTTGTGTTTTCCTCACCTTGCCGGTTCGTTTGCACCTCAGGCACTCACTTCGGGCATAGATACCACAAAGTCTAAAGATATTTACATAGTCTGCCCGGAGTGTAAAGCAGCCTGAGGGAGAACACCACACTGGTGACCCCAGAGTGACCGGCAGGTGGAAGCATGGCTGGGAGAGATGTCCGGTTACCCGCCTTCAGTGGTGACATCAAGGGATGGCTCCTTCACTGCGATGTTTTTCTCGCACAAGTCCCGAACCTGGACGACGCTTCGAAGTTCGGTGCACTCCTCGGAGGGCTACCTACGCACATCATCACCGAAGTACAAGAGATACTCGGAAACTTAAAAAAAAACAACGGGGGGGCACCTGTGGTGGTATGAACATGCACACCACCTCAACCTTCGCACGCTTCAATACACCGAGCGGTCCGACGTGAAAGTAAACAGGCGTTCCCTGGCACGCTTCAATACACCGCGCGGTCCGACGTGAAAGTAAACAGGCGTTCCCTCGCACGCTTCAATACACCGCGCGGTCCGACGTGAAAGTAAACAGGCGTTCCCGCCAATCAGAGACCCGGACTGGTAAAGTCAACCTCCAGCGAGGCCTATATAAACAGCCGCGCAGCCAGCGGAGCTCAGTACACTCGCAGGCTCGCAGCGTCCCTGGTGTTTACAACAAAGTCTCGACGCTCAGCAAGCACCACCTCTGCTACCGTCACCGCCTCCTCGACAGCCAGCCGCCACGTCTGGTGGCTGGCTAGTCGCACCAGTTCCCCGCTACCTCCTCTGGTACTCCTTCAGTCTCCTTGGTCAAGACCCTCGGACAGCAGCAGCCCCACCGGTCTGCTCTCGCCTCTCAACCACGCAGCGTTTCCCCGACAACCGTCGGTCCGCAGCAGCCTCACCGGTCTGCTCTCGCCCCTCAACCACGCAGCGTCTCCCCGACAACCGTCGGTCCGCCAAGACGTCATCTGTCACTGTATTACTCGACTGTAATATTCCCTTGTGCCATTATTGTCGGCGATCTTCATAATAATACGGCGTTTATTCCAGTTGTGTTTTCCTCACCTTGCCGGTTCGTTTGCACCTCAGGCACTCACTTCGGGCATACGAGTAGATACCACAAAGTCTAAAGATATTTACATAGTCTGCCCGGAGTGTAAAGCAGCCTGAGGGAGAACACCACACTGGTGACCCCAGAGTGACCGGCAGGTGGAAGCATGGCTGGGAGAGATGTCCGGTTACCCGCCTTCAGTGGTGACATCAAGGGATGGCTCCTTCACTGCGATGTTTTTCTCGCACAAGTCCCGAACCTGGACGACGCTTCGAAGTTCGGTGCACTCCTCGGAGGGCTACCTACGCACATCATCACCGAAGTACAAGAGATACTCGGAAACTTAAAAAAAAAACAACGGGGGGGCACCTGTGGTGGTATGAACATGCACACCACCTCAACCTTCGCACGCTTCAATACACCGAGCGGTCCGACGTGAAAGTAAACAGGCGTTCCCTGGCACGCTTCAATACACCGCGCGGTCCGACGTGAAAGTAAACAGGCGTTCCCTCGCACGCTTCAATACACCGCGCGGTCCGACGTGAAAGTAAACAGGCGTTCCCGCCAATCAGAGACCCGGACTGGTAAAGTCAACCTCCAGCGAGGCCTATATAAACAGCCGCGCAGCCAGCGGAGCTCAGTACACTCGCAGGCTCGCAGCGTCCCTGGTGTTTACAACAAAGTCTCGACGCTCAGCAAGCACCACCTCTGCTACCGTCACCGCCTCCTCGACAGCCAGCCGCCACGTCTGGTGGCTGGCTAGTCGCACCAGTTCCCCGCTACCTCCTCTGGTACTCCTTCAGTCTCCTTGGTCAAGACCCTCGGACAGCAGCAGCCCCACCGGTCTGCTCTCGCCTCTCAACCACGCAGCGTTTCCCCGACAACCGTCGGTCCGCAGCAGCCTCACCGGTCTGCTCTCGCCCCTCAACCACGCAGCGTCTCCCCGACAACCGTCGGTCCGCCAAGACGTCATCTGTCACTGTATTACTCGACTGTAATATTCCCTTGTGCCATTATTGTCGGCGATCTTCATAATAATACGGCGTTTATTCCAGTTGTGTTTTCCTCACCTTGCCGGTTCGTTTGCACCTCAGGCACTCACTTCGGGCATAGATACCACAAAGTCTAAAGATATTTACATAGTCTGCCCGGAGTGTAAAGCAGCCTGAGGGAGAACACCACACTGGTGACCCCAGAGTGACCGGCAGGTGGAAGCATGGCTGGGAGAGATGTCCGGTTACCCGCCTTCAGTGGTGACATCAAGGGATGGCTCCTTCACTGCGATGTTTTTCTCGCACAAGTCCCGAACCTGGACGACGCTTCGAAGTTCGGTGCACTCCTCGGAGGGCTACCTACGCACATCATCACCGAAGTACAAGAGATACTCGGAAACTTAAAAAAAAACAACGGGGGGGCACCTGTGGTGGTATGAACATGCACACCACCTCAACCTTCGCACGCTTCAATACACCGAGCGGTCCGACGTGAAAGTAAACAGGCGTTCCCTGGCACGCTTCAATACACCGCGCGGTCCGACGTGAAAGTAAACAGGCGTTCCCTCGCACGCTTCAATACACCGCGCGGTCCGACGTGAAAGTAAACAGGCGTTCCCGCCAATCAGAGACCCGGACTGGTAAAGTCAACCTCCAGCGAGGCCTATATAAACAGCCGCGCAGCCAGCGGAGCTCAGTACACTCGCAGGCTCGCAGCGTCCCTGGTGTTTACAACAAAGTCTCGACGCTCAGCAAGCACCACCTCTGCTACCGTCACCGCCTCCTCGACAGCCAGCCGCCACGTCTGGTGGCTGGCTAGTCGCACCAGTTCCCCGCTACCTCCTCTGGTACTCCTTCAGTCTCCTTGGTCAAGACCCTCGGACAGCAGCAGCCCCACCGGTCTGCTCTCGCCTCTCAACCACGCAGCGTTTCCCCGACAACCGTCGGTCCGCAGCAGCCTCACCGGTCTGCTCTCGCCCCTCAACCACGCAGCGTCTCCCCGACAACCGTCGGTCCGCCAAGACGTCATCTGTCACTGTATTACTCGACTGTAATATTCCCTTGTGCCATTATTGTCGGCGATCTTCATAATAATACGGCGTTTATTCCAGTTGTGTTTTCCTCACCTTGCCGGTTCGTTTGCACCTCAGGCACTCACTTCGGGCATACGAGTAGATACCACAAAGTCTAAAGATATTTACATAGTCTGCCCGGAGTGTAAAGCAGCCTGAGGGAGAACACCACACTGGTGACCCCAGAGTGACCGGCAGGTGGAAGCATGGCTGGGAGAGATGTCCGGTTACCCGCCTTCAGTGGTGACATCAAGGGATGGCTCCTTCACTGCGATGTTTTTCTCGCACAAGTCCCGAACCTGGACGACGCTTCGAAGTTCGGTGCACTCCTCGGAGGGCTACCTACGCACATCATCACCGAAGTACAAGAGATACTCGGAAACTTAAAAAAAAACAACGGGGGGGCACCTGTGGTGGTATGAACATGCACACCACCTCAACCTTCGCACGCTTCAATACACCGAGCGGTCCGACGTGAAAGTAAACAGGCGTTCCCTGGCACGCTTCAATACACCGCGCGGTCCGACGTGAAAGTAAACAGGCGTTCCCTCGCACGCTTCAATACACCGCGCGGTCCGACGTGAAAGTAAACAGGCGTTCCCGCCAATCAGAGACCCGGACTGGTAAAGTCAACCTCCAGCGAGGCCTATATAAACAGCCGCGCAGCCAGCGGAGCTCAGTACACTCGCAGGCTCGCAGCGTCCCTGGTGTTTACAACAAAGTCTCGACGCTCAGCAAGCACCACCTCTGCTACCGTCACCGCCTCCTCGACAGCCAGCCGCCACGTCTGGTGGCTGGCTAGTCGCACCAGTTCCCCGCTACCTCCTCTGGTACTCCTTCAGTCTCCTTGGTCAAGACCCTCGGACAGCAGCAGCCCCACCGGTCTGCTCTCGCCTCTCAACCACGCAGCGTTTCCCCGACAACCGTCGGTCCGCAGCAGCCTCACCGGTCTGCTCTCGCCCCTCAACCACGCAGCGTCTCCCCGACAACCGTCGGTCCGCCAAGACGTCATCTGTCACTGTATTACTCGACTGTAATATTCCCTTGTGCCATTATTGTCGGCGATCTTCATAATAATACGGCGTTCATTCCAGTTGTGTTTTCCTCACCTTGCCGGTTCGTTTGCACCTCAGGCACTCATTTCGGGCATAGATACCACAAAGTCTAAAGATATTTACATAGTCTGCCCGGAGTGTAAAGCAGCCTGAGGGAGAACACCACAGATTAGTTGGCGTGAAAAAGAAAGAGTTAGGTTCACGGACATGGTCCATGTATTGCAAGTGGTCTCTGGGTTCACTGAAGACACTATCGGCTATATTTTTTCCTATGTTTACAAAAAAGTTGTTAAACACAGTTGCAATATCTTTTTTCTCGTGGTATTTTACATTTTCGTGAACGACGGACTCAATTGTTTTCGTAGTAATATTATTCGGTTTATAGCATGAATTAAGCAGGCGCCAAGTTTTTTTAATATCAGTTTTGTATTCAGTAAATTTGCGCGTGAAGTAGTCTCGTTTTGAGGTTCGTATTTGATTTGTCACATGATTCCTGAATCTGTTATACGTTACTTTAGATATTCGCCCTTCGTATAGTAAGGCTAGGTACGCTTGACGTTTCTTTATATTGATCACGATATCTTCAGTAATCCAGGGCTTTTGTCTATTTTTCGGCGTAATTGTGCGGGTGATTATTGGACAGCACTGGTTATATGCGGTCGTTATAATTTCAGTTAAATTTAGTATTGCTTCATCAATGTTAATCGCATTATTGTCCCGTTCATAGATGTCTAATGATGGCATTAATTCTTCTAGAACAGTTCGCAGTGTTCCCAAGTTGTATTCGCTTACACAACGAAATGAATAAGTATCAGTCTGTGGGCTGGTACAAGGATTATAGACATTTTTCTTGATGAGAAATACCGGGAAATGGTCAGATAAGTCAGAAATTATTATTCCGGTAAGAAAATCAGTCGGATCTAACATAAAAATATTATCGAGTAACGTAGCCGATTCAGAAGCAACACGTGTAGGTTTCGTGATGATTGGAAGGAAGGAGCTAGACTGAAAAACATTTATGAAGTTTGAGATTTGCTCACAGCTATCATATTGTAGAAGATCGTAGTTGAAATCCCCGCAGATTATTATGTCATTATATAGAGACTTGTTGAACTGAGATATAATGCTTTGAAGCTCGTTCAGGAAAGAGACGTTACAAGCTGTTGGGGGTCTATATACTGTCCCAAGCATAATCCGTTTACCATTTTTCGTTAGTTCTATAAATAAGGTCTCAATATGTTCACGATTCATAGTTGCACTTAAAATGACTTTCGAAGATATATGTTTAGATATGTACGTACTGATGCCACCACCACGTTTGTTACTACGGAGTGAATGATGGCTATAATAGTTTTGAATTTGAATCAGGTCTTTAGATGAGTCGTCTAGCCAACTTTCGGTGAAACTGAGAACATCAAAATTGCTGTTCAGCTCAGTGATAGTACAAGATATTTCATCTATTTTCGGATAAATGGATCTACAGTTCCAACATAGTAGAGAAAAATCGTTACAGGTCTTCCTCATCGATTCATTGAATTTTTTAATATTTAGGTATTTACAGTTTTCAGTTTCATTTAGGTTTGGGTGCAGTCTATTCAAATGATTGAGATCTGGATCAATATTGTCGAATAAGTCAACATGGTCAGTCATTAGCATTAAGAGACAGTAAGTAAAATGTAACGTAAAAATAAAAATGATAAAAACTACAGGATCAAGGTAAAAATAAGGACATTCCTACTTAGAATTAAACTAAAAAAAAGAGAAATCAAAAACACACAGATTATTAGTCTAAATTGTTTAAAACCTAGTATGATTTCATAAGGAGAGCGCAAATTCAGTCCATGAGCAGGAACATTAGGGATCATAAATGGCAAATAATGTAGTTACAAGGCTGTCGTACCAGTGGTTTCCGCATATAACACTTATAAGATGTAGCAAGGACGAAATGGATTTAAAAACGAAGTGACAGTGAAGTTATTTATGGAATTTAAAAAATCTTGCCTATCTAAATTGTTTCCAGATTCAGAAACACATACACGAGTTAAGTCTGAACAGCAAGTTCGGTATGAGCATTCGATAAAAAAGAGAAAGAAAGAAATTGAAAAACAATTTAGTAAGCAGTAAAACAAGGCTGTAAGGTCGACGTGGATGCCTTGAAGAGGTGAAAATAATTCAATCAAAAATCAAGAAGAAAACATGTGGACAGATATCAAAATAATATTAAACTCAATACGTCAGTCTAAAAAAATACTAATCACGAATAATTTCCTCTGAGGACTTGCCGACATGTTGCAGCAAGTACATGTCTAGTTCTTCAGGTGTATTGATGGTTAGAGATCTCTGAGTTACTTGGCCGGGTATCTTTGGAGAGAAGACGTTGATATTGCCATCAAAACTTCTTGCGGGTCCTATTTGTTCCGGAAATTTTCGTTTGGCCAATCTCAGAGTGTACATTATACTTGCTCGCGAAGGTACCAAGTATTCATTCACGTAGAGTTGTTCCGGTTTTGTAACACGGCAGGCTGTCATAATTTCTTGCTTCTTTTCGTATTTTCGTAGCTCAAAAGAAATGTTTCTCCTATCGACGTTTCCGGGTGGAGGTTTTTTTCCCAATCTACTCGCTGTGGTGATGTCAGAGTTACTCAGGTTGATTTTGAGTTGGTCCTTCAGGATCTGGCACACAGTTTCTATGCAATTTTCTTCAGGACGTGATTGCGGCAGTTCCCCTGATATAACCAAAGTGCGTTTTTTGTTCTCCAATTCTTCACGTTCTTCTTTCCGTTCGAGTCGCTCTAGACGAGAGACTATGGTATTTATTTTCTTATCTTGTTCTTCAATCCTTGCATTTTGATTTGATTCTTTCTTCGTTTGTGTTTCAATCATCGTTTTCAAGTCACTAATTTCGCTTTGAAATTTCTTCATTACTGATTTGAAGAGATCAATTAGGATAGAAACTACTTGCTTAGTCTGTTTTGGCAGGCCTTGTACGTCTGGATAGTCAAGCTCCAGCATACCCTCGCTGTTGTTGTCCTTGGTTGGGCTTGTCGCCATCTTGTGAGAAGGGAGACACTCTCAAAAAGAAGCAAGGGTTGAGTGCTTGTTCTGATGGAATATCACACTTTTTGTTCGATTTTTTTAATTTGGTTAGATAAAATTTATTCTTGGATTCTCATGGTCTGAGTGGGCACTCTTTTTGGTTAGAAATGCATGATCATTAACCAGTTGGGCACTTTGTTTCGGAGCAAAGACACAGACGTCCTCACTGCCTCACTGCACTCACTGCACTACATGCGAGGTTGTTAGTGTCGACTTCGTAATTTCAACAACATTTTTTTGTCTGTGTAATTGAGCAGCCCTTGTGATAATATCAGACCAGAATGTGGCCATCAACGCATTTTTAATCGTCGACGTTACGTTCTTCAATTGTTTTTTTTTTCAAACGAAATTCAAACCATTAGAAACTGCCATCTCTCTGAGATTTTTGATTTGCTCAAACTCTGAACTATGTGGATTATATTTCAGTATGACATATTTAGCTGATTAGACCTTCGTCTCTAGGAATTTTGAGACATTACTTGTTGGTTTTCTATAAATGAATTCAACCATCTAGAAGTACATCACTATATCTTTTTTATTTTTCTGTGAATTTGAATTTCTAGACCGTCGATTCACTCTTGCGAGTCATTGCAAATTGAGATATGTTGCTGTGGAGATCCGCAATCATTAAATTTTAATTCGTCATATTATAAGTTATAAAGGAAAATCTATTCTGTGAAGCAAATTCACAATGAAAGAAATAGAGAAGAAGTACTTTAAAAACATTTACTCTGAACGTTTCGAGCCTAAGCTCATTCTCAACAAAAAGTCTGCAAATAAAATAATAAACAAGTTAGTACACCGAAAAATTACAGAAGCGCAGAATATAAGCACGATAAAAACAAAGAAACAAAAAATAATAATAATTTATCGGTTGACTAGTCAACCAACTAGTCAATAGTCAACCGATAAATTATCATTATTTTTTGTTTGTTTGTTTTTATCGTGCTTATATTATGCGCTTCTGTAATTTTTGGGTGTACTAACTTGTTTATTGTTTTATTTGCAGACTTTTTGTTGAGAATGAGCTTAGGCTCGAAACGTTCAGAGTAAATGTTTTCAAAGTATTTCTTCTCTATTTCTTTCATAATAGGTTATACTTCAACTTAACAAATTATCTACTTATATTCACAGGATGTTTTAGAACAAGAGGCACATGATTGCACACCAAGTATAAAATGACCAAATAAAAATTTTTTCTTCAATGAGATATTCCAAAGCATCGGATTTTTGAGGTATTAGCTGTTCATTTTTTAAAGGATGACATTAAATGAAAATTACTCGCAACATTTATTTTCAGTTTACTTTTAAATGGGTTCTCACCCCACACTGAAAATGAATCGTTCATAAAATTGTGTTTTCTCTTATAATTATAATTACATGTATTATCAAATGTAGATTAAACAACATTAGGAGTACATTGCCCTCAATCATTTTTTTTTTTCGACTATTGACATGGGTATTGCAATACTCATGTGTGTGTGTGTATCATCTAAGCGTATGAATTTTAACATATTTTAAAACCAATGATGGTACTATCTTTTTTACCATCTTTATTGGAAATAAACTGTTTTTCTTTTTTCTTTTCTTTTTTTTTTTGAATAGATAGTGAGAGTAATTTTGTAATAAAAATTCATCCTTCGAAATAGTTAACAGTTAATATCTCAACCACATTTTTTTAGACCTCCATAGATGAAAAAGTGTTAATTTGGCCATTTTCTACTCAGTGTTTAATTTTGTACCTCTCGTTCTCAAAGACCCTGTATATTTATTTCTTGCTTTACGATGTAGGGCACGTCATTGAACGGGTGCTGTAATATAGCGAGTAGTG
The DNA here is from genome assembly GCA_030386875.1 of Morinoia aosen. NCBI lineage: Eukaryota > Metazoa > Arthropoda > Malacostraca > Amphipoda > Talitridae > Morinoia > Morinoia aosen. Next base: position 33,948,363 of record CM059556.1, read on the forward strand.
TAAGTTCTAGTTAGAGACACCAAAAGTTGGCAACGCTCGAGAGGGCAACACTCACAAGTCAGTCTGCTAGTGATCTCGGGTTCGACAACAAGTAAATGTTGACCGATTGTGTATATAATCACCTACTGTGGTTGGTATCTAACTTCTTAATTTCTAAACTAATGTACTAATTCTATGCTACCCTATTCTATATATTCCCGTCTATCTCCGCTCTAATCTCACTAGCCACAGTACTACAAATTGAGTAGTAAGTTAAGATACCCAAGAGGTGAGTGAACTATTTACCTAACTTGCTTTGTCATTGCATAATCTATTTTGTTCAGTACGATAACTATGTTGTGTCTATGTGGAACCTATACTGTGCTATAGTGTAGGGTGTCCTAATTCATTATACTGGCGACGAGGATTTTTGTAGAACTATTGGGAGAGGCTAGACTAATGAAGGAAATAAGAATTATTACAGTCTCTTGAATTGGCTACTCTTGCAACTGATAGTGTTGCTACTACTATTTCAGGTAGATATCTGACAATTAGCTGTAAAGCTGGGTAAAAATGCCAATGCTAGGCTCAGTGGGAGAAATCAATCCTTTAGAGGAAGAATTCCCAGAATATGAAGTCAAGCTAAACTGCTTCCTGAGTATTAATAAAGTGGAAGATTCAAATAAAGCTAAAACATTTACTGCTCTGGTGGGTCCTAAAATTGTTAGGTTAGCTAAGGACCTACTCTCACCTAAAAGACTTTTAGATGCTACCTATGATGAGATCATGGAAGCGTTAAGACGGCATTTTAAGCCGACACGCAACCAGATCTTTGAAAGGTTTAGGTTCCATAAGCGGAACCAGAAACAAGGGGAGAGCATTGCTGATTTTGTGGCTAGCTTAAAGGCCCTTTCAGACACCTGTAATTTCAAACAGGAAGTTCTAGAGGAAACGCTGCTAGATAGGTTCATACTGGGTGTGGCCAGTAATGATGTTCAAAATTGTTTGCTGAATGAAAATGACCTCACATGGGAAAAAGCCATGGATCTGGCAACTGCCAAAGAAACTCAACTGAGGGAGACGGTTGTGTTAAGGCAACCTAATTCCATACTAAATGTGGGCCAGCATAGAGTAAAGCAAACTGCTATTAAGCCTCAGGGCAAAACTCAGGCTCAAGCTAGCCCCAAATCAGCATGCAGCGGCTGTGGTAATCTGCACTGGCGTAGAGATTGCCCCTATAAAGACAGTGTTTGTCATGGTTGTGGCCAAAAAGGCCATCTTTAGAAATGTTGCTTCAAATTGAAAAATCAAAATTCTGCTAAAGGCAACAAAAATAATTTTGTGCATGCTATGCATGAGAAAAGGGGGAGGGAACACCACCCTAACCCTAATAGAACTAACAATGCAACCTGTGCAGACTATCCAGTTGCTAATCTAGGCTGTTATGGGGAGATTTTCTCAATAGCCGAAGAAATGAAACCCCCAATCAAAATAAAATTGTTACTAAATGGTGTGCCATTAGAGATGGAGGTAGATACAGGTGCTGCCAGGTCTATCCTTTCAATGGCCACCTACTCTAAAATACCAGCTAAGTCAAGACCCGAGCTGAGACCTTCTGATGTTAAGCTTAGGACTAATGGGGGAGCGGAGCTAGTAGTTTGCGGAGAGATTAGGGCTAACATCCAGCGTGAATCTGGTAATATGGTTCCTCAACTAGCAACTATTGTGATTGTAGACAGGGAGGGGCCAGCTTTGCTGGGTAGGGACCTGATTGATTCCCTTGGGCTAACTATAGTATCAAATAATGTCAACAAATTGACTACCTACTCTGAAGAGTTAGCAAATAAATTGCCCGACCTTTTTCAACCTGGTCTAGGTTGCTTTAAGGGAAGGAATTTCAAAATAGAAGTGGATCCAGCCGTACCACCAAAGTTTTGTAAGGCCAGGAACGTGCCTTACACACTGAGACCTAAGGTGGAGGCAGAACTTGATAGACTGGTGCAGGAAGGTATCCTCACCCCTGTACAGTACTCAAGATGGGCAGCGGCTATCGTCCCTGTGCTCAAGGCTGATCAAAGCATCCGCATCTGTGGGGACTACAAATTAACAGTCAACAGAGCCACTAGGCTTGATACCTACCCCATACCCAGAGTGGAAGATCTATTTAGCGGGTTAGCAGGAGGAGTTATATACTCCAAGCTAGAGATGTCTCAGGCATACGCTCAACTACCCTTGGATGAAGACTCCAAGGAACTCACGGTAATAAACACCCACAGAGGTTTATTTGCCTACAACCGTCTCAGCTTTGGAATTGCGTCCGCACCTGGAATCTTTCAGCGTGCCATGGAAGGACTATTGCAGGACCTCCCAGGAGTGTTCTGCTACCTGGATGACGTCCTGGTGAGTGCCACTAATGAGCAAGAGCACAACAAGCGTCTCTATCAAGTCTTATCTAAACTACAGGAGGCAGGGCTAAAACTGAAAATGGATAAATGCCAAATTGGAGTGCCACAGGTATCCTACCTTGGATACCAAATTGACAAGGATGGATTGCACCCCACTGCAGAGAAGGTAGCAGCAATCCAGAATGCACCAGCTCCTAAGTGCTCTCCGTGGCACAGCGGTTAAGGGATCGGACTTGTATGCTGGAAGTCGCGGGTTCGTTCCCAGCGCTGGCGCGAAGATTTTCCCCGTTGGGTATAAGGGAAAGCTCAAGCACAATACCCCACTCAACCCAGGTGTCGGAAATGGGTACCGGCTTTACGGGGGAACCGTCATGGTGTCCTATATATAGGCTTAGTTATAAGACATTTGAAAAACCAATGCTAAGATCATATGTATCAGGCTTGATTGGAAATAAAGCATCCCAAAGATGCCGATGTTAACCTTAACCTAACCTTACTAATGTGACTCAACTGAGAGCCTACCTTGGGCTGCTAAATTTCTATAGGAAATTTCTAAAATCATCTGCAACTATGCTGGAGCCCCTAAATACCTTACTGAGAGACAAAACCCCTTGGAAATGGGATGCAAGTCAGGAGAGAGCCTTCCAGAAATCTAAACAAGCCCTCCTGGACTCTCAGACTCTAGTCCACTTTGACCCTCAGAAACCCATAGTGGTAGTGGCTGACAGTAGTGCGTATGGTGTGGGAGCGGTGCTGTGTCACCTTATTGATGGGATTGAACGCCCCGCCTATTTTGCCTCCCGAACTCTAACAGCAACAGAACGCAACTACTCTCAAACTGAGAAAGAAGCCCTAGCTATGGTGTTCGCACTTCGTAAATTTCATTGCTACCTGTGGGGACAGGATTTCGCTGTGGTTACGGACCACAAACCTTTGTTAGGACTATTTGATCCGGGTAGAAGCATTCCTCCGATGGCATCCGGGCGCATTCAAAGGTGGGCTTTACTACTGCAGTCCTACAAGTTCACCTTGCGTCACCGGTCCGGCGTGCTGTTGGGCACAGCTGATGCTCTCAGTCGTCTACCTTTGACAACTCCCGAGGAAGCCACACCTATTCCTGCGGAATGAACGTCCTTAGTAAATTTCCTCGAGTAAGCTCCAGTCACCAGCACCCACATCCGCGACGGCACCCTAAGGGACCCAGTACTTTCAAATGTATACAAATACTGCCAAGTAGGCTGGCCTTCGACGGTAATTGGTGACCCTGATCTCGCTCCGTATACTAGGAGGCGAGACGAATTGTCTACACAAAATGGCTGTGTGCTCTGGGGAGCAAGAATTATTGTACCCCAAGCTCTCAGACAAGCCATTGTGGACGAACTTCACTCTGGCCATGCTGGATCATCCAGGATGAAGGAGTTAGCTCGCAGCTATGTATGGTGGCCGCTGCTGGACAAAGATCTAGAAGAAACGACTAAGTCATGCAGCGAGTGCCTGAGCACTCGAGCTGCACCAACGAAAGCTGAACTCCATCCGTGGGAATGGCCTGCGAAGCCTTGGCATCGCATACACATTGACTACGCGGGCCCAATGGATGGAAAATACTATCTAGTGATCGTGGATGCACACTCTAAGTGGGTTGAAATTTTTCCCACATCTACTACAACTTCTAGCGAAACGATCTCGTGCCTGAAACACACTTTTGCGACATTTGGATTTCCAGTAACAATTGTTTCGGACGACGCAACGTGTTTCACATCGGCTGAATTCCAAGAATTTGTGAAGGCATGTGGTATGCGACATATTACGAGCGCACCATACCACCCTTCAACTAATGGACTGGCAGAGCGCATGGTACAAACTTTCAAGAAGAATATACGAAAGTCAACGGAACCCCTACGCCTAGCACTAGACAGGTTTCTGTTCAACTATAGGCTGACACCCCACACGACAACAGGTGTTACGCCCGCCGAACTGATGTTAGGCAGGAAAGTTCGCTCTCGTCTTGATCTGCTTTGGCCGTCAGAGGCAATCGCGTCCAAAGTTGCTCAACGCCAGGACGCTCAGAAAAGATACCACCCAGGGTCTCGCGCGGTTGACATTCCGCCGGAGTCACCTGTGATGGTCCGTCAATACACGCCGGGTTCCCCAAAATGGACCCCGGCTACCACCATTGAGAAAACAGGCCCGGTATCCTACAAGTGCCAACTGAAGGGGGGAGAGGTGAGAGGTCGTTCGTCGACACCAGGACCAAGTTATTACCTGCTCGAACACCATCCCTGAACCCTTGGAACAACCTACGGAGGAAACCGTTGTGTTTCCACAGCCTGCTCAAAATTCATACCCACCACCTCCGACCATGAACCTGACTCCGAAACACCTGATTACCCGATTCCCACCCAGGAGGCTAGGATGCACGAGCCTCCAAGTGCTAGCATCTCACGCAGGTCTACCCGGGCTCGGAAGCCTGTGGTGAGAATGGACCTTTAGGATTGACTATATTGAATAAGGGGACTGGGGATACAGGGGGGGGGGTTCTAATTAAGGAGGGAGGGGTGTAATATAGCGAGTAGTGTAAGTTCTAGTTAGAGACACCAAAAGTTGGCAACGCTCGAGAGGGCAACACTCACAAGTCAGCCTGCTAGTGATCTCGGGTTCGACAACAAGTAAATGTTGACGGATTGTGTATATAATCACCTACTGTGGTTGGTATCTAACTTCTTAATTTCTAAACTAATGTACTAATTCTATGCTACCCTATTCTATATATTCCCGTCTATCTCCGCTCTAATCTCACTAGCCACAGTACTACAAATTGAGTAGTAAGTTAAGATACCCAAGAGGTGAGTGAACTATTTACCTAACTTGCTGTGTCATTGCATTATCTATTTTGTTCAGTACGATAACTATGTTGTGTCTATGTGGAACCTATACTGTGCTCTAGTGTAGGGTGTCCTAATTCATTATAGGTGCGTTCATACGTTAAACTTCAGCTGGTTCACAAATGCATTCAAAAATATTGTCGAGAAGTCGCGAAATCATTTTTTCATTCTTGATAATAAATTTTTAGAATAAATCCAACAAACCTCAAAGAATTCTATCGACTACTTATTTGGTGTATTCATTGCTATACATATCTTTTACAGGCATTCGTAAAAAATGTTTTCGTTAGTAACTATTAAGTAAAAGTTAGTAAGGGTAGGACTCGAAGGGACAGTGACGACAAAAATGGAAGGGCAAGAATAATGGTTTATACTAGTCCTTCATAGCTATAAGTAGTGTTGAGAGAGAAAGAAAAAAAGAACAACCTTTTATTTCTAAAAAAAAGTTTATTCATGAGATGTAATACCACACATTCAATTTCCAAAAATTAAGGCCTTCTTTAATGCTGGTGTCGGCAGCCAAGGCCTGTATAGCGAACGTCGCAGAATTTTCCGAATAGGAAAATCTTGGAGGTAACGTCCGTCTTGCTCTGTTTGCGGTGTTTAAAAACATAAGTACCGTTGATTTAACGTTCTCTGTGGCAAAAGCCCCCGGTGATATTGCCTAGTTGTCACCTTGAGTGTCGCCTTGAGATGATGACACACAGGCTTCGTTGACGGTTGAGGAATTCAAAAGCGAGTTTTGGTCGTATAGTGCGTTTCATAGAACGCGCCGGAATGCACTTTGTGTTTTTAAAGCAGGGAAAAACAGTTTTTTAGAATAATGCTGAGAAGAAATCATCAACATTACTTTTTATAAAATATCTCATCAAAAAAATACTTCGTTGGCAAACGAACCTACATGAGTATCATGATAGCCATTCTCTAAAAATAAAAATAAAACAATCAAAATATCGAGAGAAAACTAGGTTACTCTAAATTTGATATTCTCATGAATACAAGTAAAAATCAATGATCCATACATGAAAAATGCTTGTGGAAGTCTATACGAGTACTTGTATTCACATTTGAGGCCTGCGATATCAGGGAATGATGTTGAAAGTAATAGTATAACAGATGGAAGGAAGTAAGCAACTCTCCATTCATAAATAAAAAATCGGCACGGAAAAAATGTTAAGCTATCATATCGTGGCTACATTTAGCTCGGTAATTAGCTCGGCGAACATGTTTTATAACACATTAGATTTTTATACTTCCAACATGAATAATGATTGGACGAAGAGGAAAGAAGAAAATATATTCATTGCTTATAATTTTGGATCATAAAATTATTTTCTACATTGGTTTATCTCTAATGCAAAACAAAAATGTTCTTAGTTGGTACTGAAACCATTTTAGGTATTATAATAGCCAATTTAAACAATTTAAACAATTTAAACAATTTAAACAATTTATTTACCACAGGTGATACAGAGGTAGAATTTTACTTAAGTCTAGTACAATGGTCAAATTTGAGTATAGCTACCTGTGGGCCCGAATAAGTTCAGCGACTTCTAGGGCATCCTACCATCACGTTATTCTAGGGTGTACAAAAAAGTTAACCTAGTTCACTTAACCTAGTTTCGCATTAGACTGATCATTGAGATAATTAACTCGATATTTTATGCTGTATTTTACAATATAGGTCAAGTCGGCTATATTTAACAGTATGTTCGATAAAACGATTCAAGAGCAGAGAGAAGATTGGTTATGGTACACAAGGCAAGTTACATTATGACATTATCATTAGTTACATGTAGGAGGCAAGATTTCGACACGGTGATCTTACACGACTAGTATTCTGATAGGAAGTGAGACTCAAGATGTCTTTTGAATGCTTTGTAGGAATTACATTCACGGATCTCTGCAGGTATAGAGTTCCAAGTTTTGGTTCCAACGAAGAGAATACTGTGTTGCGACCTGGCCTTTGAATAATAAGGAAGCATGAATTTACTTCTATTTCGGGTTAAATGGTCGTGATGACCAGTTTGCGCAGTCAATAATTGTCTTAGGCTATTGTCGCCATCATTTCTTAATGTTTTGTAAATGAAATTACAGATGGAGATTTTGTAGAGATCCGAAAGTTTAAGTATTTGTAAATTTTTGAAAGAATCATTTGTGTGAGCATTATATTCTAGGTTCTTTACCGCTCTGACAGCCCTTTTCTGCAGAGTAAAAATTTTGTTGGTTTTATTTTTATCAGTTCCGTGCCATGCTTCTATTCCGTATTGCAGGTATGGAGAAATGAGCGTTCGGTAGAGCATTTGTAAAGCTGTTTCAGGCAGAAAATTTTTAACTTTATTTAGGATTCCGATGGATTTTGATAATTTAGAACTAATATGAGTGATGTGCTCTTTGAAGGTCAGATGTTTATCTATTATGATGCCCAGAAACTTACATGAGTTGGTTTCTTCGATTTCACCTTCGCCAATTTTAATGCATGGGAGAAATACATCTTTCTTGTATGAGAAAGTAATATAATTTGTTTTATCGATATTTAGGCTTATTTTATTAGCTTTGAGCCACGATGAAACCTTTTGAAGTTCAGTATTTATACTCTCCACAATCATAGCAGGATTTTGGTTCGGAAGGACCGCAGAAAGCGTACTGTCATCGGCAAAAAGTATGAATTTGAAGAATGATGTAGATTTTACAATATCATTGATAAAAATCAGAAACATGAGAGGCCCGAGAACAGATCCTTGTGGAACTCCATGGCTAATTGTCTGTGGGTCTGATTTTGCGTCGTCCATGACAACGTATTGCTTCCGATTTGTTAGGTATGATCTGAACCAATCATGGGCAATCCCTCGAATGCCATAACAGTGTAGTTTCGATAATAGTATTTTATGGTCCACACAATCAAATGCTTTTCGGAAGTCAAGAAATACAGAGAAGACAGGCTTTCCTTCATCTATATTAGAATAGAGGAATTGTAAATGATTTAATATAGCCTGTGTTGTTGATTTTTTAGAGCGAAAACCGTATTGTTTATCGTAAAGAAATGATTTTTGTTCAAAATAAGAGTACACTTTTTTATACACAATCTTTTCGAATACTTTGCTAATAATTGGTAGAATGGAGATAGGTCGATAATTGTTTACACAGGTTTTTTCACCACTTTTAAAGATAGGGGTTACTCTAGCAACTTTGAGGGAGTTCGGGAAAGTGCCTAGTAAGAGAGACTGGTTAATAATATTTGATATCAGTGGGGCTACAATGTCAGCAATAACTTTAAGTACTTTAGTCGGAAACGTTTGTAACCCACTCGATTTATTTTTCATGTTGTTTATGCACGTAATTACATCGGAGGAGTTTGCAGGCGTAAAGAAAAAGGAGTTGGGTTCTCGAATATGATCCATAAATTCCAGGTGATCAGTAGGTTCACTTGGAATACCATCAGCTATTGTTTTCCCTACGTTTACGAAGAAGTTGTTAAAGAGATTAGCAATTTCTTTCTTCTCATGATATTTTACATTATCTTGAACAACATATTCAATTTTCTTTTTATCGGCATTATTCGGTTACAGCAGGAGTTAAGGAGATGCCAAGTCTTTTTAACGTCAGTTTTGAATTGAGTAAACTTGAGCGTAAAGTAGTTCTTTTTTGATGTTCTTATCTGGTTTGTTACATAGTTTCTAAATCGGTTATATGTTTCTCTAGATATTCGTCCTTCGCAAAGGAGGGCTAGGTACGCTTGACGTTTCTTTATATTTATCACGATGTCTCTAGTAATCCAGGGCTTTTGTTTATTTTTCGGGGTAACTGTACGAGTTACAATTGGGCAACACTGATTGTATGCGGTCATTATAGTTTCAGTCAACTTTACTACTGCTTCATCAATGCTCGTAGTATTATTGTTTTGTTGAGAGATGTGCAATGTAGGCATTGATTCTTCTAGAATGGTGCGCATTTCTTCAAGATTTGATTCGTTTATTTTACGATATGAGTAAGTTTCAGCCCGTGCCTTGGTGCAAGCAATATAGACATTTTTCTTAATAAGAAAAACTGGGAAGTGATCTGATAAGTCAGAAGTAATTATTCCAGCAAGAAAATCACTAGGGTCTGTCATAAAGATATTGTCAAGCAGCGTAGCACACTCTGAGGTTATTCGTGTAGGCTTTGTAATGATCGGAAGGAAGGATTGAGACTGAAAGGTAGTTAGGAAATTAGAGATTGGTTCATGGCTTTCATGTTTCAGTAGATCATAATTGAAGTCACCGCATATTATTATGTCATTGTATAAGGGCCTGTTGAACTGAGAAATAATACGATTCAATTCATTCAGGAAGGATATAGGACAGGCTGTAGGAGGCCTATACACCGTTCCAAGCACAATGCGTTTACCATCTCTAAAAAGTTCTACGAAGAGTGATTCTATATGATCCTGATTCATTGTTGCACTTGCTATGGTTCTCGAGTCTATGTGGTTAGATATATATGTGCTGATGCCTCCGCCCCGCTGGTTTTTTCTTAGCGAATGGTAACTATGATAATTTTCAAATCGAATCATGTCTTTAGTCGAGTCATCTAGCCAGCTTTCGGTGAAGCTAATCACGTCTAGGTTATATTTAAGTTCAGTAATAGTACATTGTATCTCTTCCAATTTTGGATAGAGTGACCTACAGTTCCAACACAGGAGTGAGAAATCTCGGTCAGTTATTCGTATAGTTTCGTTGAATTCTGATATATTAGTATACCTACACTCTTGAGAGTCGTTTAGGTTTGGATATATTCTGTTCAAATGATTGAAATCTGGATCGATTTCCTCAAATATCTCAGGGTGATCAGTCATTTAAAATAAGTAAAAGTAAGAATTAGGTACTATAGAGCTTAAAACGAAATACAGAGTCAAGCTTAAAGGGATATTCCAGTCTAAAAAGTAGCTTATTAAGTAAAAGAGAATAGAGTAAAAAAGAAAAATCTAGCGCGATTTCGTGAGTACACACAAACTCAGTCCATGAGCGAGTGATAATGGAGTTCAATACCACAACATTGGTGCAAACAGATTGCTAAGGGCGTTTTCACAAGTTCACATACAACAGGTAATAAGTTTCTAAAGATTATGACGACAATGATACAATCAGCTAATATGGTTTACGCGTAATAATAACTGTAGTGGTAAATAAAGAAGAATTCACAGTAACATTGGTTGGTGAAAAATTACTAATTGCGATGTTACAAAATGTGACACACAGATGTCATAGATGTTTACACACACATCTATTATTTATTTGTTATAATATTGGAGTTCGATATCACTACATTGGTGCAAACAGATTGCTGAGGGCGTTTTCATAAGTTCACATACAAGAGGGAATAAGTTTTAAAGATTATGATGACAATGATACAATCAGCTAATATGGTTTACGCGTAATAATAACTGTAGTGGTAAATAAGGAAGAATTCACAGTAATATTGGTAAGTGAAAAAATTGCTGATAGATTATAATGACAATGATATAATCAGATTATAAGAAGATTACAACGACAATGATATAATCAGATTATAAGAAGATTACAACGACAATGATATAATCAGCTAATATGGTTGTACGATGGCAGTGGAGGGCAGAAGCGATTATCAGATTATAAGAAGATTACAACGACAATGATATAATCAGCTAATATGGTTTACGCGTAATAATACTTAAGTGGTTAAGAAGAGAAAAAATTCACAGTAACATTGGGAGGTAAAAAATTGCTGATTGCGTTGTTTCAAAAGTTCACACACAGCTGTCATAAATGTTTACAAGCACATCTATTATACATTTGTATAGATTCAGGTTGAACTAGCATCAAGTTGAGGTTTACTGACATGATACCTAATTGAGGTTAAATTAATACGAAATTGACATATTTAGGGGATGAAAATGAAATTGACTAATTTAGGGGATCACCTAGTCTAGTCACCCATGATCTGCTGTGATGACATATTTAGTTGTTGCATCAGGTATTGCTCGAGGTCATCTGGCGTGTTGATCTCGCGGCGTCTTGAATCTGGGTTTCCTGGGTTGAATATGAAGATGTTTCCATCCTGTGTTCTTGGGATTCCAACCTTATCCGGGAATTTCCTTTTGGCCATCCTCCACATCAATGATTGAATTAACTATTGAGAGACAAGCTTAAAAGATTTTTTTGGTTAGCTCACACTATTTAGAAAAGCTAATAAGTACTCCTCAGAAAAGAAACATCTTGAGTATTGATAAAAATACCTTGAGAAATATAGTTTCTGTAACATTGTCTCATGAGTTTGTAAGACATGTTATTACTTCGGCCATTGAGTTCCATTTGCGGCGAGCGGATCAGTGGTGTTAATAACACTTTTCCTGAAGTGGGTCTCGGTGATACGCAGAGGAGAAATCGGAGCTTGTTAATAAGTCAATTTACATTCAAACATTTCATGAATACTGAACACAAAAAGACTAGAATCAATATTTAAGGGGTAACTAAGGTAGGGCATTTCAAGTACAGTCCCCTTAAAGAGAAAGTAGTTCGAACGATACTATAGAGTATGTTCATATGGTGAGCTAGTTGCTGTTGGGGCCTAGTGTTGAAGCCGTGCGATGAAGTCGAGCAATGAGGCCATGCGATGAGGCAGTGCGATGAGGCCGAACTGTATACTCTTTGGCGGGTTGGTTGCGCATTTTCGCGCTGGATTTTACGTTTTTGAAGTGATAGGTACACCTAGCGGAAATCATGACGAAGGAGGCCTTGTTGGTTGAAGTTGGAGAGCAGCGATGGGTGCTGCTGGGGTCACCAGGTAAAAGGAACAGGCAAGGTAGAAGCCTCGGCCCGTTGGTGAAACCGCTGGAGTGCCACTAGGATCATCAGTTTTATACGGCAGGCAACGTGGAAGCCTCGGCCCGTTGGTGGTGGAATCGCTGCAAGCTGCTGCGGTCACCAGTTGGAAGGGGCAAACGATGTACATGTAGAAGCCTAAACCCTATGGTGAACCCGCTAATTAATGAACAGCGGTTGTTGAAGCTGGTGTCACCTTTTGAAAGGGGCCGGCAATTTAGTGACATCGACCCGACGGTGATCCCGTTGGAGTGATCATAGATAGGATTCGGAAATGCTTCTGGGGTCACCAATTGGAAAACATGTTGTTGCTTCGGCCAAACCAAAGGCCCATGAGTTGCATTCGCGGCTAGTGAAGCTGCGGTGTTACTTATATTTCATCTGAAGCGGGTACAGGTGACACGCAGGGGGAAGTTGGAACTTTCCAATGAACAAATTTACATTGATACATTTTAGGATTTCTGATTACGAAAAGACTAAAATCAAGATTTGAGAGGTGACTAAGGTAGGGCGCAGCAAGTTATCCGATTCAACATAACGATGGTAACTAATGTTATTGAATTATAGTTGCACAATTAAATTCCTGAGGTACTGATTCATGTGAATAGTATGTGGTGTTCTCCCTCAGGCTGCTTTACACTCCGGGCAGACTTGTGAATATCTATTGACTTGTGAATATCGATAGACTTGTGAAATATCTTTGCCCGAAGTGAGTGCCTGAGGTGCAAACGAACCGGCAAGGTGAGGAAAACACAACTGGAATAAACGCCGTATTATTATGAAGATCGCCGCCAATAATGGCACAAGGGAATATTACAGTCGAGTAATACAGTGACAGATGACGTCTTGGCGGACCGACGGTAGTCGGGGAGACGCTGCGTGGTTGAGGGACGAAAGCAGACCGGTGAGGCTGCGGCTGGCCGAGGGTCTCCGACCAAGGAGTACCAGAGGCGGTAGCAGGGAACTGGTGCGTCTAGCAAGCAACAAGACGTGGCGGCTGGCTGTCGAGGAGGCGGTGAAGGCGACGGGTGAGGTGCTGGCGGAGCGTCGAGACTTAGTGTGAATATCAGAGACGCTGAGAGTGTACTGAGGCTCCACTGGCTGCGCGGCTGTTTATATAGGCCTTGCTGGAGGCTGACTCTACCCGTCCAGGTCTCCGATTGGCCAAGACTGGGGTGCCCACTTTTCGCCGTCTAGGCTTGTGCTATACTTACGGAGGTTTCTATCGACGTTGCCTGACTGTTTGAAGCAGGCTGCTTATAAAGTTCGGTCCGGCACCCCAGCGCCAGACTTTATCTCTGATTATTGGTCGTTTAGTACTGGCGCTTTGAGGCTATGAGGTGGCGCTTCTAAGCTTGTGTGGTGGTGTGTGTTCATACCACCACAAGTATTCGTATGAGTAGCTCGCACTGGAGTTGTAGTTTGAAGTCACTGCATACACAGAGAGAACTAGAAAGAAGTTTAGGCCCAGCGATGACCGTTTGGAGTACCACTTGACATTTGGTCTCTGCAAAGATAACGTATAATAGATTACTACGGTCACCGTGGCGAAGTAGTTAAGAACGAGCTTTTCATGGGAAGATATCAGCAGGTCAAATCCTGGCAGTGAAGCCCAGTTATTTCTCCCCGTTGGGAAAAGGGAGAACTCAGCCACGATTCCTACTCACCCAGGTGTCAGAAATGGGTACCGGGTGGACCAGAGATAACCGTCATTACACCTTGGTTTTATTTATAAGGTATTTGAAAAATCATTGAACAAGGTAAGATGTATCAGGCTTGATTGAAATAGAACATCCTTTGATTTTGGGGGGCTGAAACACAAGAGAGCCCTATTTTTTCACTTAGGTTAAATAAGACGATTGACCACGATTCTCTTTCCTAATTTAATGTTTGAAATAGGTACCAACTCAACTAAAGTAAAGGTCATTGCGTCCAGGAGTTGATAATGTATCACTTGATTGGAATTAAACCATCTTATCTTAATCAGATTCTGTTCAATACCGTTAACTTATCAATGTTGTCACTATATCGTACAAGTATAATCAGGAAATATTCTTTATGAGTAAATTCGGAAAATTATCTTGGAAGTTTTATTTTTTCCCTCCTAACCATTAAGTTACAGCTTGAACTTGAACTTGAAATTGAGGGCCGACAGCGTTGGGGCCTTTGAAACTGCCTACAATTCTCTCCACAATTTTCACACAAAGGGTTCAGCGCCTGGTACCAGACTTGTCCACTAAACTTCTCAGGATCTACCAATCTTTGTCACAAGCTGCCATTGGACGACATCACTGGGATAACCAGTGTCAAAACACCATCCCTAGGCATATTGGGTCATTACAGGTTAACATCAGGTTAGGTTAACATCGGCATCTTTGGGATGCTTTGTTTCCAATCAAGCCTGATACATATGATCTTAGCATTGGTTTTTCAAATGTCTTATAACTAACCCTATATATAGGACACCATGACGGTTCCCCCGTAAAGCCGGTACCCATTTCCGACACCTGGGTTGAGTGGGGTATTGTGCTTGAGCTTTCCCTTATACCCAACGGGGAAAATCTCCGCGCCAGCGCCGGGATACGAACCCGCGACTTCCAGCATACAAGTCCGACCCCTTAACCGCTGTGCCACGGAGAGCACAGCCCACTTTACCTGACTGGCTCATTCCAGCCAGTGTTTCTTACTCCAGGCACGCACAAGAAACATTTTCATAGCTTCATTGATTCTCAAATTACACTCTTGATCCAATCCAGCAAGACAGCTCATACCGCAATCATCTTCAGCACATCTGGCATACCACTCATTCTCCCCATACTGCTCAAACACCACATTCATGAAACTCTCTCTCTCTCTTGCTCATACTTACTACATTTCAGCATTAAATGCTCAATTGTTTCCTTCACTCTACTATTACACTGCCAACATAATCTGTTATTATTCTCATTCCAGTTGCTCTATATAGTTAAGTTGAAGTTTCGAATATATGCAATTATCCGTTGTTGCGGAAAAATGAACGTGCTTACTGATTACTCCTCTGTTATTGTTAAGTAGTGGCTGTTAAGTAGAGACTGAGCATTGGACTTTGGTGTGGTGACTTGCAATTTTTGACTGAGGTGTTTTGACTGGTAAGCTTTCTTTGCATATAAAGAGTATAGTGTGTGACATTGTAGAGAGTGACTGTGAGAGTAGTAGGAAACGTTTTTGTTTCTTTTGGTTTGATAACTTGATTTTCAGTAGATTTGGTGAGTGAAGACTTCTTCTGCCTGTGAAATTTGTACTGAGAGGGAAGTCTGTGTTTGAGAATGGCAAGAAATAGGACTGGTCGTAGGAAGGGAGGTGCAAGTGGAATGGATGAGGAGATTGAGTGCATGACTTGTAAAGAGTGGATAGATATGGATTCATGCAAAGGTTTGAGAGAAATGAGTCGGAGAAAGTTGAGTGATCTTGTGTTTACGTGCTGGAAATGTTTGAATGATGAGAGTCAGAAGTTGAAAGAGGAGGTTGAGAGATTGACAATTTTGATGGTTGCTTTAGAGGCTGACTTGAAGGATGAAAGGAAGCTGAACGAAGGAAAGAATGAGAATGGTGCAAATGCAGTGAATGAAGAGGTAAATGGTGGTGCAAGGAGTGCAAATGAAGTGGATGATAATGCAAATGATGGTGCAAGGAGTGTGAATGAAGCAAATGATGGTGCAAATGTGACAGATGAGAGTAGAAGGATGAATGAGCATGATGAAAGAGGTAAAAATGGAAAGAGAGTGAATGAGCCACCTGTTGTGGTGCCACATGAGGTGCAGGAGCCTGTAGTGGAAGCGAATGAAAGGAAGATGAATGGAAAGAATGATCTGAGTGAAAGAAGTGAGCGAAAGAGTAGCATGAAAGGGAGAGTAAGACCTATGATTAGAATATGTGGAGATAGCATGGTGAAGAATGTTGATAGGTTCGTATGTATGAGTGACAGTAGTGGATGTATGAGCATGAGAGGGAAAGGAGTGGAGGAGATTTGTAGGCATGCTGAGAGAGTGATAAATGGAATGGATGAAGGAATGGTTGTACTGCAAGGAGGTGGCAATGGGTTGCTTGAATGTGGGAGAGAACGTACGGTGAATGCAATTATGAAAGTTGTTGATAGGGCGCGGAAGAAGAATGTTAGAGTGGCGGTGACTAGCCTCCTAAGAAGGCCTGCGTGTGATGAGGAATATGAAAGGGTGCGAAAGGAGGTGAATAGAGAGTTGCATGAAAGGATTATGAGTATGAGAGCTGAGAGTGTGAGAAAGCGTGAGCTGGGTTCCAGCTTCCTTGACATGGATAGCGTGATCCAGGATGGGTGTTTTCTTGGAGATGGAGTCCATCTTACAAAAGAAGGTGAGATGAAACTCTCCAAGAGATATATCCGGTGGATCAGGTCTACTCATGTCATAATGGAAGCTGGAACTGGATGAATGAAAATCCGTCAGAGCAAAAGTGAGGAACGTCTGGAATTGTCCAATTGTGTTGTAAGGTTTGGAAGTATAAATGTGCGTGGATGGAATGCAGGAAAGTTAGATGACCTCGTAGTAGAATTTGAGAATGGAAAATTGGATTGTGTTGGTGTAGTAGAGACCCAAATGCGTGATAGAGTCAGTTTAACATGTAAGGAGAATAAGTATCATATGATAGGAAAAGGGCGTGTAAATTGGCAAAAAAGAGGTGGTGGAGTTGGTTTGATTGTTAAGAATGCTCTAAATTGGAAATTAGAGGAACTTCCTGTTGGAAATGAACCTGAAAGTGAAGATTTGTTAGCAATTAAGTGTGAAAGAATGCATGCCAGAGAATGTATTGTTGTGATTGTATGTTATATGACAACTGATGGGATTTTAGCTCATGAAGAGAATGTAAAAAAGTATGAAATATTAACAAGGATTGTATGAGAACACTGCAGGTGCCCTCTGATTGTGATGGGTGACATGAATGGCCATGTTGGTATACTTGGTGAGCCGGTGAATG
Organism: Morinoia aosen; assembly: GCA_030386875.1. Taxonomy (NCBI): domain Eukaryota; kingdom Metazoa; phylum Arthropoda; class Malacostraca; order Amphipoda; family Talitridae; genus Morinoia; species Morinoia aosen. Next base: position 33,965,457 of record CM059556.1, read on the forward strand.
CAAATGGACAAAAATTGATAGATTTTTGTGATGAGAATGAACTTGAAAACCTGAATGTAACAATAGGAAATGGCTTGCATACATGGCAAAGCAGGGAATGGAAAACTGCAATTGACTATATGATTGTGAATAGTAGAGCAAGAGAGTGTGTCAATGAAATGTTTGTAGATGAAGATGATTTTGATATTGATAGTGACCATAAAATGCTTGTGCTTGAATATAACTGGGGTAGAAAGGAGTCAATGCAAAAGGTCAGTAGTGTGAAAGAAAGTTGGCAGATAAAAAAGGCAAACTGGGAAGAATTTAAGAATGAATTGAGTAGGTATAACTGGAACAGGTGTGGAAATGTAAATGACCTAAATGGTGAGATTGCAAGAACCTTGTATGATGTGGCAGAGCAAAAGATTGGTAGAATAAAATGTAGGAAAGGGACAGGGAATGCCAGGTGGTTTACAAGTGAGATAAAGGAAGAACGAATGAGAAGAAAGACTTTAAATAAGAAACAACGCAGTATGAGGAAAATGTATGAAAGAAACAGAATTACTGAGGATGAATGGCAGAGTGCATGGAATGAGTACAAGGACCAGCAGAAGAAAGTAAGGAGAATGATTAATGAGGCTAGAGTTAAAGAGGAGAGACACCAAGTTGAAAATCTAAGAAAGAAAGGTCCGGATGGAATAAAAGATTGGTATAAGTTTATACAAGGTAATGATAGAAGTAGTGAAGTTCAAGTTGATGAATTAGTAGTTAATGGTTGCAGTGTGCAAGATAGGATGCAACTGGTGAAAGCAGTTGAAGAATACTGGGAGGACATTGGTGGAATGAATGAGCAGGTTACAGATAATGCACCCATAAATTTTCTGATTGATGAACGTGAACTGCAAATGGAAGACGAAATCACTTGTGAAGAGATTGTAAGTTTTTTGAAGAAAGTGAAAAATGAAAAGGCATGTGGCCCTGATAAGATCCCATATGAGTTCTATAAATTTGGAGGAGAGAGTGTGGTCAGTATGTTGAAATGTTTATTTGATGAGATATGGAAGAGTGAAAGAGTACCGGATGACTGGAACAAGTGTAATGTAGTTCTGTTGCATAAGGGTGGACATAAGAGTATGAAAGAACTTAAAAATTACAGACCAATTGCACTGGGTGACACTGTATGTAAGATATTTTGTGGTATTTTGAATGAGAGAATGAAAAATTTAGTTGAGAAATTAGGAGTCCTAGGTGAAGAACAGAATGGTTTTAGGCAGGATAGACGTGGGGAAGATAATCTGTTTGTAGTGAGTGAAATAATTGAGCGAATGAGGAAGGATGATAAGAAGGTGTATTTAGCATTCCTGGATATTGAAAAAGCGTATGACAGAGTGGATCGGGTTAGGCTCTTTGAAGTTCTGAGAAAAGTTGGGTTTAGCAGAAAAATAGTAAAAATTGTACAAAGTCTGTATGAGAACACAAGTGCTATATACAGGTTAGGAAATTTGGAAACGGGGCAAGTGAGGAGTGTTAGAGGAGTGAGACAGGGCTGTACTCTGTCTCCCCTGTTGTTTGGATTGTACACAGAAGAATTAGCAGTTCGACTGAGAAGGAGTGGCTTAGGACTGAAAGTTGGTAATGAGAGACTGAGCTGTTTGTTGTATGCTGATGATGTGGTTGTGGTTAGTGGATGTGGACATGAACTGCAAAGGATGCTTGACATTGTGAACGGATATAGTACAGATTTCAAGATGAACTTCGGTGCCGACAAAAGCAAGGTTATGGTTATAAATAGTGATGAGACTGATAGAGACAGACTGTGGAATATTGGAGAAATCAGAATAGGTAGAACAAAAGAATACAAATATCTAGGTTGTATGATAAGTGAAGATGGATGCACTAGAACTAAGGGTGAGAAAGTGGCAAAAGCTATGCAGTGGAGTGGACGATTAAGTAGCGTGGCCAGATACAGAGCAAACAAGTATGAATGTGTGAGAGGAATGTGGAAGTATGTTGCTGTACCTAGTGTCATGTATGGTATGAGTGCTCTTGCCTGGAATGGAAGTGATCTTGAAAAGCTGGATGTAATACAAAATAAGGTAGGACGGTTAGCATTGGGTGCTCCAAAATGGACAGCTACAGAAGCCATTAGAGGTGACCTTGGGTGGAGCCTATTTTCAGAAAGAATGATGAAGGCGGTGCTGAATTATAAGGTGAGAATTGAAAGAATGCAGAATAGCAGATGGGTAAAGCGAATTTTTGAATGGAATCTGAGTGTAAGCTATTGGGAGAAAGTGTGTTGGGGGCATGCAAGGAAGCTTAGTATGCAAAAGATTATTCATGTTAGAATTGGGAGACCTGTGGATGACTGGAGTTTAATAAATCCTGGAGGTGTAGGGCCTGAGTGGGACTGCAAGAGGTGGAAGAAAGAGATTGAGAGGAAAACAAAAGAGTATGGATTGAATAAGTGGAGGCTTAGCATGGTGCGGAAGCCTACACTTGACTGGTATATGAAAAAAGAAGCACCTAAGTTTGAGATGTTCTATGATGGTAGTTTTGGAAGTCAACTCCTGTTTGCTGTGAGATGTAAGTCATTGAGTGTGAACAGACGTACATGGAGGTGGAATGAGAATAATAACAGATTATGTCGGCAGTGTATTAGTGGAGTGGAGGAAACAATTGAGCATTTTGTGCTGGAATGTAGTAAGTATGAGCAAGAGAGAGAAAGTTTTATGAATGTGGTGCTTGAGCAGTATGGAGAGAATGAGTGGTATGCCAGATGTGCTGAAGATGATTGCGGTATGAGCTGTCTTGCTGGATTGGATCAGGAGTGCAATTCGAGTATCATTGAAGCTATGAAATTGTTTCTTGTGCGTGCCTGGAGTAAGAGACAGTGACTGGAATGAGCCAGTCAGGTAGAATGGTCAGTAATGACCCAATATGCCTGGGGATGGTGTTTTGACGCACTGGCTATCCCAGTGACGCCATCCAATGGCAGCTTGTGACAAGGATTGGTAAATCCTGAGTAGTTTAGTGGACAAGTCTGGTACCAGGCGCTGAACTCTTTGTGTGATAACTGTGGAGGGAATTGTAGGCCGTTACAAAGGCCCCGACGCTGTCGGCCCTCAATTTCAAGTTCAAGTTCAAGTTCAAGGCTTTTCGACGTGTTTGGCGGAATGATGAAGCTACTCGGAGGAGGTTGCCTAGCTACGATCGCGCTGTAAGTAAAATTATTATTAGTATTTCCTTTTGTAGAGACAATCCAAGACATATATACCTGATTTAACCAGCATTATTCAGCTATTAGGAACAGTAGGTAGATATTTACACGCGGTAGAGTCAACTGACTCGGAGAACATGGCTCGCTCTCCTGAGGAGTCGGAGAGTGAGCTTGATATGAGTGAAGACCTGATACTCGGTACTAATTCAATGGACGACGGAGTGTTATCGGATTCAGTTCAGGTTACAATTAATGAGACCCTACCTAAGACAATTTCAACCCCTGAGGTTGTAGCTACTATGAGCCATAGATCTAGCACACCAATGGTGGCAGATAGCAGCCTTGTAAATCATGAGGCCTCTCAAGATATTCCAGGTACCGACAGTGACATGCTAAGACTCTTAAATGACGATCAAACCCCCTCTGCTCAGCAATCAGTCAAGCGTAAGAACTCTGATATTTCAGGTTCTAGCCATTGGAGCTTGCAGGAAAAAACCAAATTCTCCAAGATTACTAGATCTGAGTCTGCAACCAATGAATTCACTTTATCAGTACCAAGTGCTAGTAATAAACGTTCATCCTCTGGGCGGGTTCATGGTCAAACGCCGTCCAGCACAAGCAGTAAAGTTATGCATCAGAGGTCTCATACTTTCCTTATTGAACCTCTAAGTGGCAAGACAGACCTTGGAAAATTCTTTTCAAATGAGCTGAGACTCTTGAAAGATATCCAATCATCCAACTTTGCCCAGGCAATCATTATTGATGTCAAGAAAAACATGAGCCGTAAACTGCTCATAATCAATGTAGAATCTATTGACTCAAAGATCCAATCCCACCTGCTCTCGACTTCCAAGATGAGAGACTGGGAGGTCCGATGTAGACTTCCACAAGCCCTAGAACAATCTCTAGGAGTTATTGGGCCTGTTGGCTTGGATACCAGTGATGAAGAAACTAAGCAGTTTCTCAGCTTAAAGCACTCTAATGTAATCAGTGTTAAGCGGATCACTAAGGGTAGGGACAAGAAACCAACCTTATACCTTCTCCTAACCTTCCAAGGCCCTGAACTACCAAAATATGTTTACCTAGGCTACCAAAGATTTGAAGTTAGGATTTTTGTTGATAAACCCTGGCAATGCTTTAATTGCCAGGGTTTTGGACATAATGCTTCTGGCTGTAGATTCAAACCAAGGTGTGTGGTGTGTTCAGGACCCCATAACTCAAGAAATTGCACGGAAAGGGAGAACATAACCCCGCTCTGTTGCAACTGCAAAGGGAAACACACAGCTAGCTATGGAGGCTGCCCCCTTATGAAACAAGCCAAAGTTATAGAGAAAGTCCGAGCTGAAAACAAACTTTCCTACCGAGATGCAGTCAAAATAGTTAAAGAACATTCTACTAAACCAGCTGAAACTAGCAGCAATATACCTTTCTCAAACAGTGGTACTCTTGCTGAAACTACTCATAACAAAAATAGACCTACACCTGAGGCAGAAAACACCCTCCAAAGCTCTAGAAAAAACTTAACTAATGCAGCAACTCAAACTCAGGAGATTATTACAGAGCATGGACAGCTAGAGAAAACCACTCTTAGCACTGACATGGCAATACAAATAGCAGTCATAGTAGCAGAAATGTTTAAAACCTTCCAAACCCAAGGAAGGCCAAGCACAGACAAAGAGATCACTAGAGTTATAAGCCGAGTCCTAAACACAGAAATCCCAGAAAGCGCTCTGCAACAGAAGTCTGTAGTCACGCTAGATCTGGAGCAACAGGAAGCAAACAGTACAGAAAATGACCAAGAAGGACCTTTGCTTGAAGGTCAACCAAAGAAAAAAAAGAAAAAGAATAAAATCAATAAAGATGGTAATCTTACTCAAGAAACTCAAAGCAGCCCAGAAGCCACATTGGGCTCTACCTTCAACTCACATCAAATGAGGCTGAGAGCAGGTTGGAATAGTGGAAAGCGTAAAGAACCTCGTAAAATTGTTGGGAACCTAAATCTTAAAAAAACATAAGTGCAAACAACCAGCTGAAAATCTTGACTTGGAATGCACACAGTCTCTACAATAAGTTATCTCATTTCAAAATTAGACTATACACCACTAAACCCCATGTAGTATGTTTGTGTGAGACATGGCTGAAGGCTGACAGAGAACCTAGCTTTATCAACTACCGTACTTTCTTTAAGCATAGACGTGAACGTGTGGGAGGGGGGCTAGCAATACTTGTCAGGAACGACATAAACTGTATTGAAAAAACAATACCACCCTATAATGGGGGTAAACTCGAATATCAGTCTATAAGCATTTATAACAATAAAGGAAAACTTGATATTTTGAGCATTTACAATCCAAATGAAATCATACAATCAGCTGAATTTAGCTATTACTTCAGACAACTTAATTTGCATAGGATTGTAGTGGGGGATTTCAACGCCCACCATCAGATGTGGGATACAAGGTCTCCTGCAAATGTCACTAGTGGTAACCTTGTTTCCTCCCTCTTAGACTATAATGACTTGGTCTTGCTTACCCCCCAATCATTGCCAACCTATTATCATGTTCAGACCAGAAACTATTCCACTTTGGACTTGTGCTTTGTCTCATCAGACCTTTGGCAAATGTCTCACATAGGCTTGGAATCTGAGATGGGCAGTGACCATGAACCTGTTCTGTTATCTATTGATTTTGCTCCTGATGCAGCAATATTTCATGCCAGGCGTAAGTGGCTATTTGATAGGGGGTCGTGGGGCAGGTGGCAGGCTAGCTTACCTGAAATTAAAGAAGGTGTTGACCTCTATGAGTCGGTTGGAAATTTTACTACTTCCCTTCTTGATACTGCGGGGGAAATTTTTGAGAGAACTAGGGAGACGGTAAACCCAAAGTTTTCAAAGCACTGGTGGAATGAGGAATGTGCCTTGTGGGTGAAAAAACGGCACTCTGCAAAAAACCGTTTTCGTAAGCATCCCACTCCCAGTAATCTGGTTGTTTTGAGAAGAGCAGAAACTATGGTCAAGAGAGTTACTAAGAAAGCAAAAAAAGAGTCATTTCAAAAGTTTTGTTCTTCACTTAACTGTTTTACAGCAACTGACACAGTGTGGAAAAAGATTGGATCTTTGTCAAACAAGAGGCCGGGGATCAGATCAAAACCTATCCTATATAATGACAGGTTGTTGACCAATCCTTTTGAGAAAGCAGAAGCTATAGCTGATGGTTATTCTAAGCTTCTTACTTGTAGTCATACAGCCATTACTGGCTATCTTTTGCATGTAGCTCTTGCTCTAAGCAGTGATGAAATTTTTGCTTATAATAGTCCATTCTCATTACCTGCACTTGAATATGCTCTGAAAAATATCAGCAACACAGCCCCTGGTCATGACATGGTCCACAACCTGATGCTGAAGAACCTGACCCCAAAATATCAGACTTGGCTGCTGAAAATATTGAACAGGAGCTTTGACGAGGCCCTCATTCCACCTTGCTGGAAGCTTGCTATTGTCCTCCCATTTCCCAAACCTGGTAAGCCACTATCAGACACGGGTGCATACAGGCCTATCTCTCTCTTGCCATGTGTAGCCAAATTGTTAGAGAAATTGGTATGTAGCAGATTATATCACACGTTGGAGACTTCAGATTCATTTAGTTCAACTCAGGGGGGTTTCAGAAGGAGATTAAGCACTCTAGACCAAGTTGCTAGGTTGGAAATGAGCATTAGGCAGGCAATAGTTAACCGTGGCATCTGTATTGCCATCTTCTTTGACTTAAGCAATGCATATGATTGTGTATGGCATACTGGTCTTCTATACAAACTCAGTCAGTGTGGGATTAGGGGAAAAATACTGTGTTGGATAAAAGAGTTTTTAAGTAATCGCAAATTCAAGGTTTTTTTGAAGGAAGGTACTCATCAGAGAAACCAATCACTTCAGGAGTTCCACAAGGGTCCATACTGGCCCCAGTGCTGTTCAACGTAATGATGTCTGACCTCCCAAGAGTGGAGGGTGTCGCATTATCAGAGTACGCAGACGACGTAACTCTCTATTGCCGAGGGGAGAACCTACCCCATGTAGCTAGACTTGTACAAGAGCAGATAGCACAGTTTTATGAGTGGACCAGGACTTGGGGTTTCCACTTGAACCACTCTAAGACCAAAGCAATGTTATTCACTAGAAAAAATTTACTACCCCCATCTATTACATTGAATAATACTCCTATTGAATTTGTCTTGACCCACAGGTATTTAGGCATAACCTTTGATGCTCCAGGCCTTACATGGAAGAGCCACATCCAGCAGCTAAGAGATAGTAATGTGCCAAAACTTAATTTAATGAAAGCGATATCAAATCATCATTGGGGAGCCGACAGGGAAACGTTACTTATGGTGTACAAGTCTGTTATCCGTAGCAAGCTAGACTATGGATCAGTCTTTTATGGCTCTGCCCCAGACTCCCATTTAGATAAACTGAATATAATACAGAACACTTGTCTAAGGATTGCAACGGGTGCTAGGAGCACATCACCTATTCTGTCTTTGGAAGCTGAAGCCCATATAACCCCCTTGAAGTTACATAGAATGTCAGTGCTATTAAGATACTATTGCCCGATTAGTGAACTGCCTAGAAACCTCCCAATCTCAAGGGAGTTATTCCAACCTCTTCCTGCATTGAGCAATAGACCATGGGCAGGACACATATTTGTTCCTCCACTGGTTGTGAGGGCCAAACGAGCTTTTGATGTTCTGAAATTAAAACATTTCCCTCAGAATTTTGTGACCCTTGTATCCCCTATCCCACCATGGACAGATATAAACAAACTTTTTATTCCAGACTTTGTGACTGCTCCAGTTACTTCAATCTCCAACCATGAAGCATTATGTACCCTGAGATATTTGCTGGAATTCAAGTTTGAGTCATACCTGCAAGTATATACTGATGGCTCAAAGCATCTTACCCCTGAAACTTCAGCTGCAGCAGCTATGATAATTAAAGCCCCTAATACTACTGTGCTGCATAACTGGAAACTACCAGCAGAGACAACTATTCTAGGCTGTGAATTATTTGCTATTAAAGAGTCAGTGAAGTATCTCTACACTCACTATGAATCTCTAACTGGAGCAGTCATTTTTACTGATTCCTTGTCTTCAGTGTCACTGTTGAGGAACAGAACGCCTAAAAACTATATTCATTTAATCTTTGAGATTCACAAATATATGATCTTTCTGTCAGAGCGATATCCTGTGTGTGTCCAGTACATTCCAGGGCATAAAGATCTGGAGGGCAATGAGTTGGCTGATTTGGCAGCCAAGGCAGCTCACATTAATCTGGTGACTCCATCTGTACGCATTGCTAGAACTGACATGGTAAGCACAATTAACAAGTCTGTTGTTGAGTACTGGCAGGAGTGGTGGCTGAGTGAAATAAATATATCAAGTAAGGGAAAAACCCTGCTGGAGGCAAAGGGAACTCTGTCTTACTGGCCCTGGTCCTCCCATAGAAACAGAGCCGTGGAGACAGCCATGGCCAGGCTCAGAATTGGCCACGTGGGACTTAATGAGCACCTAACCCGTTTTAATTTAGCCAACTCTAACCTTTGTTCATGTGGTTCTGTTGAGTCTGTGTCCCACTTTTTGCTGCAGTGTCCCAGATATTCAAATGAAAGAACAATCCTTTATGATGAATTGCATGCCTTGGGTATAGCATTTACCCTCAAGAACATCTTAGGAGGAGGCAATTTTGATAAAGGTAAGCAATATAAAATTTTGAATGCCATGGCCAAATATTTGATCTGTACTAAAAGATTAGGGGACCTGTAGCCACTAACCACTAACTCTAGCAATGAAGTCAGTTCAGCTTTCAAAGGAAGCGGTATGGCTGACTGTCAGTGGGAATGTCTCAGGTCAGCATCTCAGGGGAAATAAGTGTATGAGAGACCTCCCATGTGAGGGATGTTCTCCTGACTGTTAGCCATATCATGTGTCACGTCAGAACCCACAGCAGAGAGCACTAAGGTTAATGTTTTGAGGTGCATTCCAGTGGTAGTGAGAGTAGCAGTATAGTAGTGTAGTTTGGGAATGCACTCATGAAGTCTCAATTCTCATTATCCCTAATGTATTTCGTACTTTTAAGATGCTCCAGGTTGCGGCACCCAGGCTGGACCATTCGCCCTCCAGCTGTCAATGACTCTATGCTGTGCTTGCAGTTAGGTAGCCTCCACTAATCATGAAGCATGCTCTAACAATTCAGGGAACTATTATTACGCTACATTAGTGTGTGACTTCCAAATTCATTTTGCTCATTTTTGAATTATCATAGGTATCCATCCCCAATTATTCTTCTCTGTTCCCAGGCACATTGTGACGAGAGAACAATTGAGACCTGAGGTGCATGGGCCGACAGGAACCAGGATCCTCAATTAAACCGACACAAGAAAGAAGAAAGACGTGTTTGGCGTTTCGACCATTTTCGAAGTTTCGTTCCGAGCGGTGTGCACGTGTTTCTGGTCCTCCGACGAATATTGTGGTGAATTAAAGTGAAGTTGCTAAAAAATGGTATAGTTTGTATATTCACGTGAGTACAGTGTGTGACTTTGTATGGAGTGCTCGTGAGAGTAGTTTTTTGTTGCGTGAGAGTTGAGACTGAGCATTGGACTTTGGTGTGGTGACTTGCAATTTTTGACTGAGGTGTTTTGACTGGTAGTTAAGCTTTCTTTGCATATAAAGAGTATAGTGTGTGACATTGTAGAGAGTGACTGTGAGTAGTAGGAAACGTTTTTGTTTCTTTTTTTTTTTTGATAACTTGATTTTCAGTAGATTTGGTAAGTGAAGACTCCTTCTGCCTGTGAAATTTGTACTGAGATAGAAGTCTGTGTTTGAGGATGGCAAGAAATAGGACTGGTCGTAGGAAGGGAGGTGCAAGTGGAATGGATGAGGAGATTGAGAGTGCATGACTTGTAAAGAGTGGGTAGATATAGATGCATGCAAAGGTTTGAGAGAGATGAGTCGGAGGAAGTTGAATGATCTTGTGTTTACGTGCTGGAAATGTTTGAATGACGAGAGAAAGAAGTTGGAAGAGGAGGTTGAGAGATTGACAATTCTGATGGTTGCTTTAGAGGCTGATTTGAAGGATGAAAAGAAGTTGAATGAAGGAAAGAATGAGAATGGTGCAAATGCAGTGAATGAAGAGGTAAATGGTGGTGGTGCAAGGAGTGCAAATGAAGTGGATGATGGTGCAAGGAGTGCAAATGAAGTGGATGATGGTGCAAGGAGTGTGAATGCAATAAATGAAGTGAATGGTGGTGCAAATGTGCCAGATGAGAGTAGAAGGATGAATGAGCATGATCAAAGAAGTACGAATGGGAAGAGAGTGAAGGAGCAACCTGTTGATATGCCACATGAGGTGCAGGCGCCTGTAGTGGAAGTGAATGAAAGGAAGATGGATGGAAAGAGTGATGTGAGTGGAAGAGTTGAACGAAAGAGTAGTATAAAAGGGAGAGTGAGACCTACGATTAGAATATGTGGTGACAGCATGGTGAAGAATGTGGATAGGTTTGTGAGTATGACTGACCGTAGTGGATGTACGAGCATGAGAGGAAAGGGAATGAATGAGATTTGTAGGCATGCTGAGGAAGTGATAGATGGAATGGATGAAGGGATGGTTGTACTGCAAGGAGGTGGCAATGGATTGCTTGAATGTGGGAGAGAGCGTACAGTGAATGCAATTATGAATGTTGTTGAAAGGGCGCAAAAGAAGAATGTAAGAGTGGCTGTGACCAGTCTGCTGAGAAGGCCTGCATGTGGTGAGGAGTATGAAAGGGTGCGAAAGGAGGTGAATAGGGAAGTGCATAAAAGGATTATGAGTATGAAAGCTGAGAGTATGAGAAAGCGTGAAATGGGCTCCAGCTTCCTTGATATGAATAACCTGATCCAGAGTGGGTGTTTTCGTGGAGATGGAGTCCACCTTACTCAAGAAGGTGAGATGAAACTCTCCAGGAGATACATCCAGTGGATTGGGTGTACTCATATTCTAATGGAAGGTGGAGCTGGATGAATGGAAAGCTGTCAGAGCAAAAATTGAAAATGTTGTGAATTGTCCAATAGTGTTGTAAGGTTTGGATGTATAAATGTGCGTGGATGGAATGCAGGAAAGTTAAATGACCTTGTAGCAGAATTTGAGAATGGAGATTTGGATTGTGTTGGTGTAGTAGAGACCCAAATGCGTGATAGAGTCAGTTTAAAATGTAAGGAGAGTAAGTAATACATGATTGGAAAAGGGCGTGTAAGTTGGCAAAAAAGAGGTGGTGGAGTTGGTCTCATTGTAAAAAATGCTCTAAATTGGAAATTAGAAGAAATTCCTGTTGGAAATGAACCTGAGAGTGAAGATCTGTTAGTAATAAAGTGTAAAAGAATGCATGCCAGAGAATGTGTTATTGTGGTTGTATGCTATATGACAACTGATGGTATTTTAGCTCATCAAGAGAATGTAAAAAAGTATGAAATATTAACAAGAATTGTGCAAGAGCATTGCAGATGCCCTCTGATTTTGATGGGTGATATGAATGGCCATTTTGGTATACTTGGTGAGCCTGTGAATGCAAATGGACAAAAATTGATTGATTTCTGTGATGAGAATGAACTTGAGAACCTAAATGTAACAATAGGAAATGGCTTGCATACATGGCAAAGCAGGGAATGTAAAACTGCAATTGACTATATGATAGTGAATAGTAGAGCAAGAGAGTGTGTCAAAGAAATGTTTGTAGATGAAGATGATTTTGATATTGCTAGTGACCATAAAATGCTTGTACTAGAATATAATTGGGGTGGAAAGGAGCCGATGCAGAAGGCCAGCAGAGTAAGAGAAAATTGGCGTATTAAAATGGCAAACTGGGAAGAATTTAGAAATGAAATGAGTAGATGTAACTGGAACAGGTGTGGAAATGTAAATGACCTAAATAAGGAGACTGCAAGAACCTTGTATGATGTGGCAGAGCAAAAGATCGGTAGAATGAAATTCAGGAAAAGTACAGGGAATGCTAGGTGGTTTACGAGTGAGATAAAGGAAGAACGAACGAGAAGGAAGACTTTAAATAAAAAACAACGCAGTATGAGGAAAATGTATGAAAGACGCAGAATTACTGAGGATGAATGGCAGAGTGTATGGAATGAGTACAAGGACCAGCAGAAGAAAGTAAAGAGAATGATCAATGAGGCTAGGGTTAAAGAAGAGAGACACCAAGTTGAAAATCTAAGAAAGAAAGGTCCAGATGGAATAAAAGATTGGTATAGGTTTATACAAGGTAATGATAGAGGTAGTGAAGTTCAAGTTGATGAATTAGTAGTCAATGGTTGCAGTGTGCAAGATAGGATGCAAATGGTGAAAGCAGTTGAAGAATACTGGGAGGACATTGGTGGAATGAATGAGCAGGTTACAGATGATGAACCAATAAATTTTCTGATAGATGAACATGAACTGCAAATGGAAGACGAAATCACTTGTGAAGAGATTGTAAGTTTTTTGAAGAAAGTGAAAAATGGAAAGGCATGTGGCCCTGATAAGATACCATATGAGTTCTATAAATGTGGAGGAGAGAGTGTAGTCAGTATGTTGAAATGTTTATTTGATGAGATATGGAAGAGTGAAAGAGTACCGGATGACTGGAAAAAGTGTAATGTAGTTCTGTTGCATAAGGGTGGACATAAGAGTATGAAAGAACTTAAAAATTACAGACCAATTGCACTGGGTGACACCGTATGTAAGATCTTTTGTGGTATTTTGAATGAGAGAATGAAAAATTTAGTTGAGGAATTAGGAGTCCTGGGAGAAGAACAGAATGGTTTTAGGCAAGATAGACGGGAGGAGGATAATCTGTTTGTAGTGAGTGAAATAATTGAGCGAATGAAGAAGGATAACAAGAAGGTATATTTAGCATTCCTGGATATTGAAAAGGCGTATGACAGAGTGGATCGGGTTAGGCTGTTTGAAATTTTGAGAAAAGTTGGTTTTAGCAGAAAAATAGTGAACATTGTACAGAGTCTGTATGAGAACACAAGTGCTATCTACAGGTTAGGAAATTTGGAAACAGGGCAAGTGAGGAGTGTCAGAGGAGTGAGACAGGGCTGTACTCTGTCGCCCCTGTTGTTTGGATTGTACACAGAAGAATTAGCAGTTCGACTGAGAGGGAGTGGTTTAGGACTGAAAGTTGGTAATGAGAGACAGAGCTGTTTGTTGTATGCTGATGATGTGGTTGTGGTTAGTGAATGTGGTCATGAACTACAAAGGATGCTTGACATTGTGAATGGATATAGTACAGATTTCAAGATGAACTTTGGTGCCGATAAAAGTAAGGTCATGGTTATAAATAGTGATGAGACTGATAGAGACAGACTGTGGAATATTGGAGAAATCAGAATAGGTAGAACAAAAGAATACAAATATCTAGGTTGTATGATGAGTGAAGATGGATGTACTAGAACTAAAGGTGAGAAAGTGGCTAAAGCAATGCAGTGGAGTGGACGGTTAGGTAGTGTGGCCAGATACAGAGCAAACAAGTACGAATGTGTGAGAGGAATGTGGAAGTATGTTGCTGTACCTAGTGTCATGTATGGTATGAGTGCTCTTGCTTGGAATGGAAGTGATCTTGAAAAGCTGGATGTGATACAAAATAAGATTGGACGTGTAGCATTGGGTGCTCCAAAATGGACAGCTATAGAAGCCATTAGAGGTGACCTAGGGTGGAGCCTATTTTCAGAAAGAATGATGAAAGCTGTGCTGAATTATAAGGTGAGAATTGAAAGAATGCAGAATAGCAGGTGGGTAAGGCGAATCTTTGAATGGAATCTGAGTGTAAGCTATTGGGAGAAAGTATGTTGGGGGCATGCAAGGAAACTCAGTATGCAAAAGATTATTCATGTTAGAATTGGGAGACCTGTGGATGACTGGAGTTTAATAAATGTAGGAGGTGTAGGGCCTGAGTGGGACTGCAAGAGGTGGAAGAAAGAGATTGAGAGACAAACAAAAGAGTATGGATTGAATAAGTGGAAGCTTAGCATGATGCGGAAGCCTACACTTAACTGGTATATGAAAAAGAAAGCACCTAAGTTTGAGCTGTTCTATGATGGTAGTTTTGGAAGTCAACTCTTGTTTGCTGTGAGATGTAAGTCATTGAGTGTGAACAGACGTACATGGAGATGGAATGAGAATAATAACAGATTATGTCAGCAGTGTAATAGTGGAGTAGAGGAAACAATTGAGCATTTTGTGCTGGAATGTAGTAAGTATGAGCAAGAGAGAGAGAGTTTTATGAATGTGGTGTCTGAGCAGTATGGAGAGAATAAGTGGAATGCCAGATGTGCTGAAGATGATTGCGGTATGAGCTGTCTTGCTGGATTGGATCAGGAGTGTAATGCGAGTATCACTGAGGCTATGAAAGTGTTTCTTGTGCGTGCCTGGAGTAAGAGACAGTGACTGGAATGAGCCAGTCTGGTAGAATGGGCTGCAATGACCCAATGTGCCGGGGGATGGTGTTTTGACACACTGGCTGTCCCGGTGATGCCTTTTAATGGAGGCTTGTGACAAGGATCGTAGATCCTGAGTAGTTTAGTGGACAAGTCTGGTACCAGGCGCTGAACTCTTTGTGTGAAAATTGTGGAGGGAATTGTAGGCCGTTACAAAGGCCCCGACACTGTCGGCCCTCAAGTTCAAGTTCAAGTTCAAGTTGTTGGTTTATATCTTAATTAAGTCGCTTATTCATGTTAGTCGAATGGGAGAGGCAGTTGCATTCGTCGAGTAAATACCATATTCTTACAAGATCTTGTGAAAACTGTTAAATATTTCCAAGGAGATATAATCTAATAAATTTCATTAGTCATCTTCATTATATCCGCAACTGGCTCTCTCCTTTCCATCTGGGGGTGGGCCACGTAGCGATATTTCATTTTGTAATTGTGTACTTGCTGTATTTAGTTTTTTTTAATTGTTTTCTTGTATTTGTTAAATTACTAATTGTTTTCTGGTGATTGTTAATTGCTCTTTGTAGTTGGCCCCTTCTGAGGCTACCTTCAAATTTAAAATGGCAGAACTGCCATTAACAAACCGCTATAGCGATCTGAGAGAGTCAGATGATCCCTGAGTGAAATTGAAGAGATGCAACTGCTGGACACCAACCTTGCTAGTGATGAAGAGTCCAACATTGGAGAAAAAGTGATGAGCCATGAAGAAATGAATGAATCCATAATTCAGGTAACATGGTTCAAGAACAACAAACTATCACAAAAAAAAAAAGAACTAGGCCTGGTGTGAGTCTCTCAAGCTCAAACTCTGATTGTGAAACCGTTAAAAAACATACAAATCTATCTCCCCTAAAATAAGAAGAGTATACCCAACTAATAAAACTTTGGCATCTAACTAAAGATCAGGCATGCACCATGCTGATCACACAACTGCAAGAGTCAATTAACAATTTAGTTGGAGCAAATAAGAGAAAAATGACATATGATCCATTTGGAGTTGCCCAGGGATTAAAGGAAGTACTAAACTATGACTATGTAAGGGAATAAGAGTTAGAAAACAACAAAAATGGATTGTAGTCAGAAAAGCCACTGAAGAGGAAGTAGCAAGATTGTTGGAAGTGAGCAGCATGAGTAAGTTTGCAGTTCGAAACCATGTTCTGAATCTGCACTATCTACTTTTGGAGTAATCAGGCCAATTGACGGTAAATCTGAAGGAGATGGCAATTGTCGATTTTGTAAATTTCAATGCCTTAGCATAGTTAATTAGATCGAAATAAACAAGTTTTCTTCTATGCACTTTTTGTCTCAAATGAGTATTTTATTAGTTATAGTGGTAAATGACTTACCGCAACTCCAGTCTTTGAAGCAGAAAGAAATTCTTTGATCGAGTTGTATGGCAATACTGCAATGGCCTCTCGCTTCCAGCGCTCTGTCTTGAAAGACGAAACCAAACCTACCGCTATACCTCGTTAAATACTCATTTGACGAAAAAAGTGCATAGAATAAAAGTTGTTTATTTCAATGTTATTACCATGTTTCAAGCAACAAAAATTTGAAAATCAATGAGTAGCTGTTTATTCGAGCGCATTCGTCATCAATGACGAAACTAAACTTACCGCTATAAATCGTAAAATACTCATTTGAGACAAAAAAAGAATAGAAGAAAATTTGTTTATTTTGATTCAATTAATTAGGTTCAGGCACCAAAAAGTAGAAAATCGACAACTGTCATCTCTTTCAGATTTACCCAATTGACTATGACATCAATTTAAAAGATCTCATTTCAATTGTCACCAGTGATAATGCTAAAATCATAAACATGGTAAGATTGCCAAAGTTTTCTAATGGTAAAAAATAGAGTTCTCTAGGTATAAAAATCCAATTTCAAGGCAGAGATCTTCCAAAGCAAATGAAAATTGAATTCATGAATTTCCAAGTAAGTCCATATTCACCTCTACCTATCCCATGCTATGAATGCCAACGACACATTTTGCGAGTGTGTGTTCATCAGGTGAAAGATGTTTAATTTGTGGTGGTGGACACGTGAAAGAAAATTGTACTGCTCCCACTCCCCTCTGTGCTAACTGCAAGGGGAATCACGCGGCCATCTCTAAAGAATGCCCTTACATACAAAATGCCGGTTAATGTGTAGCTTTGGTCAGTAATCAATTTTCTACATTTGATGCCTAGAAATAGGTAATTAGATCTAAATAAACAATTTCTCTTCTATGCACTTTCCGTCTGAAATGAGTATTTAATGAGTTATGGCGGTTGGTTTAGTTTTGTCCTTGATGACGATTGCGCTCAAATAAACAGCTACTCATCGATTTTTGATTTTTTGTTGCTTGAATCATGGTAATAACATCAAAATAAACAACTTTTACTCTATACACTTTTTATGTCAAATGAGTATTTAACGAGGTATAGCGATAGGCTTGGTTTTGTCTTTGATGACGATCGGGCTGGAAGCAAGACTTCATTGCTGCGTTGCCATAACACGGGATTGATAAACTTCTTTCCGCTTCAAACACTGGAGTTGCGGTAAGTCATTTACCACTATAACTTGTAAAATAATCATTTATGATGGAAAGTGCATAGAAAAAAGCTTGTTTATTTCAATTTAATTAACTACTATTAGACAACAAAAAGTGGAAAATCGATTACTGGCCAATGCTACCCATTTACCCAAAATGCCTTACAAATACAAGCACTAATGAAAGAAGGAGTCTCCTCTGCAGAAGCTCAAAATCGAGTCATCTCCAAGACCATCAATAATCTTGAACCTATTTTTAAAAAAAAACCAAGACTATTTCCACTGTGATAAGCTCTCAATTGAACAAAGAAAAAGATGCCTCCGTGCAAGAAAGTTCCCAAATCTAAGCTAAGTTCAATGGAAAATCAAAAAACATATGCTTCAGCTTTGAAAACTGCTCAACCTAAACATGTGACTGTCCCGGCTGATGTACATCAATCTCAAGGATCGTACTATATACCAAGAAGCATCCCCCAAGCTAAACCAAATCAACCAGAGCAGAATGTACTATCTACTCAGTTTGAAAGTAGTCTGTCCTCACAAGAAATTACTGCCTCTGATGAAAGTGTAGTGCAAACAGTGATAAAAAAATTGAATCTTATGTGCAAGCCATGTTTGAGGATTTCTTTTCTTGCCTAAGCAAGTTTATGATGGAAGCATTCTTATCAAACTTAAATCATGAAAACAAGCGTCAATGAGACCTGCTGCTTTAGGGAATGATTAGAAATCATCTTGGCCCAAAAATTGGCTCTCAACTACTCTGTGAGTTTCACAATAGAGTAAATCCTCAAATCAAAAGTAACACAGCCATAGAAAATATTACAATATCAGGAAAAAAATACTAAAGCTTCTCAAATACCTATATCCCACTCTAAAGGAAGTTAGAGATTGGGATCAGCATCAAGGAAAAAATGATGTATAACTATAAAATCTGTAATCAGAGGATCAAAAGAAATGGTGGCTCAGAAAAAAATCTTTATTTATATCAATTCAATTGTAATGGGTTATCTTCAAAGTTGGCAAAAGTGAAACTCTATCTGTACAGAAAAAAACCTGATATACTATGTTTGTGTGAGACATGGATTAAAACTAATGAGCCTAACTTCATAGGCTATGAATGTGTGTGGTCCCATAGAGAAAATGGGGCCAAAGTGGGCTATACTTTGTGATCAGGAATGATGTTAACTATTCTGTGAATAATGTTGATAAGTTCTTGAATGGTAAATTAGAAACAGCATCAATTAAAATGTTTTGTTCTTATGGTTATATTGATATATGTAATATTTATAATCCTAATGCGTGTATTGATTTTGAAGAGTTTCATCATTATTATATTCAGATGAGTGAATTGTTTATATTCATTGGGGACATGAATGCTCATGTTCCTTTGTGGGACGATAAAAACCGACTGAATGCTTCAGGAAGGAACCTATGTAGACTTCTAGATGAGAACTCTCTTGGAGTACTTGACCCTCCTGACTTGCCCACTTATATTGACTCACGTGTGGGGACAAGTTCTACATTAGATTTGTGTATTGTCCCTCCAACTCTTCTTGCGTGGGGTTTTTTTGTAAGAGGTGCAAATCTTGGGAGCGACCATTATCCAATCGAATGTACTTTTGGCACAGTAGTTAAAAAATCTGACAACCATCTACGTAGATGGATTTTAAAAAATGCAAATTGGGTTGGTTTTAAAGAAGAATTATCTCAAATCCATATAAGTCAGATAGCTAACCTCTCAGTTGATCACTTGAATACAGCTTTAACAAAAGGCTCCAGGATGCTGCTAGCAAGTGCATCCCCAAATCCTCATTGGCTTGGGAAGTCAGTAGGAAAACACCATGGTAAGATAGAGAGTGCGCTTTGGCTGTAGCAAAGCGAAGGAAAGCGCAAAATAAATTATCAAAATATCCTACGGCAGAAAATTTGCATTTGTATAAGGAGCATGAAAGAAATGCCAAGGAAATCATTAAGCAAAAGAAAATCAAAAGTTGGACAAGTTTTGTAAGCACTCTGGACTCAAACACTGGTGTTGGCAATGTCTGGAGGTTGATACGCTCAATGAAAGGTAGTTCTATCAATCCAAATCCAACTGTAGGTGATATAGCAGACAAAGCTGAATTATTAGTGGCCCATTTTTGTAGACACAAGATAAATTAGGTGATGAATTTTCTACAATTGAAAATACCATCTCTAACCTTTCAGCAGTGCAGGTAGGAAATACACACCTTAGTTCTCAAATAGCAATGCATGAATTTCAGAGAGGTTTAAAACATGCTAAGAATACTAGCCCTGGTTTTGAAGAGATTCTTTATGCTCTCTTCAGTCGAGCACTGCAGACATTCCAAGAACATATTATCTATTTGTTTACAAAAGTCTCTCAAGTGGATACTTCCCAGAACCACGGAAGTTGGGAATTATATGTCTGATAAAGAAACCCAAACAAGACCATTTAGTTCCTATTGGATATCGACCTATTACTTTGCTCTCGTGTCTTTCAAAAATCATGGAACAAATTGTCAAACGTCGACTTGATGACTTTTTAGAAAAAAATAAGGTCTTCTCTTGCTATCAAACTGGGTTCCGCAGAAATAGATCTACGTATGATGCCCTTGCTCTAATTAAAAACTGTATTTCACAAGCCTGGTCAAAAAAATGTCTTGTTTGATTGTCTATGTTGATCTGGAGAATGCTTATGATAATGTATGACATGCTGGACTTTTGCATAAGCTTATAAACATTGGCTGTGACATACGTACTGTTTTATGATTGAGATCCTACTTGAGCAATAGTCGTGTTAGAGTTAGGGTGGCGGATGCTGTCTCATCTGATAAAATTCTCGGTTGTGGTTTGCCCCAAGGTGCAGTCCTGAGCCCCCTGTTGTTTAATGTGATGCTCCATGATTTGCCTCAGATGGAGAGCATCCAATGCATCTCATATGCAGATGATGTGACAATAGTTGCAAGTGGGAGATCCCCAGGCAAGATCCAGCGGACGATGCAGAACTACCTGACTGGCCTGACACACTGGTTGAGGAAATGGAAACTAGCCATAAATGTGGATTAAACAAAGTACCAAATTTTCGCACATAAAAAGTATGTACCACTGATTAACCTACGATTAACTTATAAAACAATAAACACAACTGATAAACTGTGTGTACTTGGAATAACATTGGATTCCCCTAAACTTACCTTCTTACCACATATACAAAATGTTGAAACAGAATGTCAACAATGGCTGCAGGTTCTCAGGGCATTGTCCGGCATTTCATGGGATCTTCTCAAAAGTTGTTACGTCAGGTATATGTACCATTCATTAGAAACAAACATACGTATGGACATGTGATATTCACAAAGCTACCTGAAAGTAGTATTAAATTAATTAATGTGACCCAAAACTCCGGTCTGCGATCCATCCTGGGTGCACGGAAAACATCTCCAGTTTCCTCAATGGAAGCTGAAGCATTCATTATGCCTCTGAGATTGTACCTGGATTTCTTATTTCTGAAGTGGTGTTTGAGGTGCAGTTTCTTGGATGCTAAGCCCAATAAGTTCCCAGCTAAAATTGAACTATTCAGATCTCCTCCAAAAATTGAGTTTGCACTGAAATGCATGGAAATAACAAAATTCAGTTTAACTTCTCTCCTCCAGGATCCCAAATTGAACAGTTCACTTCTCCATGTAAGGATATCTCATCTGATGTGTGTGTTGAATTTCCTGATGTTAAATCCCTTATGGCAGCTGAAGTAAATCATAAATTTGAAGAGCATTTAACATCAAAATTTTGTAATTCCTATAGAATTTTCACAGATGGCTCCAAGCTACTATCAGGGTCAGCATCCGCGACTATTTATGTGCCGCATCTAAAAATATGTACTTCTTGGCTCCTAAATCCAGGTCACTCAATTGTGGGAGCAAAGCTATTTGCAATTTTTCAGGTTGTAAATTATACTATTAATAACTTGTCAAATCATAATGTGGTCATTTTTGTTGATTCTAAATGTTTTCTGGATATTATATTAAACTTGAATAACCCCACCTATGAGATTTTGAGTAGAAAAATTCAAAAGAATTCAGCCCAGGCATGTAGAGTGGGCTGTAATAACCCACTATGCACGGAGATAGTGTCTTGACGTACTGGTTATCCCAGTGATGCTGTGTTATGGCAGTTTGTGACAAGGATTGATTGATCCTGAGTAGTTTAGTGAACCAATCTGGTACACAGGCGCTGAATTTTTTTGTGCGAGTATTGAGGAGGATTGTAAACCGTTACAAAGGCCCCGACACTGTCGGCCCTCAGTTTCAAGTTCAAGTTCATTATTTAGGGCTCTCGTTGGGCAAGAGTGGACTAAAATTAGGACTGTTGCACTATGCAAGTTCAACAATAGGTATTACATTCTTCTTGCTATGGCATTTCCAATGGATTATTATCGAGTGAAATATATAACGTCAATATATATTTTAGGTCATTCATGGAAATTAAAAATATCAGTACAAAAGATCACTGAAGGAGCCCATTTAAAAACGTTTTACAATAATGACATTCTGCTTGCTTGCGCGTTATTTTAGAGTTATTCAACCTTGAAATTTTCGTCTTCCACAGCAGTTGCGTTGCGCACTTGAGCCTTTAGAGTACGCTTGGGTACTTTGTAATGTATTATTTGCCAACCCTGTGGAGCCTGAACCCACTTCTAGGATGTTTTAGTTAGTATCACAATAAAGGTTATGACCCAAAAAGTATTAGCGTGACAGGAGTAGTGAAGACTTAGATCATCACTTTCAAGATGGCGGTGACCATACTGGGTGGCCGCCATTTTGGAACTGATGTAAACAAAATCTTCAATAATCCAGTCTAGCCAATATTTTTAGAAGTGGGCTCAGGCTCTGCAGGGTTGGCAAATAATGAATTACGCCATATATTCCAAAAACAATAACTTTTCCCCCCTTGCTGCATTGTTGGAATGCCCTCTCCTTTGCACGCAAAAACCATTCCATTAACGCCGCTCCCATAACTTCAAAGTTGAATAACTCAAAAATAACGCATCAGCAAGCAGAATGTCATTTTTAAATGGGCTCCTTCAGTGATTCTTTGTAATGAAATTCTGAATTTCTGTGAATGACCTAAATTACACATTGACCTATATTATCAAGCAAAAGAGAGATGTAAGCCATTTGAATTCCGTTTATGAAGTATCGTAATGTTTTCATTCTATGTCAAATTGAAGCTTCTGGTGGACAGTATTGAGAAAACTATTGGTGGTCAAATATTTAGCCATTATTTACTTCTCTACAAAATACATGCCTTTAATGCTATGAATAATGTGGAAAAAATGTGTTGAGAGAAGGATCAGATTGATGAATGTTTTAAAATATAATAAACCACCTTTAAGGTTCTTGATATCAGGTAAAAGCCTAGGTCTTGCGCAACATTAATTCTATTTTAGCTATTTCTACGGACATATATTAAGTATGCTTGATTTAAATGATTTATATATGAGTCTGATTTTCCTGCCAGATAGTCATTCAATTATCATTCATAATAGTACATTCCAGCTGACATTGATGAGCTTAAGATTCCATGATTTACTGTTAGATTATCTAAGCTATGGATAGCTTTTTGCTATTAAAGCTTTATTTTTTGTGCAAACTTTTCTTTTCTAGGTCACTGTCATTTTTGTTTTCTTTTTCTCTTTTCTTTGTTAACTTTTTTCTATATGCAGAGCTGGTTTGGAGTGGAGTATTCAGTGTGAAAAGTTATGCCTAAATTTTCCATTCTCTATTGTGTACACTAAATCTTTCTTGTCTCTTTTGAGGTTACCTGAGCTTAGCAATATATAGAAGTATGTTCATATTTCATAGCAGTCAAACTTGTACTCTAAATTTTATTGTTATTTTTGATGATATCATATTATAAATAATGGTGCTGACTGTCCATTAGGATTGTTTAAACTCTTTTTCAGGCACACAATGCTCAACACATATTTAAAATGTTAGTTCCTAATCATATTTTTCATTTTTTTTTGTCTCAGTGACTAAGACTCTTGTGCTCAATGAGCATTAAAATAAACTAGGTGCCCATTAAATGAAAATGAATTGATATAAACCTTTTTTGTAGGTGGTTCTTTTTTGAAAATTTTTCATTTTGTCTGTGATTGTATAAATAAAACCTATTTTATTATTCCTTTTATTGCTTGTAAATAAACTTTGTAACTTGTACCTGCTAGTTTTTGACAATGGGTGTAGAAGTGACTGGTTATGTAGAGGGGGGCAGTGTAGTTGCTGCTGGAGAAACCATCTCTGTCTGCATCACCGTCAACTCGACTCGAGACTGCAGCATCTCTGATGAATCGTGAGTGAAATATTTATTTGTTAAAATCTTTCATGTTTAATTATGATTCATACAATCACAGTCCTTATTTCTGGTGACAAATATTTTTCATTGCAATGGGTAGGTAAGGCATGCATGTGTTCATGTATAGATTTTGTTCATTGATCAGTTATAGCTTTAGCTAATTAATTTAAAGTTGTTCAAATTATTAATTTCTAAAAAATGATATAGTAATGATGATTTAAGCATATTTTGGAACATTTATTCACAAAGCATAGGATAGGGAACAGGTTTAATTAGTTTGGTTTGTCTACCCTACGCCATGGGGACTGGCACGCCCAAGAAGATATTGTTAGGTTATCTCAGCTATGGATAGGCCTGCAAGATATGTCTTTCATGCCAACTTTGTTTTTTCTGTTTTCATACTTTCTTTGCTGTTTCTTTTGTCTTTTCTTTCTGTTCCTTCTGAACTTGCTGTTTTTATATGCAGGATATCCTGTATTGGAGCAAACCTTATGCATTATTTCCCCTTTCTAAATAGTTTATACGAGTGGTTCCTTCTCTCTACTTAGTTGTGATTGCTTTTGTTGAAGCTTGGGATTCTTAGATTATATAGCATGTGCAGTTAAATATATAAGCTTATGAGAACTTCAAAAAGTACAAAATACAAAATATAGACTCATGAATACTAAAATAGGCTGGAAAATGTAGAACAAATGCCAGCAATTTAAAAAATTATTTAGTGTTGTATCATATTGATTTTGAAAAATGTAGGTATATTTATATTTTTGAATAGAAAGAAATGGGAAGCACTGTATTAAATTTGTATCAGAGGTGTTTTTATTTGGTTGCACTTTTAATTACTGTATATCTTTACAGAATTATTCTATAGATAAATAATTTCTTATTGATTTGACAAAACAGTTTTATCTAAAATACTTGATTGCACATAAGTATTGATTTCATCAACTCAATTAGTAGATAGTAATATTTTTTTACTGAACTTCTCTGACAAACTTGAACTGCAATTTGTTATAACTTATCAGTTATCTTTAATTGAATCTAGGCCTACTGTAATGTTTGAATCTATTTCATTAGTATAAATTTCTTTGTGTTCAATTTGAGTAATTTTCCAAGTTAATATGTAAAATGAAATAGATTATTGATTTACCATTGTTTTAGAAATTCCTCAATGTACATTGTACTTTTTATTGTAATGTTGGATGTGTGGCCGATAAACTACGACTTCAGGATTCCTGACCACTATAAATTTGCCGACAGGCGATACACAATGGACTGTGATGTTCAATAAATTATTTCCAAGTCTTTATTCTTTCCTTTTCCACGGAAATTACCGCTTTTCCATGCAGTTGAAAGGCCAATATTAATAACAGTTCCGGTAGTTTGATAATTTATTAAAAACGTGGTTAAATTAACCGAAGGAATTGCACTTTATTAACTAGCATTTGCAATGCGATTAAAAGTTCATGTTTATTGACAAACAGTTTTAAAAAGATTGTTTACAAGATGAAACTGGCAAAAACGCACTGTAAAGTTAGACGACTTGAGACTAGGAAAGTCCTCGACTCAGGTAGCTTAAACACACGAGCTTATAGCACAAGTAGAGCCACCGAGGCAGCCCGCAGGCGCAAGTGCTGACAACACTGTCAAACCTGACAACCGCACGTGTTGCTCAGAAAACACGGCGTACGAGTAGAGCATATAGGGGCAACAATCCACGCATTAGCCTGCGCGATACACCATAAGGTCTGCACCCTGCCTCGCTCTCTCTAAGACCGCTGACTGACCGACTCTCAGCCCAAACTTTGCTGTCGCTGCAGCCAGACTACTTCTTAGCTTGGCGCTTTCAGTAAGGTGGTCAACATAAAAATGCCTCGGTCACACCCCCCAACGCCATCTAACAACAAATTTAAGGCGGGAGGTATGTAACCTTACAATGTAACATATTTAAAACACAAGACAATAGTATAGATAGGTAACAAATTATACTTTGATCTAAAACAGTCTTATTATGCAAAATTTTATTATTATGCTAATACTATTTTTATTATGCTTTATTACACACAGGAAGGATAATTTATTCAATCAACGAGTTAAAATTTAGAAACTATTCAACAATCGCTATCTGAATCGAATCGAGAAGACTCTGAATTCATCTCGCAACGAATATGGTCGGAAAGGTCCGGCCCATCCGAGATAGAAACTCGCTCGAAGTCACGGATATCTTCTGGAAGCTGGAAGTCGCCTGTCGACCCACGATACGTCTTCTTCATATCGAACTTGAACGCAGGGTCGGCACCGAAACAAGGAAATTCTTGCCTCGCGCTGTTCAAAGCAAGTGCTCCGACTAACGCTTCCGCTGCCTTTCTCGCCGAAAATCTCGTCCAATGCTGCGATGAGCACTGACTATTTTTCTCAGAGTCACGTCGAGGCTTCAACTGGGCTGGAGCTGGAGCTACTTTCTCGTCATCGAATCTTGAAACATCCATGGCTGGAACTTCGGTTGTTTCATCGCTCAAGTTCTCCCACTCCAAGCTCTGTTGCTCGTCCGTCTGACTCAATTCTTCGTCTGTTAGTGAAGCTGAGACAGCCTGAGTCGCTCGTTGCTGCTCCTTTGTTGCTTCACAAATCTTGTCAGCCAACTTCGACAGAGACAAGCCCACACCGCCTATCATCGTGAAGTCTGGGAACGAACTTCGCTCATCTGGTAAAACCGGGGTTTGTGCCACCATCTCGCTCGTCTTCTGGAACTGTCGTCTGCTGCGTCTGTCTCGTATCTGCTGCTCATGTCGAGTGTCTGCACCCAAAACTGTGCCGTCGTCTTCTTCGCCGTACCAAGGTTTAAGTTGATTAAAATGAGCCGTTTGTGAATTAAAACCATCGAGCTTCTTTATTTTATAAGTAACGCCATTTTTATCTACCTTTTCAATTATGAATGGACCGTCAAACTTTGGTGAGAATTTATTACTTGAAGGTAAATGAGGTAGTTTCTTCGCAACTTTTTGACCGATTTCGTATGGTTTAAAATTCTTACGAGGAAAACGCCAATAAGGCTGCGACAAAGGAATAGGTAGTTTATTTGCGATCTCGTTGAAAAAATCAGCTGGAGCATGACCAGTCTCGGAATGAAGCGTATTATTATATATAATTAAAACTCTTGTAAGTTGATCTGTCCAAGACGTCTTGTTCTCTTCACACGCTGTAGCTAGCAAATTCTTAAGGGTTGCGTTGAGCCTTTCTACAGCACCATTGCACTGCGGAGAATACGGCACTGTTCTAAAGTGTTTAACTCCGTGCCTTCTCAACATCGAAATGAAGGGTCGCCCTCGGAACTCGGGACCGTTGTCGGAAATTACCGTCTCCGGAAGCTTCACCAGGGTGCTAAAAACGGAGTTTTCCAAAGCTCTGGCAACTGTCGCTGACTTCTTGTTTCTAATCACGACTGCATTGGCAAACTTCGTGTAGAGATCGATGCCAACCAACAAATACTTCGCATTGCCTCGCCCTGGAGGAAGTTCCAAGAGATCCACAGCGTATTCTTCATACGGAGCTTTCGGCATACGTCGATATTGCGGCGCTCCACCTTTTGCTTTACCCTTGAACCTTTGACAGACGTTGCACTCTCTGACAACGTAAGCAACGATTGGTAGGAGTCTCGGACTGAAGAAATGTCGTAACATTGCCGCTACCGTTTTATCGCGACCAATGTGTCCTGATTTTTTATGAAACTCTCTAACCATGCTGGGAAGATTTCGAGCAGGGATCACCGGCACGCGGTGAAGACCTCCATACAGCACATCTTCATTCACCACCAACGTGTCGAAGTATTTTAGAAAAGTTCGTCCGTTTTTAAATATTGATAATCTCTTC
Source organism: Morinoia aosen (assembly GCA_030386875.1). NCBI lineage: Eukaryota > Metazoa > Arthropoda > Malacostraca > Amphipoda > Talitridae > Morinoia > Morinoia aosen. The sequence continues at coordinate 33,992,909 of CM059556.1, forward strand.
TTAATTTCAGGTTCTGAAGTTTGTTGCTTTATTAATTTTATGAGCAACGAAATGAGAGGATCCGCTTCTTGTAGTTTTTGAAGTTCTTCTGTAGAAATGTGCAGAGATGTTTGGTCAATAATTACGTCCTTTTTATTTGTCGAAACAGGAGCTTGTTTAGAATTTGCAGAATCCTGAGGTTTCCTTTTGCAAGAAATTCGCGCAGACGGCGTCACTGCAGCCTCTGCTGTCCCATCGTCCTCAAGCTGGTACAGCACCTGGGAAGGCTGAACTTCATGCACAGGTAAGTCATCATTTGATTTGATCATAGTGTCTATATGCTGGATTAATATTTCATTGATAGTCTCTCCGTCTGGCAAAAGTAAATTGAAGTGCACACCACGTAAACTTTGTAAATGAATGGTAGGATCACTGGGAGAACTTTCAAATTTAACAACACCGATGCCGTCTTCATGAACACTCACATTCACATTAAACCTTTTCACAAAAGCGTCCAACAAAAACCACTCTGGTAGAACACCACTTTGTCGCATAATTTTCAGCTTCCTAATCGTACTTTTGTCAAAAGAAAGTCCTAATGCACGAGGGTTCTTTAAAACTAAGTCCACAGTCTCTTCGCGAATAGTAACATGTTCATCTAAACTGTCACACAATCCTAGCGAAAGCGCTTGAAAAAGTGAATCTGGGCCACCAGGAATTAATTTTACCTTGTGCCCGTGCAAAGAGACGCAATAGTTCTTGTCCACATCCTCACTGCTAATAGGAAATTCCACAACTCGAGACAACGCATCTGCAACAACATTGTCTTTTCCTGCTACAAATTGAATTTCGTAGTGTCCACAATGCAGTTCTTCGTAAGTTCTCATTAACCTGGCGTCCACACTTTTCATATTGTTCAAATAAATTAATGCTCTGTGATCAGTTCTGATAATATACTTTTTGCCGTAGATAAAAGGTCTAAATGTTCGTACTGCCCATCGTAATCCAGCTAATTCTCGTTCTGTCGCGCTGTAATAAGATTCAACTTTGTTAAAAGTTGTGCTAGCATAAGCTATAACTTTCTCTTGGGAACTTTGCTCCTGCGTAAGCACGGCACCCGCTCCTACTCCACTGGCGTCTACAGTAATTATTAGCGGAGCTGCATTCTCTGAAAAATCAGGGTAGCTTAAAAGAGGTGGATTTGCTAGAATTTCTTTTAATTTGTAGAACGACTGAGAGCATTCTTCCGTCCAAACTAACTTATTTTGGGAGAGTAGTTCATTCAATGGTTTCATGATCGTGCTGGCATTAGGAATGTGTCTACGGAAAAAGTTGCACATACCGATAAATCTGCGCACTTGCCGTTGCGTCTTAGGCTGAGGATACTTTAAGATCGCCTCGATATTTGCTCCGTCGGGTAGAATTCCATCACGACTGACTTTATGACCCAAATACGTCACCTCACGTCGGAAAAGCTCGCACTTCTCGGGTTTGATCTTCAATCCATGCTGCGCAAATCTGGACAACACTAAATCACAGTTTGTCACATGTTCACTAAAATTTCGACCTGTTACAATAATGTCGTCGATATACGTAATCGCTATGCTCCACGGAATTCCCGCTAACACGAGCGACATCAGTCTCATAAAAGACGCTGGCGAATTCATAGTTCCCATAGGCATTCTAGTCCACTGCCAATGTGAATCACCCGTAGAGAACGCAGTATACTCCCTACTTTGTTCGTCTACTTCGATTTGATGGAAACCTTTCATGAGATCAAACGTACTGAAATATTGTGACCCTTGCAAATTTGATAAAGCATCAATTAAATTGGGTAATGGGAAAGAATCGGGTTTTGTGACAGCATTCAAGCGTCTGTAATCTACGCACAGTCGTAAAGTACCGTCGCGCTTTCGGATTGGCACCAAAGGGGAAGACCAAGGAGAAGATGATTTTTCAATTATACCACGCTTGTCTAATTTTTGTAACTCTAGCTCGACTTCGTGTCTTAACGGACCTTGAAATCGCCTATAGCGTTGCTTATCAGGATCATGGCCCTGTACCTCAATGACATGCTTAGTAGTAGAGGTGCATCCTAGATCGTACTCATGCTTAGAAATGGCTTTGCTGTTCTTATTTAACATAGCTTTAGCTTCCGTTATCTGCGCATTTGTCAAATCGGTTGCTGAAAAATCGAACATTTCACCCACGTCTGTGCATTCATCAACAACACTACTCACACTGTTAATTTCATCATCATTATCACTTACCACAAAAATACCGACTTTCGTCTTCGGTTTTACTACTGCACGGCACGGGTTTAAGTTCATCATTTCCACTATCACATGGCCATTTCGAACACAACCTAGCGAATAAGCCATTTGAATGTCTAAATTTTCTTCAGACACTACGTTGACTGGCTGCAAGTAACCACACGTATCATCCGGAATAGTTACGTCTGACACTCTCACTTTCACTAGTTGTCTGTGGTTAGCTGGAATGACAATTTTGTTCAAGTTCGATACAACACATTGCATTTGCAGACCCGGCTTAGTTTTCAATTTTACTGGGTAAGAAGGCTCATTCGGAGGAGAATAGCACAATTCACGTCGCACAGTATCAACAATCATGAAATGCCGCTCTAGATAATCTAACCCTAAAATTAATTTCTGGTTTGTCACATTAGATGGTACAACTAAAAGGGTGTGATCAGAGAAGAGCTCTTCAATCTCTATTCTTACTTTTATTTCTCCTATCACATTGATCGTGGACAAGCCAAATCCTTGTAATTTGCTTTTTACTGGACAATTTACTGGGGAGCTAATTCTCAACTTTTGAACACAGTCTTCGGAAATGACAGATACAGATGCCCCATTATCAATCAGCGCGTCAAAAACAGTCCCATTAATTTTTACTGCCAAATAATAGCAACTACTTTCAGCGGAATGTCTAGTTTTCATCAACAGATTCACATTTGCCGGATCAGAACTGTTCACAATTGGTTCCTGACTCGCTACTGCCAAACTTTCGTTTAACGCTGGTTTACTTTTACAGTTAAAAGACTTATGATTTGTCTCGCCACACCAATTACAAGCACCAAATTCCCGCTTAAACTGTCTACACTGAGCCAGAACATGCCCTTTACCGTTACAGAATTGACACGTTACATCACTATCTCTAGTTCTGGGAACACGATCTGAGTGAGACTGCCTTCTCTTTGGACAATTTCTCGCAAAATGCCCTGGGTCATTACAAGAAAAACACCTTTTAGTTTGAGGCACAGTAACGAATTCTCTCAAGTTAGGATATTTAACTGAATTTTTACTCGACGCGGAAACAAACTCATCAGAACTCGGTTGAATAGCAATTGCTTGCACAGGCATCGATTTCACAGAAAATGGTTCTAAAGCAGAAATTATTTGCACCATAGTATCAAGGGAAGGATTTTCACGGTTTGACATTTGCATACTAACTTGAGCTTTAATATCGATAGGTAGTGATTCTAATAACTTACTCATGATCATTTTGTCTCTTTCAGGAATGGATCCGAACGCTGATGCTGCAAGACCTGTTAGTCTCATGGCGTAGATGAGAAACGACTCTCCTGGAACTCGTTGTGACGTCATGAATGCTGAAATTCTTGCGGTGTCGAAAGCATCTCGAGGAGTGAACAAAGAGATCAAGTTTTTCTTCACATTCTGATAACCTAATCTGCTAGCACCTATGGCACTCAACGCAGACTGAGCACTACCCATCAGTAACGCACGCACGGAAATGAGCCACGCATCACTGTTAGTCTCCTCAGGACCGTACGTATGCAACGCATACACTTCGAAGATCCTGAAAAATTCCCTGATGTCACACAATTGAGAAGAAGGATTGAAAGGTGGAGGAGGCGGCTGAACACGCCTATTCATATTAGAAATAGCATCCGCTAAACGACCCATCACAAATCCCATATCCGATGAATTACGCTCACCGCCACTTCCACTGCGGTCCGACGCTGAAGAACCAGCAGCTCCCGAACTAGGCATCTTGAATTCTTAAAGTTCAGTTGAAAAATGTTCACTTTAAGTAACAAATTAATAGTTCACTGAAGTTGAAACACGAAACACGATCACTATATTTTTATGTCATAGATCACTTCACTGCACTTAGGAGAAACACAGGAACAACGAATCACAGTCCAATTAGCTCGACAATCCCATACTTCTGACACCAAGTTTGTGGCCGATAAACTACGACTTCAGGATTCCTGACCACTATAAATTTGCCGACAGGCGATACACAATGGACTGTGATGTTCAATAAATTATTTCCAAGTCTTTATTCTTTCCTTTTCCACGGAAATTACCGCTTTTCCATGCAGTTGAAAGGCCAATATTAATAACAGTTCCGGTAGTTTGATAATTTATTAAAAACGTGGTTAAATTAACCAAAGGAATTGCACTTTATTAACTAGCATTTGCAATGCGATTAAAAGTTCATGTTTATTGACAAACAGTTTTAAAAAGATTGTTTACAAGATGAAACTGGCAAAAACGCACTGTAAAGTTAGACGACTTGAGACTAGGAAAGTCCTCGACTCAGGTAGCTTAAACACACGAGCTTATAGCACAAGTAGAGCCACCGAGGCAGCCCGCAGGCGCAAGTGCTGACAACACTGTCAAACCTGACAACCGCACGTGTTGCTCAGAAAACACGGCGTACGAGTAGAGCATATAGGGGCAACAATCCACGCATTAGCCTGCGCGATACACCATAAGGTCTGCACCCTGCCTCGCTCTCTCTAAGACCGCTGACTGACCGACTCTCAGCCCAAACTTTGCTGTCGCTGCAGCCAGACTACTTCTTAGCTTGGCGCTTTCAGTAAGGTGGTCAACATAAAAATGCCTCGGTCACAGATGTGTTTGAGATGAAGTGTTTGAGGAGCATGTATGGAGTAACAAGAAGAGGTAGGATCAGGAATGAGTTGGTTAGGGGGCAGACGGGTGTTATCAAGAAGTTAAGCAGGCGAGTGGATGAAAGAGTGCTTGGATGGTTTGGGCATTTTGAAAGAATGAATATTGAGCAGCTGGTGAGAAAGATTTATACGTCAGAAGTGAGTGGTCTTCGAGCGCGAGGTAGACCACAGTTGAGTTGGATGGATGGAGTGAAACGTGCTTTGTATGAGAGGGGTCTGACTGTGGAGTGTGGACGTGGCTAGAGGGATGACTGCGGACAGAAGTGAGTGAGGGCAGTGCATAAGAAGGTAATTTTATTTTTGATGCGGTACTGGAAGCCTGCCCGTGCGTAATGGGGTTGACCTGCCCTATTCGGGGGGAGGGGCTGCACTTAATGAAGCGGTCGGGATGAACCAGCTATGGCTGTCGGGCCTGACTGTGGAAGGTGGTTGTGTTGGGCTGCTGCTGATCCTGGCAGTCTGGTGCGGCCAGTGCTGCCTCTCTCGCCTCCTAGTAACTAAGAGTGATGATTGTGGCCTGCTGTCGGCTACTCTCCCATAGGGAGGAGAATGAAGCCTGGTATATATACATATATATATTATATATATATTGTACTTTTCAAGCAATTTTTTGTTAGTTAAAATGAAAGTAAAATGTCATCATGAGACCATAGTCACTGATTCATCAATTTTTTCCATAACTGTATGCAATTATTGAATGTGAATGTGTAATTTTTTGTCCACCATTTGTTCATAAAATTACTGTTCATTTATGACTCCTACTGTGCATTGTTATTTTAACACATTGATAAAAAATAAATATAGGTAATTTATGAACTTTAAATGCAAAAAAATACCTAAACATAGGCACTTTTCCTGGCACCGTTCAACTGTATTTTGTTGTTTTGTAGTAGTACTCATGACCAGAAATATATCATGATCTCCTCTTAACAGCAACGAGTAGAGAAAATTCACAATGTTAAGTTGGAGCAAAAAATATTAATTTTGAGATAGATCTTTCTTGTGACATTTTATAGTCATGACATGTAAGTTTGTTGTGTACATGAGCAGAGATGTTGTGTCATGGTGCAGTGCCCAGATCCACTGCATCTGCACGACAAACGAGCTGCACGTCATAGCTCCCCCACCTGCCAAAACTGCAGCTCCTTCACTGCCTGATGGCTTTGGGAACCTAACTTCTGCAGGTGAGATTCTTGAGCAGAGATGGGACATGTAAATCACTCACTTTTACTGCAATTGGCTAAACTGAAGTTTAATATTCAACTCAAATTTAAAGTCAATTGTAGTAAGCAATTTTAAAAATTGCAAACCTTAGCTGGATCATGCATTAATTCAGCATTAATTAAGTATTTATGAAAATTGAGTTTGTGACTACTGGTTGGTCAGTAACATTGTGTGTGAAAATCTCCTCCATGGCCACAGTGGTGGCACACAATGCGATTGAAGTGTTAACCTTAATGTAATTCAATCTTCATGGGCTGCATTCTGAACAACAACTCCTTCACTACCTGATAACTTTGGGAACTTTCCTTACACAGGTAGGCCTTCTGTACTACATGTGTTCTGTAAATCATTTGTAAAGCCATGTGTTGCTGCTTCAGCCTCTGAGTTCTTTTTGAAGCGAGTGAAGCAGTCACCTTAATTATATACTTTTACAGCAGTTGGTATCGGTGATACACGGCGGAGAAGTTGGAACTTTTTCTTTATTAAATTTACATTGAGATATACTAGGATTACTGAGCACAAAAAAGACTAGAATCAAGGTTTGAGGGTAACTATGGTAGGGCACTACACATTCAACATTAATTCAATATGCTGTGTTTAGACTGGATTCTGAGCCATTGCTTCTTTACTTGCTGAAGGCAACTCCTGCAGGTAAGGTCTTCATACCCAATATGGTTTGAAAATCATTTAACCTTAATTTTTGTATTTTCACTGGCAGGATTTTGTATTTGCAGTTGAAGTAATGTTTTCATTTGTTTGTGTGACTCTCAGATGATTACCTGTTGAGATTTTTAAATTATTTGCTGAAACTACTTGAATCCCTCAGTGACAATAACAATTAGTATGCTATTTGTGGTGCAGGTTTTTGTAATGAGATTCGTTTCTTTGTTTCATTTTCAAAAGCAAAGGGAATGTTGGTACATAAGCACTTGATCTTTTTGAAGTATTACTATGTTAAGTTCTTTATTGCTCTTGCAATTCTTTACTATACAATGTAATGTAGTGACAAAACTATTGTGCTTCTAAAATTAAATTAAATTGCTTAGGTATCATACCAAAGTGCAGTTCAGTTTTAAAAATTTCAGGAACATTTTTTTAGTTAATTCAGCTTGTATAAATTCAACTTACAAAATTTCATAGAAATGCTCATATAAAATAGCAGATGATTTTTTCATCAGTTAATTACTTTCTAGAAGTCATCTGCTGCAGCAGTTTCAAGACTGAATTCAGTTGACCAATATCTTCTTGTTGCTGTAGGGCTTTTGGGAAAGTTAGTTTTTCTGTCAAAATATTAGATCAATATGCATGTGATTGAGAATCGTTGAATGTAGACTTGATATCAAATAGTTTTTTTTAAATAGTATTATTTACAGTAAAATTTAAATGTACTTTAGATAGCCAGTAAAAGTGGAGCATTTCGATGTTTTCTTTTAAGTTGCATAAAAATCTCTGATGAATTTCTTTGAATGCAGTTTTCTAGCACATGTATCCTGTGAGCATTTTCATTAGTTATTATTGGTCATGTTACCACTAATAATTGTAAACTCTCCTTAAGCATTTATTTGAGTACTGATCAAATTAAATTACTTACTTCATCAAGCAAGGACAAGCCTGTCAACTATTTTGTGTGAAAATTTTATTTATTTTTAACTGTGGCAAATTTTATAATCATACCTAATTTCATACTTTTTCTCACTAATTTTATTAATTTATTGTTTAATAATCTAAATTAATTTCATTGACTTAGAATGGCAAAAAAAATTATTTTTTTTTTTAATTTGTTTTTGGTAAACAACATCAGAAAAATTTAGGCTTTGAAATAAATATCTAGAAGTTGAGTGATATTCAGTCCATTAATAAATATTTAACTACAAGTTTTAAAAAAGTGACACTTTGTTGAATTTAGTTTTAAAATGTGCCCAAGCCAACTTGCAATTTATTTCAAGGAATTTTGTATAAAAAAATGAAGTTTTATCATTTTCTATGAAACATTGAGTGTGTTTAATGTGTTTACTAATATAAATTAATTCATTTGAACAGGAATGATGAGGAATTTTTTAACACCTTCCAAGTTATTTTTTTAAAAAAAAAATCCAGAAGGTACCCCTCTAGTAGAAAATTTAAGTTTCAAAATAAATATTTAAAATTTGAATCAAATTCTGTCCATGAATAACTATTCAAATGCGGATTTCAGAAAATGCATCAGTTTCTAGAACTTTGTTTAAATTTTTACCTGAACAAACCTGCAAATTTTTTCATAAAAATTTTGTTACAAAAATTAGAGGTTTATTATTTTATAATACATTCATATGTTTGATAATGGTAAATTAATTCGTTTAACACGTTAAGTGTGGCGTGACCCACCGGTGGTCATTTAGGTGATTTTCATAATGCTGCTGGCTGAGAAGCAGTCAGTGACTCAATTTTTGTAAATACTAAATGAAAGTTAAATGAAGGCATGATCCAGTCAATGTTTGCTGCTATTTTCAAAATTTCTTACTACAATTGGCTCTAAATTTGAGCTGGATATTGAACTTCAGTTTAACCCGCCGCACTTACGGTGTTAAGGGCACGGTTCGGGTCTATTTTCAGATTATGGTCATTTATCAGTTTATAAACTCATCTTATAGAGATTTTTCTTGCGCATCCAACGATATAATTGGCTTTCAAGTACGTCAATTGGTTAGTCTTCTGGACGGGGGTAAAAGACGCGCACTAGTGTGACCTTGGGGTGCGCCAATGGATGGGTGACCTCCCTCTTCCTCCCCCCCCATTACAAGCCAGTATTGAGTGTTTCTCTACTGGAATAGCAAGAGAGTTCATTCATGGCCTAACTTGAAATGCTTTCGTACTCAAACGAAACATCCTATTACTCGGTGATAAATTATGATGGTGTAATTGCGTGTTTGTTTTGAGTCCGGCTGCTGAGTCATCAGCTAATTAGCTGGCTATGTAAACCTAAACGCCTCCCGGAGTTTTGAAGCTACAGGAATGGCAATTATATCAATCGAAAGGGCTTAAAAAGAACTACAAAGCAATACAGGTTTTTGAAAAAAAATTTAGTCAGCATTGAAAAAAAATGTTGAAAAATTAACCCTGTTCTGAAACTTATATTTATCGACTTTTGATATGGATCCTTACCCACTGTTTTGAAGGTACATAAGAAGGTACAGAATCACTGATAAGACTCAATTAAAAAATTAGTACAGAACGAAAATTTTTTTTTTTTTGGAAAAATGGCTTTTCTGAATACTCACCTTCTTGATTTTTGAAAACCTACTCCTCCCACAGTTTTGAAGGTACAGAGATGGCGAGCATACCAATCAATAGCGATTGAAAAGGAAAATAGATCCGGTGCAAAAGTTTTTTTAAATTTCAATTCAATTTGAAAATTAGAAGCAAATTATTCAAAAAAGTGGAAAAAGAGGTCATTTTTGGGGAAAAAAGTTCTCAAAATTCAAAAAATCGAATAATCGAAAAACTTTTTCACCGGATCTCTAGACAAGACAATTTGCTATCTAGAGAATATTTTCTGAGTTCTCTTTGTTGAAAATTGTAGGAGTAGTAGAATTTTCAGCAACACATGTTTTTTCATGTTTTTTTTTTAAAAAATCTTATTCGCGTATGGTTACGAAAAATTTGCACAAATCAAAAAAGTTATTAATAACAATTTACATCGACGGCAGATATCTCAGAAAAATCCACCGAGAACTTACAGACTTTTTTACCCCGAACCGTCCCCGTAAACAGGAATTACAAAGAATTTTTTTTACTTTTTCAGAGTAATTTTTGTAAAAAAAAATTAGAGTATACTCCTTATTAAAAATTTAGGCTTTAAAATAAGTATCTAGAAGTTGAATGAAATTCAGTCAATGAATAAATTTTCAAGGGCACATTCCAGAAACCCAACAGTTTTTGAAATTTTGTTGATAATTTGACCTGGGTAACCTTGCAATATTTTTTAATGGAATTTTGTTCCATGAATTGCAGTTTAATCTTTTTCTTCAACACATCGAGTGCCCTTAAAGCTTTTAATAAGCTTTGTTGTGGAAAATTGTGCTCAAGAAACTTGCAATATTTCGCAAGAAAATTTGCAAGCAAAAATTGGAGTTCAATTTTTTTCTCGAACATATGAAGTACTTGAACGCATTTAATGAGCTTTGTGTGACTGGAGAGAAATAGCTTACAGTAAGGTGGAGACTAACCAGTTCTCCTTGCTCGCAGGGACATCGTTCACACCGTGGCGGGGAGAGGGTGGACATGTGGTGCTCACAACGAAACCCACCATCCTGTTCTGCGACCTGCACCTCCCTGCTGGCCACTCCCGCACCTGTAGGTACTGATGCTGCTCCCTCTGTCTTGTGTCTAGTGAGGCATTAGTTACCTGTTATTTGTCTAGTGAGACATTAGCTGCCTGCTGATCGTTTTGTTTTATATCTAATTAGGCATTAGTGACCTGCTGCTCCTTCTATCTTGTGTCTAGTGAGACATTAGCTACCTGCTGCTCTTTTTGTTGTGTACCTAATTAGACATTAGTTGCCTGCTACTTTGTCTGTCTTATGTCCAGTGAGACATTCCTGTCTTACATCTAGTAAGGAACTAGTTACCTGCTGCTCGTCCTGTTTCATATCTAGTGAGAAACTCCTGTCTTATGTCTAGTGAGAAATTAGCTACCTGTTATTTGGCTAGTGAGGCATTAGCTACCTGCGGCTCCTGTCGTACAGTCTAACAAGAAATTAGTCATCAAAGACTTTAATTTTTACCAAATTTCTTTAGGAAATTTATTTAGGGAAATATATTTATTTTTTTGCAGTCTGTGCCTGAGGTTGTGCATCTCAGTAGTACTCATATATTTGGTGTTACTCATGTACTGATGCCTTTGATGGTTTGCTTTATGTACTCATTCTTGATGTTTACTTGGTGATAAGCCCTTTCTTTGATGATGAAAACTTCTTTGATGATTAGCCCTTACAGTGTTACTTCTTGAGAAACAGTTGCTTCTTGCAGTATTTTTGGCTTCAGTTCAACTTGGAGTACATTAGGCTACTGTGCTCACATAAGTGAGGTGTGCTGCTAGTGCCCCTTCGTGTTATCAGTATGCTAAAAGGATTTAGCTTCCTCAGGCATCTCCGTCAACGTTTCAATCAACTTGATGTTAATCTTACTTTTTGTTGAAATAAGTAGTGTTCTTTGCCTCTATTTCTACAATGAGGAAGGTTCTTGTGCCATACTAGCATGTTTTGAATGTGAACCTTAAGAGTTTCAATATCCTTTATTCAGTGTTCACTTTTTTCAGGATTCTTGCTGTAATTGTATGAAAACATTATCGAGACTTTAGTAGTGCAGCCACAAATTATTTGAACTTGAATGTGTTTTAATTCATGAGTGACATTTGATTCATCTTCTGATTCTTCACAGTCATTGCAGTGAAATATATCTTTTAATAGAGATGCGAGTGCAAATAACACTTCAGCACAACCTTGTCTTTTGGATCAAAGTTAAGTCAATCATTAACTTCTTCAAAATATCAGTAGAACAATGATGCTTATTAGTAAAAGTGTGTTCAAATGGCTGCTTGATACTGATCTGTGATATCTCATACTGTAACCACTAATGGATGATATTGATACTAATGTGTAATATCCCCGTGTGGCCAATGATGTATGAAATTGATACTAATGTGTAATATCCTCCTGTGGCCAATGATGTATGAAATTGATACTAATGTGTAATATCCTCCTGTGGCCAATGATGTATGAAATTGATACTGATGTGTAATATCCTCCTGTGGCCAATGATGTATGAAATTGATACTAATGTGTAATATCCTCCTGTGGCCAATGATGTATGAAATTGATACTGATGTGTAATATCCTCCTGTGGCCAATGATGTATGAAATTGATACTAATGTGTAATATCCTCCTGTGGCCAATGATGTATGAAATTGATACTGATGTGTAATATCCTCCTGTGGCCAATGATGTATGAAATTGATACTGATGTGTAATATCCTCCTGTGGCCAATGATGTATGAAATTGATACTGATGTGTAATATCCTCCTGTGGCCAATGATGTATGAAATTGATACTGATGTGTAATATCCTCCTGTGGCCAATGATGTATGAAATTGATACTGATGTGTAATATCCTCCTGTGGCCAATGATGTATGAAATTGATACTAATGTGTAATATCCTCCTGTGGCCAATGATGTATGAAATTGATACTGATGTGTAATATCCTCCTGTGGCCAATGATGTATGAAATTGATACTAATGTGTAATATCCTCCTGTGGCCAATGATGTATGAAATTGATACTAATGTGTAATATCCTCCTGTGGCCAATGATGTATGAAATTGATACTAATGTGTAATATCCTCCTGTGGCCAATGATGTATGAAATTGATACTGATGTGTAATATCCTCCTGTGGCCAATGATGTATGAAATTGATACTGATGTGTAATATCCTCCTGTGGCCAATGATGTATGAAATTGATACTGATGTGTAATATCCTCCTGTGGCCAATGATGTATGAAATTGATACTGATGTGTAATATCCTCCTGTGGCCAATGATGTATGAAATTGATACTGATGTGTAATATCCTCCTGTGGCCAATGATGTATGAAATTGATACTGATGTGTAATATCCTCCTGTGGCCAATGATGTATGAAATTGATACTAATGTGTAATATCCTCCTGTGGCCAATGATGTATGAAATTGATACTAATGTGTAATATCCTCCTGTGGCCAATGATGTATGAAATTGATACTGATGTGTAATATCCTCCTGTGGCCAATGATGTATGAAATTGATACTGATGTGTAATATCCTCCTGTGGCCAATGATGTATGAAATTGATACTGATGTGTAATATCCTCCTGTGGCCAATGATGTATGAAATTGATACTGATGTGTAATATCTTGCATTGTGGCCACTCATGAATGACATTTCCTTTTGTGTTGGTTGATATAAGGTCTTTACTACTCAGAATGCAACTCAAAAGTAATTTAGGCGATGCTCTAGATTTAATATGTTCTTTAAAATCATCATTCAAATGATAATGAAGTTATAACTGATGTTGACCCAGTCAGGTAGAAGTAGGATTGCTGTTGATCTAGATTTATTATGTTCTTTTGAAATCCTCTCAAATGATGATCAATTTATAGTTGACATTGACAGGGTCATGCAAAAGTAAGATTGGTGATACTCCAGATTTAATATGTGCTTTGAATGATCACTCAAATGATGATTGGGTTATAGTTGACACAGTCAGGTAGAAGTAGGATTGGATTAGTGTTAATTTGGATTTAATATGTTCTTTCATAATCACCATTCAAATGCTGAAGTTACAGTTGCCATTGACTCAGGTACAGTGAAGTGGTGCCAGTTACCAGCTACTCGAATGATGATGAAGTTACAGTTGCCATTGACACTGTCAGGTACTGTGAAGTGGTGCCAGTTACCAGCCACTCAAATGATGATGTACAGTTGCCATTGATGCAGTCAGGTACCGTGAAGTGGTGCCAGTGACCGGCCCACCGAGCTACCGAGGGCTGCACGTCAAGTACTCCTGGAAGGTGACTGTAGGATCACAGAGGCACGGGCGTAAGGTGGCGCTTATACGGCTGCCTCTCCGGGTCCTGCTGCTGCCTCAGCCTCCTCCGGGTGTGTGTTTATGTCTTTCTCATCCTTCTGGAGTGTGTGTGTGTGTATGTATGTATGAACGGTTCTCTGAGTCTCCTTGCATATTTGGCTTAGTTTTTTTATTGACTGTAGTTGTCAAGACTACCTAAATGTTGCGATAAGTGTAAGGGGTATGTGTTACCCAATTGTTAATGATAGTTTGGCAGTAACGTTTTATTCAGTGATTAATTTCAGTATTGATTTCATTGTAGAAGCTTTGCTTTTTTGAAATGCGTATTTGTCTTCATCACAAGCCTTGCTGTGTTTTCATAAAATTATATCGACATACATATTCTAAACTTAGACACCAGCTAACAATTACTTTGCTTATTCCTATTTGATGCTAGCAAATAATCTATACTGTAATAAGAGCTGCGTCCGTCTGTCTGTCCAAAGCCAGCCTGCAGTGTGCGATGAGCGTATCTGTGATACAGGTCATGTGCACTCTGCCTCATCAACTCTCGAGAGATTGCATTTGTTTTATTTTACGGCCTTTCTTTCATTTTGCCTACTTTCTTATTTCAAATAATAGAGGGTGGACTACATGTAGTTTAGTGTGATAATTGAGCCAGAACAAAATTGAGCAAATTTTTTGGCATGCATAGGAATCACAGGGGCCATACAATGTCATTGCAATAATTCAGTCAGAACAAAACTCAGAAAATTTTTTTATGTTCATGGAATTGTGTTAGCAGTCTTTTTCTTGAAGTATATTGTACACCTACAAGATGAAGTTCAACTAGCAATTTTTTTAGAATTTTACAACACTCCGTAAATTTCTTACGGTCATGGAATTACATTAGCAATCTTTTTCTTAAAGTTTTTGGTGCACTTGCGAAATGTAGCCGAGATGAAAAGTTTTTATTATTATTTTGCAAAATTCCGTTAAGTTTTTACACTCGTGGAATTGTGTAAGAAATCTTTAGCAAAGTTTATGGTGCACTTGCAAGATGTAGTTTAGATAGAATTTTTATTATTATTTTGTGTTGTTGCTGGTTTAAGGTTAGATGGAATTTCATTATTATTATATGATGTTGCAGGTTGAAATTCAGTTAACGAAATTTTTATTATTTTACGTGGTTGCAAGTTGAAGTTTAGACAGCAATTTTTTTATTATTTTGTGTTGTTGCAGGTTATAGTAAAATTTTTTATTATTATTATTATCATGCATTGTTGCAGGTGGAAGTTTAGATAGCAATTTGTATTATTTTGTTATTGCAAGATGAAGTTTAGATAGAATTTTTTTTATCATCATACATTGTTGCAGGTGCCCTGGAAGATGCGTACAGTGAAAGTGAAGAGGAGCTCTCCCCCAGTAACCCGTTCCTGCACCCCTCTCCGTCCCCCCACACCTCCCCCTCCGCTGCCACTCCTGTTGCTCTACTACAGGTACCGTGCTGCTCTTCGGGTGCTTGCCTTTGTAGGAAATCCCTTTATTGGTTTTGAATATGTTTGAGTTAAAATTTCAGCTGTACAATTCACTGCTCTTTGGGTGCTTGCCTTTGTGGGAAATTTGTTTTGAATTAATGTAATTTGTAATTGTTTTGAATTAATTTGTTTGAATTAATGTTTTTTTGTTTGTTTGAATTAATTTGTAATACAGTAGAGTTCCTGATAACCGGACTCATACATGTCTGGGTGTCAAGTCATCCGCAGTAATATAGGCAAATTAAAGATTATTGAAACGTAAATTACTTTATAGCTGGTACAGTTTCTAGGAATATTTGCAAAAATTGCATGTTCACATTCAAAAACGAAACATCATGTTTGTGGTTAGACTAAGCAAAGGAATAACACATGTTAAATTAATGTTTTTACAATTGTAATAAATATGAGCTTCATTTTACTGTAAGTAATGTATCATTAATTGTTACTATTCATCTGTATTTTCTTTCAATGCCTCCTTGAAAACATGGGAAACATTGCTAATAATCTTCATTGCAAGTCCGGTTGTCATGTGAATGGTTGTCCAGTGTACAGTATTCGTGTTAGTTTGGTTGTTAGGAACTCTACTGTATATGCAAATTTTTATTTTAAGTTAGCTAGGATCTTTTTGGTAATTGTATCAGAAAGTATAGCTTACTTGCTCATTTTTACTGGGGAGAATAAGCGTGCCTTTTTGCAAGCGTTTATTCTTTTTTAAAACGTTTTCAATTTCAGTTGCACGATTCATGTAAAGATGGATAAATTGTTCTCTAATATATGCAAATTTCGATTTCAGGTTTGCCAAGGTCTTTCTGATAATCGTTTTAGCACGAGAAAGCATAATTTATTTCCCCATTTTGCTTGCACGAATGAGTGTGCTTTAATTAGAAGTACGAGAGAAAGATAGAAAGAGCTACAGTGGATCAGTGAGTGATGGGTTGCTAGATGCGTCGTGTTGTGCATGAAAATGTGTGGAAGTGGAGGAATATTGTCCATTATTTGATGTTTCATGTCAAATTAGGGCACTGTAAGGCAGAGTATCTTGTAAGAAATAGACTGATGGCACAGGAAAAGTGTAAGAAAGTTAGAAAAGTGTGTTATGGAGTTTGATGACTGGGCACGTTTTCCAAAATAAATTTACAGAAATGTCACGAAACGTGCTCGGGCTTACGCGTTTGCACGTCCACTATCATGGAGTCTAAACCCTAGACAGTAGGAGAGGAAATAGAAATTTAAGAGATGAAAGGTACATAGCAAGAGGAAATCAAGAACAGATAAGAAAATTCTACGTCTGTTGGATTCTGTTGCCGTGATTGGGACACCCGTGCCGTGCTTGGGACGCCCGTGCCGTGCTTGGGACACCCATTTGCAATGTCAAACTTTTCGGGTTCAGTTTCAAGTTTATGACTTATTTTTCCGTTCTGTCTATTTTGTACAAATTTCTTTTTCAACTTGATGTTTTTATGCACCTATTCCATAGACACCTATTTCAGATCGCATAGATTCCACGTTCCCTCAACTCCATACTAAATGGTGCCTTCCCCTTTAGAATGCCTTGTTGCTGTTAAGGAAGTTTAAACTAACATCAAATCTAATGTAATCTGTTGCGGTTAGGGAGGCTTAAACTAGTATTTAATCTAATCTTTCACAGTGCTTGCTGACTCTTGAAGTAACATGTAATCTAATTTGTGTACTGACTCTAACATACATCTAATTTTTTTGATTGTATGCTGACTCGTGAACTAACATCAAAAATAATCTTTTCAATTACGTGCTGACCGTGATGCTGTGCTGCGCAGTCGTGGAGTGCGCCGGGCGCGAGAGCGTACAACATCGTGCACTCCCGCGGTCACGTGGTCAAGTTCAACATCTTCAGGAGCAGCTACAGGCTGGGCGATGACATCCAGGCCACGCTGGACTTCAGTGGTGCCCAGGTGCCTTGTGTCCAGGTGAGTGTTGTATCCAGGTTCCTTGTGTCCAGGTGAGTGTTCTCTCAGGTGCCGTGTGTCCAGGTGAGTGCTCTGTCAGGAGTGAGAGTGGTGTGCTAATTTTTAGGTGGCTTTTTTCCGTTACAAGGATACGCTTCCAATCGATATGCGAGCCTTTCTGGTTTATTCTTGCAGTTGTGTGCAGTGCACATCGTTGTACCTCGGCATGACGTCATGCAATTTTTATATTAGAATGGCAGAGCATTGGGGTAAAAAGTTTCGTACTTGAGCCCAATTAGCCCTTTAAGGCCCACATTTTTATACTCATATTACCGTTATGACAACCACTATCACTAAACCGACACTGGCATTAGGTAGTCACTGTTATCGAGATGGGGAAGGAACTGCCACTCGGCAGTGAAGTTCAAAGGACACATTAGTGATCAAATTGAATAAGAAATACTATATATTATTGTTATTTTTGAAAGAGGACCGTACAGTCCACTTGGGCGTTAAAGGGTTAGCTCACCCCTCTCACTCCGCAGTACACCATCACACCAAAAAATGCTACGTACCGATATCCGCTACCGACTTCAAAATCTTGGACTCTGCTGCAACGCCGTATGACTTTGGGATTTTAGAGTCATTGCATCTTTTTAAACAAAACTGCCCCTCAACAAAACCGACAGTTCTTACCCATTGCAAATAGTAACTAGATAGTGATCTTTTCAGTTTTCTTTTTCCTCGGCATATTTTTATCTTTGTTCCGTGATATCTTTAATGACTTCTTTCGAAATTTATTTTGTCTCTTTCACTTTTTCATTTCAGACACACTGGTTTGTATTTTTCTTGAACTGATGATGGAGCGGGACTCCATAACGTTTTTTAATTAAGTATGATTAATTTCCTTGGAATATTCCTCGTTTTCAAGTTCCTCATTAATTTGCAATTCAAACAAACAACTAAGCCATTCTGAAACATTAGTGAGTTGAAATTGACGTCATAACAACTCTAGCAACAAAACTAATTAAGACGTTATAATAACAAAAATAATTACTACATCGTAATAACCATAACAAAACGAATTACTACGTCGTAATAACTCCTCATGAAAGTAACAATAAACCATCAAACCTACCTGTGACCATCGTAGCACCATGGCTGAGCTGCCGACAACCTCACTAACCATCGCTGTGACGTCGTTGTGATAATTACACGTGATGGTAACACTGACCCACCAAGCCCAGTAACAACCAGCTTAGCAATGCGAGTGAGCTGCCAACAACAATAACCATTGCTCTGACGACGTCGTAATAACTACAAATAGTAACAGTGATCCACCAAGCACGGTAGCGATCATGGTATCACCATGAGTGAGCTACCAACAACAATAACAATTACTCTTTGGACGTCGTAGTAACTACATATGGTAAAAATGACCCACCAAGCACGGTAGCAATCATGGTATTACCATGAGTGCAGGAGAAACTTGAGAAACTTGAGCCAACAACAATAGCCATTACTCTTTCAACGTCGTAGTAACTACATGTAGTAACACTGCCCCACCAAGCTCGGCAGTGACCATTGTAGCAATGCGAGTGAGCTACCAACACTAACCGTCGCTGTGCCGCGGGCAGTACGCGGTGTGCCTGCAGAGCGTGGAGGAGATCAGCGCTGACCACAAGAAGCGCAGCTCGCAGGGCTCCTCCGTGGTGTCCTACAGCAAGACGCACGAGCTCTGCCTCAGCCTCACCCACACCAGCCTCCTGCTGCCTGTCCCACTGCACATCACGCCCTCCTTTGATGCTCTCATGGGTGCGTGATGCTGTGCTCATGGTTGTTGTGGTGTAAATGTGCTCATGTGCTTGTGGGTGTTGAGGTGTAAATGTGTTGAACGTCCCTCTGCACATCACGCCTTCCTTTGATGCCCTTATGGGTCTGTACAATGGTGTTGTGCACCGGTGCTGAGATGCTCATAGTCATGGGTCTGTATAATGTGTTGCTTTCCTCGTATGTCAGTGCAGTTAATGAGATCCATGTATTTTACGATGCATACAATGTCTCACCTAAAGCACTCAGTAGCCAACGTACTAATGAAAATCAACAAAGAAATGCGACATAGTGAGCTAATTTGATACGATGATTTGGTGTTCATTCATTATTTGAGTCCGAGTTGAACTATGATCTGTGTGATGCTTGATCAGATGTGGTTTCAACGAAGTTTATTTTAGCAGTCCGTCCATAACTGCAGGCAATTTTAATTGGTTGGTGGATTTCCAAAAAGTGGGTTTGGTTTATTACACACCCTCGCTAAAATTCTTGGGTGGTCTGAATAAGAATTTATATATATTGTCAGGCTTTCCTGTGTGATTCATTCCTTTTGGTCAAAGCTTGATTGAGCAATTTTAGAAAATAGTTCCCCTCATGAGCCATAGGGTGGGCAAAAGGCTTAGGTTACTTAGGTTTTTCTATCCTATGCTGTGGGGGACTGGCGCACCCAGGGGCGATACTGCTAGCTTACCTCAGCTCTAGATAAAGCTTTATTGAGAAACTTGAAAACGAGTAGAATTTTGAAGAAATTAATCATGTATAATAGGAAAATGTTTCGGAGTGCAGCCGCGTCATCAGTTCAAGAAGTACTAATCATATTGTCTGTAATATATATATGAAGCACAAAGCTTTATTGAGTTCCGTCTTGTGAGCCCTATTTGCTTCTTTCAATTTTAATGCCTTCTTGGTCATCTCTTCTTTGTCTTTTCTTCCTAACTTGCTGATCATACGCAGAGTATCCTGTGTAGGAACACACACCACTTTTCCTGTTTTTCTTAGCCCATACTAAATAGTCCTTTCTCTTTCTTCTGTGAGAGCGTCTTTGCAAAGGAAATTGAGCCTAATACTATTATTCTATATTATACTTCTGATTGTTCAATGTTCCAGCTTCAGCCTTTACCTTCTCTGGTCAAGGTTTGTAGAAGTTTGTGTTACAGAAAATTTTTTGTTCACTCCACAAGCTTATATTTGAAAGTTTGATGCAGTAAGCATGTGTTATGTATAATTGATGACCTTATCAGGGGGATACGACTATTGCATCTATGGGAATTAGTGCTCCCAGGGGGAAAGTGTGTGAGGGCCCGAGCTGTGAGTTAGAGGCTTTTTTTTTGTTGAAATAAAATGTCTCTTATGTTGAGGACCACCTTTTTTTTGGTTCACTGCTGTCCTTTTTTTACTACTTTCTTTTTTAACTTGTCTCTTGTTTCATGAACTTCTTTCTCAACTTACCGTTTCACTGCTCTTTGTGGGTAGATTTCCCATTCTCTTATTTCCATACTAAATGGTGCCTTCCTTTCTTCGATACGCTCTTCCTTACAACCTAATCTGTATAATTGATCATGAATATTTGATGCATTAAGCTTGCATTTGATGCATTAAGCTTTAGCTACTCAATTGAAACACTCCTAATCATCTCTTGAAGTCTATTAATCGCGCAGGTTCGGGAGATTGCTTTTTTCTGTCAAGAACTCAGCCAGAATTGGATCAATTTAGGCTTCATTTCTTCTTCACTATTCACAGTCTGTTGTGAACACTTTCTATGTTCAGTTAGTATCGTCATCTCTTGCTTTATTTGATGTGGGGTCAGTTAATTGTTGTGCAAACTTTTAGATTAACAAAATATTCATTATTTTGTTATTGTTTTTCTTATGTTGACTTTGTCATTTTTTAACTCTCATTTGATATTGCTTATTATTTCAACGTTTAGTTATATTCTCATCTATCTGCAGTATTCGTGCTAGTTTTTTCCGCCACACGCTTAAATTTTCCAAAGATCCAGCAAAAATGTCACTTATTATTCTGTTCCATTCATGCATCCCCCTTGCACAAGTGTAATGGCTAGTTTAGTGATCATTTATCTTCCAACCTCTGTACAAACTAACACCACATTCTCGTTCTCAGTTGAGTTTATCTAACCTGATTTTCATTTGAATTAATCTAATCTGATTTACAGTTGAATTAACCAAACCAGATTTCCAGTTGAATTAACCAAACCAGATTTACAGTTGAATTAATGGAGCCTGATTTTCAGTGAACTTGAGCTACCGCCTCCACTTTGAGTTCGTCTTGAGCCTGAACGACTCAAACCGCAAAGCCCACAAAGCAAAACTGAAGAAGTCAGCATCGAGCAGCAGCACGAAGAGCGGCAGGGAGTCTCTAGGCAGCAACAGCAGCGAGGGCAGCGTGGACGGGAGTGTGGCCCCTAGCGCCTGCTACTACGAAGACGGCGGCTGGGTCACTCAGGTATGGCATTACCATTTATGGTCTATTTCGTATTTATTTTGTTGGTTTGTGATCACGATTTATTTTATTTTGATTTTATTGTGTTATGGAATTATTATTTTCCATTTATTTGATTTTTTTTAGGCATGCAATTAATATTTTCCTTTATTTGGTATTTTTTTTGTAGGTATGTGATTAAGATTCATTTTGATTTCTTATTTTGTAGGTACGTAATTACGGTTTATTTTGATTTCTCATTTTGTAGGTACGTAATTAAAATTTATTTTATAATTTATTGGTATGGAATTAAAATTTATTTTAATTTCTCATTTGTAGGTATAAAATTACAATTTTCGAATAATTTCATATTTATTTTGTAGGTGTGTAATTATGATTCATTTTTTCCTTTTCTGTACGTATGGAATAACGAGTTTCAATTTATTTCATATATATTTTGTAGGTACGTGATTACAATTTATTTCATATTTATTTTGTAGGTATGTAATTACAATTTGCGAGTTATTTTGTTGGTGCGTTTTTACGATTTATTTTGATGTTTTATTTTGTAAGACTCAGTAACATGCGAAATTTGTCCTTGCCTGAAAAAATATTTTCTCCTTTTGTATGGCTCAGCTAAATGCTAAATTTAATGTCAACTGAAGCTTTCAACTGAAAATTTCAAGCCGTTAGTAGATGTTTAATGCTTACGTCATCAATAAATCTTTTATTTTATTGTGAAACCCTATACTTATAGACAATTTTTATGCATTTTTTTGTGTATAAATTTTTTGTATTTTAATACATCAGATGCGTTTTAAATGGTATCTCATCTACATGCTATGAGGTGCACATATTTAATTTTTCTGTAAGTCTCTCTGCTCGCCAGGCAAACTAAAGTAAATCGAAATTTTTTTTCATCATTCTGCCCTTGGCTTCCTTCTGTGCTGTTTTCAGGTTCTCTGGCATACAATACTTACCTTGTTGTGACTACAGTTTCTGCACCATTTGCATTTTTACGAGAGTGGAATCAATAGGAATATAAGTCCCAATGAAGCATTTTGTTATTCTTGTGACTAGTCCCTCTCAGAGGAAAAAACTATTTTATCTATGGGAATTAAGACGCTCAGGGGGAATCTGGTAGGTCCGAGTTGAATGTTAAGTCGGCCTTCTTTTAGTTGAAATTGAATAGTTTTTTTGTTTTATTATGGACTATCTCTTTTCGGCTTGCTGCTATCCGGTTTTTCAGCACCTTCTTTCTGAATTAACTGTTTCTATGTACCTTGTGCATAGATTCTGTTCTCTTAACTAGTTTCATCGATAAATTTAAATGGTGCCTTCCTTCTTCTTCTCTTTGGAACACCTTTGTGGTGGCTAGGGAGACATTAATTAACATCTAATTTAGTCACTGTTCAGATAGGTTTTTTGCAGAAAATAGTGTTCACTGTTCAGATAGGTTGTTTGCAGAAAATAGTGTCAGCAATTTAGCACCTTAAAAGTTATTGTTTAAAGGTGTTCCCGGTGATGATTGTAGTTAACGACTATTGTTCAAGTGTAGAGCCAGCTTTGATTCTTATTTCATCAGTCATTCTGAATTTTTGTTAAGGTCACAAATCAAAATCATCTCTTCAGAGACGTAGGAAAGGCTAAAGCTTTAGAGTAATTAAATTTGTCTATTCTATACTATGAGAACTGGTGTTTATGTTAAGTTATCTCAGCTGTAGATGGGCCATCAGGATTCTTATCTTGCCCGCCCACTTTTCTCCTTCCCGTTTTCAGCCTTCTTTGCTAGCTTTCCTTCTCCCTTCTTAATTCACTGTTTCAATGCGCAGGGTCCCCTGCGTGAGAGCGCATCTTATACATACTTTGTTTTTAGTCGGTATTGTCTACTCCATTATATACTCTCCATGAATCATCTTTCTTGTGGTTAGGGAGTCTTCATTTCTTTAATATAATAATTCTGATAACTTTATTACGAATAAGTCTTAGATCACTGTGGATGATAGGCTAGTCCAGAATAACGTCAGGAGTTCAGGATTACTAACAAATATACTAGCATTTAACTCCAACTGCACAGATTATCATGAAGGTAAGATAAAATTTCTGCAGAAAACAATTGCTGCTTTGCTATAGCAAGTACGATTAATTTGTTATTTAACACGTTGGCTGGGATACGACCCATTGGTGGGTCGTCGGCAATAGTTTGAACAATCTTTTATAATTAATGGTATTTAATGGACCCAGTAAATGTTGGATATTTGTAATATTTATATCAACTTTGGAATATAAATTTCAGTTGAACATTGAACTTTGTTAACCCATCACAGTCGATGTGTTAAACGCTAGTAAATGAACTTTTGGATTGATATTATTTTCAACGACAGGAGGACGGGTCCGAGGTGTGGCGAGCGCCTCACGAAATGGACATCGAGACGCTGGTGTGGGACTTGCCCATCTCCGTGTGCCCTGCCCCCCCTGCTCAGCTGTCGTCTGCCCTCAACCTGCCGCTCAGCTGCGCTACCATGGTTGTGTGAGCTGGCAGCTGCTGCTCAGCCGTACCTCCATGGTGGTGGAAGCAGCTGTACCACCATGGCAGAAGCAACAGCCATACCACCATGGGGGGAGCAGCAGCCGTACAACCGTGGTGGTGGCTGCCGTACTACTGTGGTGGCAGCAGCAGCTGCTGTGCCACCGTGATGGCAGCAGCAGCCATACCACCGTGGTGGCGGCAGCAGCCGTACCACCGTGGTGGCGGCAGCAGCCGTACCTCCGTGGTGGCAGCAGCAGTACCACCATGCCGGCAGCAGCCGTACCACCGTGGTGGCAGGAGCATCAGCCGTACCTCCGTGGTGGCAGCAGCAGCCGTACCACCGTGGTGGCGGCAGCAGCCGTACCACCGTGGTGGCGGCAGCAGCCGTACCACTGTGGTGGCGGCAGCAGCCGTACCACCGTGGTGGCGGCAGCAGCCGTACCACCGTGGTGGCGGCAGCAGCCGTACCACCGTGGTGGCGGCAGCAGCCGTACCACCGTGGTGGCGGCAGCAGCCGTACCACCGTGGTGGCGGCAGCAGCCGTACCACCGTGGTGGCGGCAGCAGCCGTACCACCATGCCGGCAGCAGCGGTACCACCGTGGTGGTAGCAGCAGCAGCCGTACCACCGTGGTGGTAGCAGCAGCAGCCGTACCACCGTGGTGGCGGCAGCAGTACCACCATGCCGGCGGCAGCGGTAGCACCGTGGTGTCAGCAGCCGTACCACCGTGGTGGCAGCAGCAGCAGCAGCAGCCGTACGACCGTGGTGGTAGCAGCAGCAGCCGTACCACCGTGGTGGCGGCAGCAGCAGCCGTACCACCGTGGTGGCGGCAGCAGCAGCCGTACCACCGTGGTGGTAGCAGCAGCAGCCGTACCACCGTGGTGGTAGCAGCAGCAGCCGTACCACCGTGGTGGTAGCAGCAGCAGCTGTACCACCGTGGTGGTAGCAGCAGCAGCCGCACCACCGTGGTGGTAGCAGCAGCAGCCGTACTACCGTGGTGGTAGCAGCAGCAGCCGTACTACCGTGGTGGTAGCAGCAGCAGCCGTACCACCGTGGTGGGAGCAGCAGCAGCCGTACCACCGTGACGTGGTAGCAGCAGCAGCAGCCGTACCACCGTGGTGGCGGCAGCAGCATCCGTACCACCGTGGTGGCGGCAGCAGCAGCCGTACCACCGTGGTGGCGGCAGCAGCAGCCGTACCACCGTGGTGGCGGCAGCAGCAGCCGTACCACCGTGGTGGTAGCAGCAGCAGCCGTACCACCGTGGTGGTAGCAGCAGCAGCCGTACCACCGTGGTGGTAGCAGCAGCAGCCGTACCACCGTGGTGGTAGGAGCAGGAGCAGCAGCAGCCGTACCACCGTGGTGGCGGCAGCAGCAGCCGTACCACCGTGGTGGCGGCAGCAGCAGCCGTACCACCGTGGTGGTAGCAGCAGCAGCCGTACCACCGTGGTGGTAGCAGCAGCAGCCGTACCACCGTGGTGGGAGCAGCAGCAGCTGTACCACTGTGACGTGGTAGCAGCAGCAGCTGTACCACCGTGGTGGTAGGAGCAGGAGCAGCAGCAGCTGTACCACCGTGGTGGTAGGTGCAGGAGCAGCAGCAGCTGTACCACCGTGGTGGTAGGAGCAGGAGCAGCAGCAGCTGTACCACCGTGGTATATAGGTTGTAACGTCGGCCGCAATATGATTAACATAAAAATGAGATATGAAATAGTCATTAACTATATTATGGAAATAAAATTCTGCACTTAATGGTAATATGTTTTATTAACAAAGTTTATTTTGTGCTATTCATACAATATTTGCAAATAAGACTGATATCTTTGAGATAATTAACTAATAATTCAAATCAATAAAAAAGAAATTAAGCTTCCATTTATGACTGTAAATATTCATTTTCAGCAGTATCAACATCCATCTGTACAATGATAAATAATTGAGTCACTAATAACGATGCGCAGGTGTTATACTCCGCCGCTCTGTGAAGAGAAAAAAATATTTTATTTATTTAGCACTTGACGCGTCGCTACTGGCTAATGCAAGATTAATGAGAAGTTAGTATCATTAAAATTACCTAAAATGTTTTCAAGAAGAAAACCAGCATACAATTGAGATTTCCGATCCTCCTACTGCTTTTCACCAAATTAAAATCGAAATATGCACAGAAGCATTGATAAAAAGGATTGCAAAATATTTTAGTGGAGAGTTGCCTGTAGTGTGTCAATATTGCATTCCTGTATTGGTAGAACTTATTTCTAGTACACAAGTAAAGTTCCCGTTTTATATCTCTTTAAAATGATGTGAAAGTCTACACGATATTCATTAATGTGTGTGACTATATATGTTCGTAGTTGGACACATATTCCAAAAACCACGACGATGAAAATAGTTCAGCATCAATCGACTGCTATCATTCAAGCATATTTCATTTCAAAGCTTATAGCGTATTTTTTTATTCTCCCAACGACCAAATTTCGAGTATGCTTCAAATTAGAACTGTGTTAACTTAAATACGTTCTGTTTTTCGTGACCTATTCCACAAGAAATATAATGTTAATAATTTCAGCATGGCATGAGTAAATAATATATTTTCATTTCTTTCTACTCCTTTTATTCTCATCCAAAAACTTAGAATTTTAGCAATTGTATTTTGCATTTGTGTACAGCAACTGCATCACGAAACCATATGACTGTATTTCAATCATTCAAGAAATTCATTGTCAATGAGTAATTTTTTTTTACGAATTGCAGTAACTGCATTTGTATTTTTAAGAACTTATATCGTAAATTAGAGGACAGTTAAGTATGAAAATTTGTAAAAGTTGTAAAAAATGTCGAGCAATCCTGCCAAAAATCTAAATTCTCAATAGCTTTTATGTAGTGACTATACTTCAGTCACCCCTCAAAATTTCATCTACAAAGTCATTTCACGGGTTCAGTAACCCTAAAATGGCCCAATGTAAATTTATTCAACAAAAAGCTTCTCCAACCTGTATCACCGATACGCACCAATGAGAAGCATAAGTAAGATCGCTACTTCACACGCCGGGATGGAACTCAATGGCGAAGTAGCAGCAACAGGTCATACAAACTAACCACTATTCACTCAAAAAACTCACATTGATGCAATCTATTTCCTCCTGCGAGATGTCGGCTCGCTGGAATCGCGGGGGCACCTGCCACTCCTCCAGCACCCCCGGGGTGAAGCCTCCTGCCGGGGACGGCGCGCCGGGAGGGACATCCCCAGGCAGTGGGGCGGCGGCTGCTGGCGCAGCTCCTCTCACTGCAAATGAACACAAACAGAGAACCATCATTCTTTAACCCTTTAACGTCCACATTTTCTGCTCATGTTTCCATTATCACAACCACCATCATTAAACTGGCACCGGCATCAGATATTTATTGATTTAACGATGAGGAAGGAACTGCCACTCGACAGTGCAGTGCAAAAAACACATCAGGGAACTAATTTTATGAGAAATACAATATATTGAGGCTACTTTTAAAGGAGGACCGTATAGTTCACTTGGGCATTAAAGAGTTAACATGTTCACTGCAATGGGTTAAACTTGAGTTCAGTATTTAAGGGTACCATCTCACTCTTTCAACTTTTTCCGTCCGATTCGTTTGAAAGTTGGCCAGTATATGTATTTTGTAAAAGTAAACCTTTTTTACTCTTGTCATTTTTTCGATTTAGGCCTTATTTTTTTTTTTTTTGACGAAAAATGTGTTTTTGGTATATTTTTATTGAAATTTCAGATTATGACTCCTCCTTCAGTTTTGATGTTAGAACAAAAACAAATGCAGTTTTAGAATCCTTGGAACATTTCTAACAAACGCTCGTTCGGCTTTTTTCCATTTCCCATTTGTTCTCTTTTTATATGGGGTCAAAATCGGGAAAATTGAAATATTTTGGTGCCTTCACCCCCCCCGGGAGGGGGGCGAATTATTGTCGTAGCACCATAAAATTTTAGGAACAAATAGTCTACCACCTAAGGGTCCTTCTACAACAAAAACATGCAAAATGACCATGACATCGACAGGATCTGGCAAGGGCCTAAGATGGTCTCCTTAACTCAATTTAAATTCATAATTTATTAGAAATTTTATAAATACCAAACATTAACTGGGTCAATTGAATGCCATTAATTTTAAAAGATTTTTAAAACTGTTCCAAACGACCCACCAATGGGTCGTATCGCAGTCAACGTGTTAAACGTAATAAAAAATTATCTTATCCTGTATAGGCATTGAAAATTCGTGTATAGGTTCAATAATTATCACCAAACAAAATATTATCCATGCATTCAACGTACCTATATGAAATTGGTAGAAATATAATCCCACTTCCTCTTCAGGAAATTCATTATTCAGCAGCAAGTATTCAGACACAATATATTGCTCTTCTTTATATTGGATTATAAACTGAAACTTAATTAACTATTTTCCTCAATGAATAGAATCGGTATGCAAAGTCCCATGAAAAATAAAAGTGAAATAATAGTCAATTAATAGAAGTATCATGAGATATGGCTATCATACAAAGAAAAAATAAAAATTGAATATGAAAGGGATAAAATAAAAGAACAAGCCATAATCTCGAGATTAGGCTACACAACCATGGTTACAGCTTGATAATTTTCTCTGATATGAGATACAAGGAAAGCCATTCCAGAACGCACAAACTGCCAATGTAACACCCAAAACTCAACCCACCATACACAATGTTGTTTCTGCTGTTATTGTGACCTGAGGACTTGAGTATTTTTTCTGTTTCACTCAAATGAACGAAATTGGCACAGGTTTTGCACAAGCATCAGCATTTTTAAATCGGCTACTTTTTTTTAGAAGACACCCCCGTAAAAGTAAACACTAACCAAATTAAGCTTAAAAACATACTAATTTTAACTTGCTCACAATTATATTTAGAGAATCAAATTAAGCTTAAAAATTCACTAATTTTAACCTGCTCACAGCTAAATTTAGAGAACCAAATTAGGTACTCACCAAGTTCTTGCACAAAGGAGCCCCCTTTTCTGAAGCGGATCAAGGGGATGTGTGGTCGCACTGTCTGGAAAACACAAATTGCGTAAGATTATAATTTAGTTTCGGCCTCCCTAACTACAACAAAGGTGCTCTACAGATAGGAAGGATGCCAACATCATTTAGTACGTAGTTGAGGGAACACGGGAACTATGCTCAAGCAGTGTTCCCACACAAGATCCCCTGCACATAGAAACAGTAAGTTGAGAAAGAAGTCTATAAAACAAGATAAAGATTGAACAAGAAAGTCAGATGTGCTGAAAAACAGGACGACAGCAAACCAAAAAAAATGTAGTCCTTGACCAAACAGAAAATTTTTTTTTTTAATATAGATTATATTTGATGTTAATTTAAGCCTCCATATCCACAACAAACGCAATCCAAAGAAAGGAAGGCAACATTTAGTATGGGGATAAGGGAATACAGAATATGTGCACAAGGTGCATAGAAACAAGTTGAGAAAGAAGTTCATGAAACACGATAAAAGTTCACAAAGAAAGTAGTAGGTAAAACAGGACAGCAGTGAACCAAAAAAAATTTCTGCCCTTAAAACATTTCTTTCAATAAGAAGAGACCTACCTAACTCTCAGCATGGAACCTCACATTTTCTCCCAGTACAATAGTTCAATTCTTCTGAGAAACATAAGAACATGGGCACAGCACAGAGCAGTTCAGTAATTAGGCAAACAAGAAGTTACAATCAGATCAGATCAAGTAGAACTTTGGTTTTGAACTAAAGCTAGCCTTTCTATAACTGACCACAAATGTTTAAACACTCATAACAATTCTAAAGCTTCTACATTCACTTACAAAAGTTATAATTTCTTCACACTTGATTATATCAGTATGAGTTTAAAAATAATTCGGTGAATAATTTCAATTGGTTTTAAATTTTAGATACTATATTTATTATCCTAACTAGTGCACACGTGCTGTTCGGCATTAAAAAATTTCATCCCTTTTATCTTGAGTTAAATTCTCTCGTGCCACTCGATGTTGTCCAGCGCTATGCCAAAGAATTTCCTCGCTTCTTTCATGTGTTTAGCTCCCCCTAGCTACTCGGTGTTGCTCTGCATTATTTCGTAGAATTTCTAAACGCCGTTCAAGGGTCAATTTTGCTCTAGCTTCTTGTTGGCAAGCAGCATTGCTTCGTCTTGCCATTTCACTTTGTTCATCCGATCGTCTTCGGCGTTATTCTTGCTGTCGAAGTCTTGCTACTTCTCTCTTGCGGTTGGACACATTTCTATCCATGGTGGCCTCTTTTGCCGGAATTTTATTCTGAAATGTCGTTTATTATCTCTTCAAAGCTTTTCAAGAAAATCACAATTTCGAAAACGAAAACTCAAGTTCCAAAATCTTGGGCTTTATACTAAGTGGTAGCCAGGTTACTGGTCAAACAAATTCAAAACATTTCTTTTTGCATTATCAATTAAAAATATCAAAGCAACATGATGCTTTCAACAGAGAAAGCTCCAAAGAAAATTTCTATTTGTAAAAATAAGCCGATTGCGTATTCTGGATACCATAACCCAAGAGAAAGGGAATTAAATCGCCACAGAAAATAATGCAATAGAATAATTTCTTGTATTTCTCAAGCTTTATCCTTGTTGCTATCAAAGCTACCGATTAGAAGAGAGGGTCACACGGACGGACGGACGCGGCTACTTTTATAATAGTGATAATGGAAACAATAAATAACTGTAAAATAGTTCAGACTTCAAGAGATATCAGTTTGCTGAGCAATTTACTTCTTATAAGAATAAATATTTCAGTTGTCAAACAGTGTCATTCTGAAAATGGACACAACTTGCAATACTTCCTATGGCTATAACACAAATTCAAACTGACAGCTCATTCAAATTTAATACCCTTGCTATTTTTTCACAATTATGACAATTCAAACTGAACAACAAAATAAATTTCAAACTTTTGTTCTGACTCAAACTATAACACAGAATTCAAACTAAAAGCTCACTTCAATTTCAACGCCCAAACTAATGATGACAATGACCTTGAATGGTAAGAAAGGACTTAAAGCCAGCACACAACCATTTTTGAATGTATACAGACAAAATAATAATGAAAAACAAACAAAAAGAAAATAATATTGCAAACATGAGCAAAAATAGAAATGTAGGTTTTGCAGCCACAGTTATTGCAAATGTCATGAGAAGCAACTTTCAATTATTTAGCACCCAATGCAATGAGTTAGGCACGTAGGTGCTCAAGCCCACACAGAGGATTAATAACACAAGCATTAAAATTTACGAAAAAAATTAGATATTTTATACTTCTAGAGCTCTTTGGGTTAGACAACACCCACACTACAGAGCATTATAGCAGAGCATTAACACAATTACAGAGTGGGGACAAATTTGTGCCACTGGGTAAATTACTCATTTACACATTTATGTAAATAAATAACATTTCAAACCAATTCATGACCTCTTTCTGAAGGAATTTTATCGTAGGAAGATAATTTTCATGTGCACTTGTATTTTGTGTATTTCTTACAAAGGAAGGAAACTCATTCAACCAGGGAAATAGGTTTTCTCGTTCTGTTTTTCAACATCTCACCTAATCAACTTTACGTTCCGTGCAATTGTAGTCAATGTGTTAAAGATTTCTTGGGTCCATAATGCCTATTTATTTGAAAACTTGCAAGTACAATAATTAATCTTAAAAACTGCTATCTAAATGGTTTATAAATCAAACATATCAGTAAAACCAACTCCCCAGGATATATTTTTTACGCTAAACCCTAACTAAAAATAATATACTGTACATACAGTCACACAAAACAAACATTTCATAACAAGTGCAGAAATTTCATGAAAATTTAGCCTACACACGTAATAGCATCAATTACGCAACAATAATTTTTACTATAAAATCAACATCGGTTTCATGAAAATTGAAATTTTACCACAAGCAATACAGCAGTTTCTTAAGTCTAGTACAATGGTCATGTTTGAGTATAGTTAGTTGTTGGCCTGCAAGTAATTTGACATTAAATAAAACTTTAACTTACCTTCCAAAATGCCAAAGTTCCACTGGAGGCCATCATTGCAACAGCAAACTGATGCACATGAGGAAATTTTCAGCTCTAGCCACTAAAATTTAACTTGCAATAAAATACACCTGAAATCAAATGAAAGAAAGAGAAAAATCATCACATTTATTTCATTAATAAACTTGAAAGTGTGATAATATGTCATTGTTGGACTCAATAATAAGCATCATCATTGCTATTACTAAGGCCTAATTATTGAAAAGAGATTTTGAAAATGTTTCTAATGACCTACACCAAAA
This sequence comes from Morinoia aosen, assembly GCA_030386875.1. Taxonomy (NCBI): domain Eukaryota; kingdom Metazoa; phylum Arthropoda; class Malacostraca; order Amphipoda; family Talitridae; genus Morinoia; species Morinoia aosen. The sequence continues at coordinate 34,025,270 of CM059556.1, forward strand.
AAATTTACCTGGTGGATGAAATCTACTCAAAAATAAACAGTTAACCAAAATTATGACACATTAAACAATTAATGTCTATTAGCAGTGCATTAATAGAAGCATAACTTAGAACTATTACAATAGTTGGGTTGAGATACTGCTACAAGTGGGCCTTGTTAAGTTCAGTGACTTCTAAGGCAACCAATCAAAACATTCAACATTTACACTCTCATTAAATAAAGACCATTCAATTTGAAATAAGTGGTAAACTCACTGAATAGTTGTTTAGCTTGAGTAACTAGAAAATAATAAATTCATTTTACATTATCATTGTCAAACTGCAACTCAAATTAGATGCACTTGCTTGAGTACTTCATCTGTATGATCTTGAATAGTATGAGAGGACTTAAAGCCAGCACACAGCCATTTTTGAATGTATACAGACAAAATAATAATGAAAAATAAACAAAACTTACAGAGACTTGCAAACAAACTATGGCCATAATGCACATAAAGAAAACCCTTCTCAACATGCTTAACCTCTCAATGCTAGTTCCTGGTCCCTTTTTCAGTTGCTAACCAAATACTGAACGATCACAGCCATCCCTATCATACAAGATTAGAATATAAATTAGTTAAGTCTTCCCTGACCACAATGTAGGTGTTGCAAGAGAAGAAAGTTATTTTTAGCACAGGTATGGACTTAAGGAAATCCACACACAAAATATCCCCACACTGTACTGGCATGACCTGCTAGCTGTCTAAACTGATGGGGAATGGAACGAAACAGTCCACCAGTTTCCCTAACTCGTACTTTTATTTTTTACTTCAGAATAATGTTGATCCAAGAAAATAAACGTACAATTAAAATGAAGGCTACATCAAATACTGATTATTTGTTTATTTTGTCTACTAACTGCTTGACACCACTGATTAGATTAAATGATAAGTTTATGTCTCCCTAACCTCAAAAATAATTTTCCAGAGTGAAAAGAGGGGAGTACAATATTGTATGAAGTTAAGGGGAATCTCATACAAGTCCATAGAAATTCCAAGTTAGGAAGGCAGTTTAAAAAACAAAATAAAAAATTGAAGAATAATAATATGTGATGAAAAATAAAATAGCACTGAAAAAAAATCTGTATCATACAACAAACTTGTTTTGTTTAAAAAATGCCTATCTTAACTTCAGCTTAGGATATCGCATTTTCCTCTAGTTAGCTGCCATAAGTATAAAAATGTATTTCCCTTATAGGAAACAAGACAAGTTGGAAAAAGTAATAAAAAAATTATAGTCAATCCTACAGCAAACATTTAACCCCTTTTCCCAACAATTTTTTTCATAAAAACGTTTCTTTTTCAGACTAATTTTTTTTATTTTGTTCTATATAGTATTTTTGATCCTGCTTATGAAAACAGTTTGTAAATATTTTTTCTCCCCATTTTTGTGGTAAACTTTTTATTTTGAAAATACCTTTGTCGGCCAAAACGAGTCAACTCGTCTTCCGATAAACCATATTTTTTTTACCATATTTTCTCAATTTTTCTCAAAATTTTATTCCCAAATGCAAAGAGAAATAAAAAGCTATTTTATTTTTAATTTTTATTGCAATTGTATACCAAATATCTTGCAGTAATTATAATATGCATGTGTCGTGATTCTACCCACGACACAAAAAAAAAAATATTTGATTGTTCGAAGGAGGACGCTCCACTATTCGAATGGATCCAAAGCAGCCAGAGAGAGACGTCGTATGCCAAGGAGACGGTTATCAGACTTCGCGGGTCGTGCTAAGTAGTTATTCTTCCCTCCTTCTATATCTACGATGCGTCGACTTCAAGATCTCAGAGGAAGCAAGAGCATCAACTGACCAACGAAGGATTACAAGACATCGCTACTAGAAGGTTTATCCTAAATAATGTCCGTATTATTCTATACCTAACTTTTCTTAGATCATTAATGCTATCATCATAAATTGATATTTCATATTACGAAGTAATTAAAGACGATAGAGTTATTTATAACGCTCAATTATGAATCAATCCATCTTAAAGATTTTACGTTCTCGTACAAAGCCAACTCTACCGAGAAGCGCACAGTGCACTGCCACCGAGCTTGAGCCAGGGAGTGAGAGCGCGGCAGCCTAAGAGAGAGCACGCACATAAGATTTCTTTCCTTGCCCTCGGGCAGCCCCTATGGGTTCCCTGTTCAACTAACGTTGTTGTATTTGCCCTGTGTCATACTGATGTGATTACTCTTCTAACGATAACGTAATATTAAATAAAATGGCTGACCGCTCGATATAAAGCAACACCACATCGGAACCGGAATTTAAGATGAGTTCTCGTTCGTATACTTTTCCTACTAAGCATCCTCGTGTCGACTTCTCTTGTGCGTAGGTTGTCGTCGTCGCGCCTTAAGCGCTTACTTGTAATCGTTTGGCCTTCAGCATGTAATATTTTTGCCTTCAGCATATATTATGTCTTGCCTTCAGCATATATTATGTTTTGCCTTCAGCATATATTATGTTTTGCCTTCAGCATATATCATGTCTTTGCCTTCAGCGTATATTGAAAGTATTAATTAAAATGTAACTTAGTGCGTTAGGTCTACTTCACTTTTAGAATATCCTTTTGTAATGAGATTAGAGAATAAATTGTCGATACGTTATCTCGTGTAATTTCCTGTTAATTGGAAAGGTGAATTATCATGATCTGTGGAGAGATACTCCACGCTACCAATTTATAACAATTTCTACCAGCCACGTTGATTTGCCGTTTATTCATTAATTAAATTTGTGGACATTGAAAAGTCCCAGTTTATCTTTGGCTCACAAAAAATAAAAGAATGTGGTCTTCAATCACGACTGTCAAAAGAGAGCTAAATGGACGAAAAGGAAGTAATGAATAACATCAGTAAAGAGCTCCATAACACATGATAAATGAAATTCCTTTTTCCGGCATTTTATTATGAACAAAATCAATTGAAAACTAAGTTGTTAGCAGAAATATAAAACAAATGAATTTTATTTCCTCATATAAAACAATAGTATTTCCTCAGAAAGTTTCTAAATTAAATTATTTTGAATGGTACTTTTCAAAATGAATGCAAATGTGGATGCAAACAACACCCATCCGACAACAATGGCTGTCGGAGCAAGTCTAGTAACAATGTCCTTAAATTCGCCTGTGCCAGGCAAAGAATTTGACGAGAATACTCGTTACACACGTAGAATGGCTCACAAAGGCTTAAAATCGACGAGTATATACGTGTGTAGCTGGTTTTTGGAGGTTAAGTTTTAGACAAGTATACTCATCGATGGCTGATAAACGAACATTTTGTGAAAACGAGTATACTCGTTTCTGCCGGGGAAGGGGTTAAATCATGCTAGCTAGAACTGTTCAATCAAGGATAAATTCAAGATTAGCTTCATTTCAGAATAAAAAATGACGTTTAAATCTTTTCAGATACAAGAAAAGTTGTCTTATGAATTTCAACAAGAATTTAATTTTATGATTCTATTATAATGAAGCACAAACTGCATCAGGATCAGAACTCATTATGATAAGAAAATAATAATTTACTTTTATTTTTAGTTCAATGATCATAATGGCCAATTTGAGAAGACACCAGTAATTTCACATTTATATGATCCTATATATACCACAAATTTTGAAATATAATTATATAGAAAGAACTGTTAACACAAACAATTATTTGACTGAATCAATTGCATAAGCTTTGTACTGTAAATTTCATACTGCCATACCCAATGGCTTTTTTTTGAAGGGTCAATGGTAACTTTATTTCGTCATCGGTAGTACCGTGCTTATATATGCCACGCTACTATTTCATATTTTTGAAATATATTAGAACAAATTTTTTACACTTTATCAGATATTTATAAATGATTTCTCTAATGCTGTAACATTAGAGCTTTAAGAACTACATGTTATCAAATGATCAAAAGTCAAGGAACAGGGAGAAGATATTTTCATAGTCTATATTTTAATAAAGTCATGCAGATAATTTAGAAAATCACAATTTTTTTATCATTTTTAAATTAGTAGCCAAACATACTGTTTGAATTAGAAGCTTGTAATTATAACATACATTGATAATTACAAACTTATCATAGGAAGATGAGCTTGATATCTTAAAGACTGGGTACAGCCTTTGGTTATATTTACTAGAACTAAAATATAAACATAATAGGGGTTCAAAATTGAAATATCTTTTGACAGTTGGAGCAAAAATAGTGCAAGCATAGCATCAAATAGACATCATAGGTAATATCAAGATCAATTTCAATTTTGATGCATTAATTTTCTTTTAAATGCCTCACAGGCAATGCATAACAACCTTTAAATTTATTTAAACATTTATCAGTGTAACCAAAATATTCTATAGCTCAAAAAATTACTCACAAGTTACTTTGAAACATTTTATTCAAAAACTACTGTGAGAGAGAATCAGTGGGAGTTTAATTAGGTAAGTGACAGCCAAAGGCTGCTAGGGTCTTCAGCCTTGTCAAAAGAAATTAAACTGTGATTAGACCAAGTGGTTTTATTAAAAAACTCCACTTTGAGAGTGTACCACTGGGACAGTATACTTTTCTTTGACAAACCTTCAAGCATAATAATTAAAAAATATTATTTATGTCACTCTAACGATCAAATAAGGTGTTTAAATGGTCAATAATAAATTATGAATACAAATATTAGTTTTTTTCTTCTTTGATGTTAAACTTTAGCTGGCCAAGACCTTCAACAAACTTGAACTTGAAATTGGAGGCCGACAGAATTGAGGCCTTTGTGCCGGCCTACAATTCCCTCCTCCATACTCACACAAAAAATTCAGCGCCTGTGTACCAGTAGTAGTAGTAGTAGTAGTAGTAACATAGGTTTGCTAGTGCTTTAGTTATTCAAACTATATTGCACCAAAGGTCACATAATTACATCAGTATCAGGCTTTCTGATTTACCACGTAAGATGAACATCAACATTATATGAACATCAAAAATTACATGATCATAATTATAATTACAACTCAAGATTATAATTGTCTCCCCATTGAGATTTCGTACATACTACAGTACATTCGAACACACTGGACAGCCAAACCCTGTAGGGGGTTTCAGCTGCTCTCCCATTATGGCCGGACGCCTTACCCACGCTGAACCCCCCCCCCCCCCCCGCCTGTGTACCAGACTTGTGCCAGACTCGTCCACTAAACTACTCAGGATCCACCAATCCTTGTCACAAACTGCCGTAAGATGGCATCACTGAAATAACCAGTGTGTCAGAACACCACCCTCAGGCATATTGGGTCATCACTGACCACTCTACCTGACTGGCTCATTCCAGTCACTGTCTCTTACTCCAGGCATGCACAAGAAACATTTTCATAGCTTCAATGATACTCGAATTACACTCCTGATCCAATCCAGCAAGACAGCTCATACTGCTATCATCTTCAGCATATCTGGCATACCACTCATTCTCTCCATACTGCTCAAACACCACATTTATAAAACTCTCTCTCTCTCTTGCTCATACTTACTACATTCCAGCACAAAATGCTCAATTGTTTCCTCCACTCCACTATTACACTGCCAACATAATCTGTTATTATTCTCATTCCATCTCCACGTACGTCGGTTCACACTCAATGACTTACATCTCACACAGCAAACAAGAGTTGACTTCCAAAACCACCATCATAGAACATCTCAATACGTCTTCTTCTTCTTTGTCGAGGATCCGGCAGGATCTTGAAAGTCGTTGGACTTCTTCAGCAGAAATCTGTGTAACCTGACAGCTTGTACTTTGGCAGCGTAAGCAGGGTTAATCAAATCTCCCAATACTGCAGCACTTTTCTTTCTCTTGGATCCTGAATATTGTTGGACTTCTCAAGCTGCTGCCTGCAGAAGCTGACAGCTATCAATACTTGAACTTGAAATTGAGGGCCGACAGCATCGGGGCCTATGTAACGGCCTACAATTCCCTCCACAGTTATCACACAAAGAGTTCAGCGCCTGGTACCAGACTTGTCCACTAAACTACTCAGGATCTACCAATCCTTGTCACAAGCTGCCATTGGATGGCATCACTGGGATAGCCAGTATGTCAAAACACCATCCCCAGGCATATTGGGTCATTACTGACCATTCTACCTGACTGGCTCATTCCAGTCACTGTCTCTTACTCCAGGCACGCACAAGAAACATTTTCATAGCTTCAATGATACTCAAATTACACTCCTGATCCAATCCAGCAAGACAGCTCATAAAGCAATCATCTTCAGCATATCTGGCATACCACTCATTCTCTCCATACTGCTCAAGCACCACATTCATAAAACTTTCTCTCTCTTGCTCATACTTACTACATTCCAGCACAAAATGCTCAATTATTTCCTTCACTCCACTAATACACTGCCGACATAATCTGTTATTATTCTCATTCTACCTCCATGTACGTCTGTTCATGCACTCAATGACTTACATCTCACAGCAAACAAGAGTTGACTTCCAAAACTACCATCATAGAACATCTCAAACTTAGGTGCTTCTTTTTTCATATACCCGTCAAGTGTAGGCTTACGCACCATGCTAAGCCTCCACTTATTCAATCCATACTCTTTTGTTTACCTCTCAATCTCTTTCTTCCACCTCTTGCAGTCCCACTCAGGCCCTACACCTCTAGGATTTATTGAACTCCAGTCATCCACAGGTCTCCCAATTCTAACTTGAATAATCTTTTGCATACTAAGCTTCCTTGCATGCCCCCAACACACTTTCTCCCAAGAGCTTACACTCAGATTCCATTAAAAAATTTGCTTTACCCATCTGCTATTCTGCATTCTTTCAATTCTCACCTTATAATTCAGCACCGCTTTCATCATTCTTTCTGAAAATAGGCTCCACCCAAGGTCACCTCTAATGGCTTCTGTAGCTGTCCATTTTGGAGCACCCAATGCTAACCGTCCTCCCTTATTTTGTATTACATTCAGCTTTTCAAGATCACTTCCATTTCAGGCAAGAGCACTCATACCATATATGACACTAGGTACAGCAACATACTTCCACATTCCTCTCACACATTCATACTTGTTTGCTCTGTATCTGGCCACGCTACTTAATCGTCCACTCCACTGCATAGCTTTTGCCACTTTTTCACCCTTAGTTCTAGTTCATCCATATTCACTTATCATACAACCTAGATATTTGTATTCTTTTGGGTAAATCTGAAGGAGATGACAGTTGTCGATTTTGTAAATTTCGATGCCTTAGCATAGTTAATTAGATCGAAATAAACAAGTTTTCTTCTATGCACTTTTTGTCTCAAATGAGTATTTTATTAGTTATAGCGGTAAATGACTTACCGCAACTCCAGTCTTTGAAGCGGAAAGAAATTATTTGATCGAGTTGTATGGCAATACTGCAATGGCGTCTCGCTTCCAGCGCTGTCTTGAAAGACGAAACCAAACCTACCGCTATACCTCGTTAAATACTCATTTGACGAAAAAAAGTGTATAGAATAAAAGTTGTTTATTTCGATGTTATTACCATGTTTCAAGCAACAAAAATTTGAAAATCGTTGAGTAGCTGTTTATTCGAGCGCATTCGTCATCAATGACGAAACTAAACTTACCGCTATAAATCGTAAAATACTCATTTGAGACGAAAAAAGAATAGAAGAAAACTTGTTTATTTTGATTCAATCAATTAGGTTCAGGCACCAAAAAGTGGAAAATCGACAACTGTCATCTCCTTCAGATTTACCCATTTCAATATACTGACTACACTCTCTACTCCACATTTATAGAACTCATATGGGACTTATATATGGAACTCATACGTCTTTCATACATTTTCCTTGAACTTGAACTTGAACTTGAGGGCCGACAGTGTCGGGGCCTTTGTAACGGCCTACAATTCCCTCCACAATTTTCACACAGAGTTCAGCGCCTGGTACCAGACTTGTCCACTAAACTACTCAGGATCTACGATCCTTGTCACAAGCCTCCATTGGAAGGCATCACCGGGACAACCAGTGTGTCAAACACCATCCCCCGGCACATTGGGTCATTACAGCCCATTCTGCCAGACTGGCTCATTCCAGTCACTGTCTCTTACTCCAGGCACGCACAAGAAACACTTTCATAGCCTCAGTGATACTCGCATTACACTCCTGATCCAATCCAGCAAGACAGCTCATACCGCAATCATCTTCAGCACATCTGGCATTCCATTCATTCTCTCCATACTGCTCAGACACCACATTCATTAAACTCTCTCTCTCTTGCTCATACTTACTACATTCCAGCACAAAATGCTCAATTGTTTCCTCTACTCCACCATTACACTGCTGACATAATCTGTTATTATTCTCATTCCATCTCCATGTACGTCTGTTCACACTCAATGACTTACATCTCACAGCAAACAAGAGTTGACTTCCAAAACTACCATCATAGAACAGCTCAAACTTAGGTGCTTTCTTTTTCATATACCAGTTAAGTGTAGGCTTCCGCATCATGCTAAGCTTCCACTTATTCAATCCATACTCTTTTGTTTGTCTCTCAATCTCTTTCTTCCACCTCTTGCAGTCCCACTCAGGCCCTACACCTCCAACATTTATTAAACTCCAGTGATCCACAGGTCTCCCAATTCTAACATGAATAATCTTTTGCATACTGAGTTTCCTTGCATGCCCCCAACATACTTTCTCCCAATAGCTTACACTCAGATTCCATTCAAAGATTCGCCTTACCCACCTGCTATTCTGCATTCTTTCAATTCTCACCTTATAATTCAGGGTCAATGTGAAGTTTAATGCAATCACGGAAAATAAGAATTCCGATCTTAGGAATCACTAAAGGAACCCATTTAAGAACGTTTTACAGGAATGACATTCTGCTCGCTGATGCGTTATTTTCGAATAATTGAACTTTGAAGTTGGCCTTGGCGCCAAAGGAAGTGAGCGCGTGAAACGGAATTTAATTAATAACGGAAGCTATTACAAACGTAAAGAGCTTGGGTCGTGAGGGGGAGGCACAGTTCTTCTAGTGAAAATTATAAATAAAGCTTCTAACCCACCCATTAGGGTGACGACCGCAATCTTGTTGACATCGGGTCCAAAATGGCGGCGCCCATGGTGGTCGCCATGTTTGACCCGATGTAAACAAGATTGCGGTCGTCACCCTAATGGGTGGTTTAGAAGCTTTATTTATACTTTTCACTGGAATAACTGTGGCTACCCCTCACGACCCAACCTCTTTACGTTTGTAATAGGGGGTTAGCTTCCGTTTTTAATTAAATTACGCTCGCTTCCTTGGGCGCGCGACGGCCAACTTCAAAGTTCAATAATTCGAAAATAACGCATCAGCGAGCAGAATGTCGTTCGTGAAAAACGTTCTTAAATGGGTTCCTTTAGTGATTGTTTGGAATATAATTATAAATTTCCGTGATTGCATGAAACTTCACATTGACCTAATTCAGCACAGCTTTCATCATTCTTTCTGAAAATAGGCTCCACCCTAGGTCACCTCTAATGGCTTCTATAGCTGTCCATTTTGGAGCACCCAATGCTACACGTCCTACCTTATTTTGTATCACATCCAGCTTTTCAAGATCACTACCATTCCAAGCAAGAGCACTCATACCATACATGACACTAGGTACAGCAACATACTTCCACATTCCTCTCACACATTCGTACTTGTTTGCTCTGTATCTGGCCACACTACCTAACCGTCCACTCCACTGCATTGCTTTAGCCACTTTCTCACCTTTAGTTCTAGTACATCCATCTTCACTTATCATACAACCTAGATATTTGTATTCTTTTGTTCTACCTATTCTGATTTCTCCAATATTCCACAGTCTGTCTCTATCAGTCTCATCACTATTTATAACCATGACCTTACTTTTATCTGCACCAAAGTTCATCTTGAAATCTGTCCTACAAATTCCTACAATCTCCCTTGAACTTGAGCTTGAGGGCCGACAGTGTCGGGGCCTTTGTAACGGCCTACAATTCCCTCCACAATTTTCACACAAAGAGTTCAGCGCCTGGTACCAGACTTGTCCACTAAACTACTCAGGATCTACGATCCTTGTCACAAGCCTCCATTGGAAGGCATCACCGGGACAGCCAGTGTGTCAAAACACCATCCCCCGGCACATTGGGTCATTACAGCCCATTCTACCAGACTGGCTCATTCCAGTCACTGTCTCTTACTCCAGGCACGCACAAGAAACACTTTCATAGCCTCAGTGATACTCGCATTACACTCCTGATCCAATCCAGCAAGACAGCTCATACCGCAATCATCTTCAGCACATCTGGCATTCCACTCATTCTCTCCATACTGCTCAGACACCACATTCATAAAACTCTCTCTCTCTTGCTCATACTTACTACATTCCAGCACAAAATGCTCAATTGTTTCCTCTACTCCACTATTACACTGCTGACATAATCTGTTATTATTCTCATTCCATCTCCATGTACGTCTGTTCACACTCAATGACTTACATCTCACAGCAAACAAGAGTTGACTTCCAAAACTACCATCATAGAACAGCTCAAACTTAGGTGCTTTCTTTTTCATATACCAGTTAAGTGTAGGCTTCCGCATCATGCTAAGCTTCCACTTATTCAATCCATACTCTTTTGTTTGTCTCTCAATCTCTTTCTTCCACCTCTTGCAGTCCCACTCAGGCCCTACACCTCCTACATTTATTAAACTCCAGTCATCCACAGGTCTCCCAATTCTAACATGAATAATCTTTTGCATACTGAGTTTCCTTGCATGCCCCCAACATACTTTCTCCCAATAGCTTACACTCAGATTCCATTCAAAGATTCGCCTTACCCACCTGCTATTCTGCATTCTTTCAATTCTCACCTTATAATTCAGCACAGCTTTCATCATTCTTTCTGAAAATAGGCTCCACCCTAGGTCACCTCTAATGGCTTCTATAGCTGTCCATTTCGGAGCACCCAATGCTACACGTCCTACCTTATTTTGTATCACATCCAGCTTTTCAAGATCACTTCCATTCCAAGCAAGAGCACTCATACCATACATGACACTAGGTACAGCAACATACTTCCACATTCCTCTCACACATTCGTACTTGTTTGCTCTGTATCTGGCCACACTGCCTAACCGTCCACTCCACTGCATTGCTTTAGCCACTTTCTCACCTTTAGTTCTAGTACATCCATCTTCACTCATCATACAACCTAGATATTTGTATTCTTTTGTTCTACCTATTCTGATTTCTCCAATATTCCACAGTCTGTCTCTATCAGTCTCATCACTATTTATAACCATGACCTTACTTTTATCGGCACCAAAGTTCATCTTGAAATCTGTACTATATCCATTCACAATGTCAAGCATCCTTTGTAGTTCATGACCACATTCACTAACCACAACCACATCATCAGCATACAACAAACAGCTCAGTCTCTCATTACCAACTTTCAATCCTAAACCACTCCCTCTCAGTCGAACTGCTAATTCTTCTGTGTACAATCCAAACAACAGGGGGGACAGAGTACAGCCCTGTCTCACTCCTCTAACACTCCTCACTTGCCCTGTTTCCAAATTTCCTAACCTGTAGATAGCACTTGTGTTCTCATACAGACTCTGTACAATGTTCACTATTTTTCTGCTAAAACCAACTTTTCTCAAAATTTCAAACAGCCTAACCCGATCCACTCTGTCATACGCCTTTTCAATATCCAGGAATGCTAAATATACCTTCTTGTTATCCTTCTTCATTCGCTCAATTATTTCACTCACTACAAACAGATTATCCTCCCCCCGTCTATCTTGCCTAAAACCATTCTGTTCTTCTCCCAGGACTCCTAATTCCTCAACTAAATTTTTCATTCTCTCATTCAAAATACCACAAAAGATCTTACATACGGTGTCACCCAGTGCAATTGGTCTGTAATTTTTAAGTTCTTTCATACTCTTATGTCCACCCTTATGCAACAGAACTACATTACACTTGTTCCAGTCATCCGGTACTCTTTCACTCTTCCATATCTCATCAAATAAACATTTCAACATACTGACTACACTCTCTCCTCCACATTTATAGAACTCATATGGTATCTTATCAGGGCCACATGCCTTTCCATTTTTCACTTTCTTCAAAAAACTTACAATTTCTTCACAAGTGATTTCGTCTTCCATTTGCAGTTCATGTTCATCTATCAGAAAATTTATTGGTTCATCATCTGTAACCTGCTCATTCATTCCACCAATGTCCTCCCAGTATTCTTCAACTGCTTTCACCATTTGCATCCTATCTTGCACACTGCAACCATTGACTACTAATTCATCAACTTGAACTTCACTACCTCTATCATTACCTTGTATAAACCTATACCAATCTTTTATTCCATCTGGACCTTTCTTTCTTAGATTTTCAACTTGGTGTCTCTCTTCTTTAACCCTAGCCTCATTGATCATTCTCTTTACTTTCTTCTGCTGGTCCTTGTACTCATTCCATACACTCTGCCATTCATCCTCAGTAATTCTGCGTCTTTCATACATTTTCCTCATACTGCGTTGTTTTTTATTTAAAGTCTTCCTTTTCGTTCGTTCTTCCTTTATCTCACTCGTAAACCACCTAGCATTCCCTGTACTTTTCCTGCATTTCATTCTACCGATCTTTTGCTCTGCCATATCATACAAGGTTCTTGCAATCTCCTTATTTAGGTCATTTACATTTCCACACCTGTTCCAGTTACATCTACTCAATTCATTTCTAAATTCTTCCCAGTTTGCCATTTTAATACGCCAATTTCCTCTTACTCTGCTGGCCTTCTGCATCGGCTCCTTTCCACCCCAATTATATTCTAGTACAAGCATTTTATGGTCACTATCAATATCAAAATCATCTTCATCTACAAACATTTCTTTGACACACTCTCTTGCTCTACTATTCACTATCATATAGTCAATTGCAGTTTTACATTCCCTGCTTTGCCATGTATGCAAGCCATTTCCTATTGTTACATTTAGGTTCTCAAGTTCATTCTCATCACAGAAATCAATCAATTTTTGTCCATTTGCATTCACAGGCTCACCAAGTATACCAACATGGCCATTCATATCACCCATCAAAATCAGAGGGCATCTGCAATGCTCTTGCACAATTCTTGTTAATATTTCATATTTTTTTACATTCTCTTGATGAGCTAAAATACCATCAGTTGTCATATAGCATACAACCACAATAACACATTCTCTGGCATGCATTCTTTCACACTTTATTACTAACAGATCTTCACTCTCAGGTTCATTTCCAACAGGAATTTCTTCTAATTTCCAATTTAGAGCATTTTTTACAATGAGACCAACTCCACCACCTCTTTTTTGCCAACTTACACGCCCTTTTCCAATCATGTAGTACTTACTCTCCTTACATTTTAAACTGACTCTATCACGCATTTGGGTCTCTACTACACCAACACAATCCAAATCTCCATTCTCAAATTCTGCTACAAGGTCATTTAACTTTCCTGCATTCCATCCACGCACATTTATACATCCAAACCTTACAACACTATTGGACAATTCACGACACTTTTCATTTTTGCTCTGACAGCTTTCCATTCATCCAGTTCCACCTTCCATTACAATATGAGTAGACCCAATCCACTGGATGTATCTCCTGGAGAGTTTCATCTCACCTTCTTGAGTAAGGTGGACTCCATCTCCACGAAAACACCCACTCTGGATCAGGTTATCCATATCAAGGAAGCTGGAACCCATTTCACGCTTTCTCATACTCTCAGCTTTCATACTCATAATCCTTTTATGCACTTCCCTATTCACCTCCTTTCGAACCCTTTCATACTCCTCACCACATGCAGGCCTTCTCAGCAGACTGGTCACAGCCACTCTTACATTCTTCTTTCGCGCCCTTTCAACAACATTCATAATTGCATTCACCGTACGCTCTCTCCCACATTCAAGCAATCCATTGCCACCTCCTTGCAGTACAACCATCCCTTCTTCCATTCCATCTATCACTTCCTCAGCATGCCTACAAATCTCATTCACTCCCTTTCCTCTCATGCTCGTACATCCACTACGGTCAGTCATACTCACAAACCTATCAACATTCTTCACCATGCTGTCACCACATATTCTAATCGTAGGTCTCACTCTCCCTTTCATACTACTCTTTCGGGTCAATATTGAATTTAATGTTGTCAACGAATTTAATAATTTCGTAGGTATAGATAGGTAATATAGTCGATTTTAAGACGTTTTACAATAATGACAATGTGCCCGGAAATGCTTAGTTTAGGAGATATAGGATAAATAACGCCAGGTAAGAATAGCATTAACGGCAGTTTCGATATGGCTCTTCCGGCGTTTTGCGGACGCGGACCACGCAGAGTTTTTTGGCGGGAGTCATCGGCCTCGGTATGGTTGAGTTAAATTAAGATATTTTAGGCTTACTTAGGTTAGGATACTTAACTAAATTAACTTTACCAAACCTAACCTTACCTATCGTTACGTCAGAACCGGATTTCTGCTTATTTACCTCTCCGTTTGTTCAATTTTATAAACGACGTTCCTAAAACTTCAAAGTTAAATATCTCCAAAAATAAGCATTTCCGGGCACATTGTCATTCATGTAAAACGTCTTAAAATCGACTATATTACCTATCTATACCTACGAAATTATGAAAATCGTTGACAACATTATATTCAATATTGACCCTCTTTCGTTCAACTCTTCCACTCACATCACTCTTTCCATCCATCTTCCTTACAGTCACTTCCACTACAGGCGCCTGCACCTCATGTGGCATATCAACAGGTTGCTCCTTCACTCTCTTCCCATTCGTACTTCTTTCATCATGCTCATTCATCCTTCTACTCTCATCTGGCACATTTGCACCACCATTCACTTCATTTATTGCATTCACACTCCTTCCACCATCATCCACTTCATTTGCACTCCTTGCACCATCATCCACTTCATTTGCACTCCTTGCATCATCATCCACTTCATTTGTACTCCTTGCACCACCACCATTTACCTCTTCATTCACTGCATTTGCACCATTCTCATTCTTTCCTTCATTCAACTTCCTTTCATCCTTCAAATCAGCCTCTAAAGCAACCATCAGAATTGTCAATCTCTCAACCTCCTCTTCCAACTTCTTTCTCTCGTCATTCAAACATTTCCAGCACGTAAACACAAGATCATTCAACTTCCTCCGACTCATCTCTCTCAAACCTTTGCATGCATCTATATCTACCCACTCTTTACAAGTCATGCACTCAATCTCCTCATCCATTCCACTTGCACCTCCCTTCCTACGACCAGTCCTATTTCTTGCCATCCTCAGACACAGACTTCTATCTCAGTACAAATTTCACAGGCAGAAGGAGTCTTCACTCACCAAATCTACTGAAAATCAAGTTATCAAAAAAAAAGAAACAAAAACGTTTCCTACTACTCACAGTCACTCTCTACAATGTCAAACACTATACTCTTTATATGCAAAGAAAGCTTAACTACCAGTCAAAACACCTCAGTCAAAAATTGCAAGTCACCACACCAAAGTCCAATGCTCAGTCTCAACTCTCACGCAACAAAAAAACTACTCTCACGAGCACTCCATACAAAGTCACACACTTTACTCACGTGAATATACAAACTATACCATTTTTTAGCAACTTCACTTTAATTCACCACAATATTCGTCGGAGGACCCAGAAACACGTGCTTGAACTTGAACTTGAACTTGAAATTGAGGGCCGACAGCGTCGGGGCCTTTGTAACGGCCTACAATTCCCTCCACAGTTATCACACAAAGAGTTCAGCGTCTGGTACCAGACTTGTCCACTAAACTACTCAGGATCTACCAATCCTTGTCACAAGCTGCCATTGGATGGCGTCACTGGGATAGCCAGTGTGTCAAAACACCATCCCCAGGCATATTGGGTCATTACAGCCCATTCTACCAGACTGGCTCATTCCAGTCACTGTCTCTTACTCCAGGCACGCACAAGAAACACTTTCATAGCCTCAGTGATACTCGCATTACACTCCTGATCCAATCCAGCAAGACAGCTCATACCGCAATCATCTTCAGCACATCTGGCATTCCACTCATTCTCTCCATACTGCTCAGACACCACATTCATAAAACTCTCTCTCTCTTGCTCATACTTACTACATTCCAGCACAAAATGCTCAATTGTTTCCTCTACTCCACTATTACACTGCTGACATAATCTGTTATTATTCTCATTCCATCTCCATGTACGTCTGTTCACACTCAATGACTTACATCTCACAGCAAACAAGAGTTGACTTCCAAAACTACCATCATAGAACAGCTCAAACTTAGGTGCTTTCTTTTTCATATACCAGTTAAGTGTAGGCTTCCGCATCATGCTAAGCTTCCACTTATTCAATCCATACTCTTTTGTTTGTCTCTCAATCTCTTTCTTCCACCTCTTGCAGTCCCACTCAGGCCCTACACCTCCTACATTTATTAAACTCCAGTCATCCACAGGTCTCCCAATTCTAACATGAATAATCTTTTGCATACTGAGTTTCCTTGCATGCCCCCAACATACTTTCTCCCAATAGCTTACACTCAGATTCCATTCAAAGATTCGCCTTACCCACCTGCTATTCTGCATTCTTTCAATTCTCACCTTATAATTCAGCACAGCTTTCATCATTCTTTCTGAAAATAGGCTTGAACTTGAACTTGAACTTGAAATTGAGGGCCGACAGCGTCGGGGCCTTTGTAACGGCCTACAATTCCCTCCACAGTTATCACACATAGAGTTCAGCGCCTGGTACCAGACTTGTCCACTAAACTACTCAGGATTTACCAATCCTCGTCACAAGCTGCCATTGGATGGCGTCACTGGGATAGCCAGTGCGTCAAAACACCATCCCCAGGCATATTGGGTCATTACTGACCATTCTACCTGACTGGCTCATTCCAGTCACTGTCTCTTACTCCAGGCACGCACAAGAAACAATTTCATAGCTTCGATGATACTCAAATTGCACTCCTGATCCAATCCAGCAAGACAGCTCATACCGCAATCATCTTCAGCACATCTGGCATTCCACTCATTCTCTCCATACTGCTCAGACACCACATTCATAAAACTCTCTCTCTCTTGCTCATACTTACTACATTCCAGCACTAAATGCTCAATTGTTTCCTCTACTCCACTATTACACTGCTGACATAATCTGTTATTATTCTCATTCCATCTCCATGTACGTCTGTTCACACTCAATGACTTACATCTCACAGCAAACAAGAGTTGACTTCCAAAACTACCATCATAGAACAGCTCAAACTTAGGTGCTTTCTTTTTCATATACCAGTTAAGTGTAGGCTTCCGCATCATGCTAAGCTTCCACTTATTCAATCCATACTCTTTTGTTCGTCTCTCAATCTCTTTCTTCCACCTCTTGCAGTCCCACTCAGGCCCTACACCTCCTACATTTATTAAACTCCAGTCATCCACAGGTCTCCCAATTCTAACATGAATAATCTTTTGCATACTGAGTTTCCTTGCATGCCCCCAACATACTTTCTCCCAATAGCTTACACTCAGATTCCATTCAAAGATTCGCCTTACCCACCTGCTATTCTGCATTCTTTCAATTCTCACCTTATAATTCAGCACAGCTTTCATCATTCTTTCTGAAAATAGGCACCACCCTAGGTCACCTCTAATGGCTTCTGTAGCTGTCCATTTCGGAGCACCCAATGCTACACGTCCTACCTTATTTTGTATCACATCCAGCTTTTCAAGATCACTTCCATTCCAGGCAAGAGCACTCATACCATACATGACACTAGGTACAGCAACATACTTCCACATTCCTCTCACACATTCGTACTTGTTTGCTCTGTATCTGGCCACACTGCCTAACCGTCCACTCCACTGCATTGCTTTAGCCACTTTCTCACCTTTAGTTCTAGTACATCCATCTTCACTCATCATACAACCTAGATATTTGTATTCTTTTGTTCTACCTATTCTGATTTCTCTAATATTCCACAGTCTGTCTCTATCAGTCTCATCACTATTTATAACCATGACCTTACTTTTATCGGCACCAAAGTTCATCTTGAAATCTGTACTATATCCATTCACAATGTCAAGCATCCTTTGTAGTTCATGACCACATTCACTAACCACAACCACATCATCAGCATACAACAAACAGCTCAGTCTCTCATTACCAACTTTCAGTCCTAAACCACTCCCTCTCAGTCGAACTGCTAATTCTTCTGTGTACAATCCAAACAACAGGGGGGACAGAGTACAGCCCTGTCTCACTCCTCTAACACTCCTCACTTGCCCTGTTTCCAAATTTCCTAACCTGTAGATAGCACTTGTGTTCTCATACAGACTCTGTACAATGTTCACACCGCTCGGCCAGACGACACTGGAAAACTGACAGACTTGGGAACCTATGTCAGTGCGGAATTTGAATTTTAGAAATGATAATAATAGTGATATTAAATAATCTCATAAAAACACGAAAAATGAACAAAAAAATACATCGTACATTACTCTGATGCACATCAATGGGAAATAATGTGTGCAAATTTGGAGAAGTGTTATTGTTTTCCCCAACGGAATGGAACACCGAATACGCAATGGGGCTTGAACATTCAGTCTTTTACTTGAAAAGTAGTTTTAAAGGTAAATACCCGTCAAAAATTAAATTCATGGCTTCAAATTGAAGATTAAGGAGTGATATGCAAAGTTATTGGGTTAAGAAATTTCTTATATCCACGGCCCACGCTGACTCGCTATTTTTGTTTTTAAATCATCGTAGAAGCCGTTTGCTTATGCTAATGAACTGGAAATTGACCTTGGGAATCGAACTCAAAAAAATTTATCATGGAATTTGCGAGAAGTGTAATCCTCTACCATCGCGTCACTGACAAAACGGCAGAAAAATTACCATGACATCGACAGAGTAGCGTATTCAAGAATTTGATTAAATGCTCGTGCTTGCAATAGCCGTGTGCTCGAGGTTCTGCCGCCGTGCGGTAGAGACCCGGGTTCGAAACTCGGTACTGGCGGTGGCGATTTTCTCTGTTGGGTATAGGAGAAAAATTCCAAGCACAATACCCCACTCTACCCAGGTGTCTGAAATGGGTACCGGTCTTGACCGGGGGAAAGCGTCATGGCGTCCTGGCGTTAGTTATAACGCTGTAATATAGCGAGTAGTGTAAGTTCTAGTTAGAGAGACCAATAGTTGGCAACGCTCGAGAGAGCAACACTCGCAGCCAGTCTACTAGTGAACTCGGGTTCGACAACAAGTAAATGTTGACCGAGTGTGTACATAATATTACCTACTGTGGTTGGTATCTAACTTCTAAATTTCTAAACTAATGTACTAATTCTATGCTACCCTATTCTATATATATATTCCTTTCTATCTCCGCTCTGCTCTCGCTAACCACATTCTGGTATCTGAGTATCTATGTTGTAAGGTATCCAAGAGGTGAGTAAACTATTTTACCTAACTTGATGTCTATTACTATGTTGTGTCTATGTCTATGTGGAACCCTTGCTGTGCTCTAGTGTAGGGGTATCCAATCTATAATACTGGCGACGAGGATTATTTTTTGTAGAACTATTGGGAGAGGCTAGACTAATGAAGGAACTCAGAATTTATATTATTATTCAGTGACTAGAGTATTGATGCTGTAAATTTCTGATTTTTTTTTAACAAGGTGTATTATTACAGCCTCTTGAATTGGCTACTCTTGCAACTGATATTGTTGCTACTACTATTTCAGGTAGATATCTGATAATTAGCTGTAAAGCTGGGTAAAAATGCCAATGCTAGGCTCAGTGGGAGAATTCAATCCTTTAGAGGAAGAATTCCCAGAATATGAAGTCAGGCTAAACTGCTTCCTTAGTATTAATAAAGTGGAAGATTCAAATAAAGCTAAAACATTTATTGCTCTGGTGGGTCCTAAAATTGTTAGGTTGACCAAAGACCTACTATCACCTAAAAGACTTTTAGATGCTACCTATGAGGAGATCATGGAAGCGCTAAGACGGCATTTTAAGCCGACACGCAACCAGATCTTTGAAAGGTTTAGGTTCCATAAGCGGAACCAGAAACAAGGGGAGAGCATTGCTGATTTTGTGGCTAGCTTAAAGGCCCTTTCAGACACCTGTAATTTCAAACAGGAAGTTCTGGAAGAAACTCTGCTAGATAGGTTAATACTGGGTGTGGCCAGTAATGATGTTCAAAATTGTTTGCTCAATGAAAATGACCTCACATGGAAAAAAGCCGTGGATCTGGCAACTGCCAAAGAAACTCAACTGAGGGAGACGGTTGTGTTAAGGCAACCTAATTCCATACTAAATGTGGGCCAGCATAGAGTAAAGCAAACTGCTATTAAGCCTCAGGGCAAAACTCAGGCTCAAGCTAGCCCCAAATCAGCATGCAGCGGCTGTGGTAATCTGCACTGGCGTAGAGATTGCCCCTATAAAGACAGTGTTTGTCATGGTTGTGGCCAAAAAGGCCATCTTAAGAAGTGTTGCTTTAAATTGAAAAAGCAAAATTCTGCTAAAGACAACAAAAATAATTTTGTGCATGCTATGCATGAGAAAAGGGGGAGGGAACACCACCCTAACCCTAATAGAACTAACAATGCAGCCTGTGCAGACTATCCAGTTGCTAATCTAGGCTGTTATGGAGAGATTTTCTCAATAGCCGAGGAAATGAAACCCCCAATCAAAATAAAATTGTTACTAAATGGTGTGCCATTAGAGATGGAGGTAGATACAGGTGCTGCCAGGTCTATCCTTTCAATGGCCACCTACTCTAAAATACCAGCCAAGTCCAGACCCGAGCTGAGACTTTCTGATGTTAAGCTTAGGACTTATGGGGGAGCGGAGCTAGTAGTTTGCGGAGAGATTAGAGCTAACATCCAGCGTGAATCTGGTAATATGGTTCCTCAACTAGCAACTTTTGTGATTGTAGACAGGGAGGGGCCAGCTTTGCTGGGTAGGGACCTGATTGATTCCCTTGGGCTAACTATAGTATCAAATAATGTCAACAAATTGACTACCTGCCCTGAAGAGTTAGCAAATAAATTCCCTGACCTTTTTCAACCAGGTCTAGGTTGCTTTAAGGGAAGGAATTTCAAAATAGAAGTGGATCCAGCTGTACCACCAAAGTTTTGTAAGGCCAGGAACGTGCCTTACACACTGAGACCTAAGGTGGAGGCAGAACTTGATAGACTGGTGCAGGAAGATATCCTCACCCCTGTACAATACTCGAGATGGGCAGCGGCGATCGTCCCTGTGCTCAAGGCTGATCAAAGCATCCGCATCTGTGGGGACTACAAATTAACAGTCAACAGAGCCACTAGGCTTGATACCTACCCTATACCCAGAGTGGAAGATCTATTCAGCGGGTTAGCAGGAGGAGTTATATACTCCAAGCTAGATATGTCTCAGGCATACGCCCAACTACCCTTGGATGAAGACTCCAAGGAACTCACGGTAATAAACACCCACAGAGGTTTATTTGCCTACAACCGTCTCAGTTTTGGAATTGCGTCCGCACCTGGAATCTTCCAGCGTGCCATGGAAGGACTATTGCAGGGCCTCCCAGGAGTGTTCTGCTACCTGGATGACGTCCTGGTGAGTGCCACTAATGAGCAAGAGCACAACAAGCGTCTCTATCAAGTCTTATCTAAACTACAGGAGGCAGGACTAAAACTGAAAATGGATAAATGCCAAATTGGAGTGCCACAGGTATCCTACCTTGGATACCAAATTGACAAGGATGGGTTGCACCCCACTGCAGAGAAGGTAGCAGCAATCCAGAATGCACCAGCTCCTACTAATGTAACTCAACTGAGAGCCTACCTTGGGCTGCTAAATTTCTATAGGAAATTTCTAAAATCATCTGCAACTATGCTGGAGCCCCTAAATACCTTACTGAGAGACAAAACCCCTTGGAAATGGGATGCAAGTCAGGAGAGAGCCTTCCAGAAATCTAAACAAGCCCTCCTGGACTCTCAGACTCTAGTCCACTTTGACCCTCAGAAACCCATAGTGGTAGTGGCTGACAGTAGTGCGTATGGTGTGGGAGCGGTGCTGTGTCACCTTATTGATGGGATTGAACGCCCCGCCTATTTTGCCTCCCGAACTCTAACAGCAACAGAACGCAACTACTCTCAAACTGAGAAAGAAGCCCTAGCTATGGTGTTCGCACTTCGAAAATTTCATTGCTACCTGTGGGGACAGGATTTCACTGTGGTTACGGACCACAAACCTTTGTTAGGACTATTTGATCCGGGTAGAAGCATTCCTCCGATGGCATCCGGGCGCATTCAAAGGTGGGCTTTACTACTGCAGTCCTACAAGTTCACCTTGCGTCACCGGTCCGGCGTGCTGTTGGGCACAGCTGATGCTCTCAGTCGTCTACCTTTGACAACTCCCGAGGAAGCCACACCTATTCCTGCGGAATGGACGTCCTTAGTGAATTTCCTCGAGTCAGCTCCAGTCACCAGCACCCACATCCGCGACGGCACCCTAAGGGACCCAGTACTTTCAAAGGTGTACAAATACTGCCAAGTAGGCTGGCCTTCGACGGTAATTGGTGACCTCGATCTCGCTCCGTATACTAGGAGGCGAGACGAATTGTCCACACAAAATGGCTGTGTGCTCTGGGGAGCAAGAATTATTGTACCCCAAGCTCTCAGACAAGCCATTGTGGACGAACTGCACTCTGGCCATGCTGGATCATCCAGGATGAAGGAGTTAGCTCGCAGCTATGTATGGTGGCCGCTGCTGGACAAAGATCTAGAAGAAACGACTAAGTCATGCAGCGAGTGCCTGAGCACTCGAGCTGCACCAACGAAAGCTGAACTCCATCCGTGGGAATGGCCTGCGAAGCCTTGGCATCGCATACACATTGACTACGCGGGCCCAATGGATGGAAAATACTATCTAGTGATCGTGGATGCACACTCTAAGTGGGTTGAAATTTTTCCCACATCTACTACAACCTCTAGCGAAACGATCTCGTGCCTGAAACACACTTTTGCGACATTTGGATTCCCAGTAACAATTGTTTCAGACAATGCAACGTGTTTCACATCGGCTGAATTCCAAGAATTTGTGAAGGCATGTGGGTTGCGACTTATTACAAGCGCACCATACCACCCTTCAACTAATGGACTGGCGGAGCGCATGGTACAAACTTTCAAGAAGAATATACGGAAGTCAACGGAACCCCTACGCCTAGCACTAGACAGGTTCCTGTTCAACTATCGGCTAACACCTCACACGACAACAGGTGTTACGCCTGCCGAACTGATGTTAGGCAGGAAAGTCCGCTCTCGTCTTGATCTGCTTTGGCCGTCAGAAGCAATCGCGTCCAAAGTTGCTCAACGCCAGGACGCTCAGAAAAGATACCACCCAGGGTCTCGCGCGGTTGACATTCCGCTGGAGTCACCTGTGATGGTCCGTCAATACACGCCGGGTTCCCCAAAATGGACCCCTGCTACCACCATTGAGAAAACAGGCCCGGTATCCTACAAGTGCCAACTGAAGGGGGGAGAGGTCGTTCGTCGACACCAGGACCAAGTTATTACCTGCTCGAACACCATCCCTGAACCCTTGGAACAACCTACGGAGGAAACCGTTGTGTTTCCACAACCTGCTCAAAATTCATACCCACCACCTCCGACCCATGAACCTGACTCCGAAACACCTGATTACCCGATTCCCACCCAGGAGGCTAGGATGCACGAGCCTCCAAGCGCTAGCGTCTCGCGCAGGTCTACCCGAGCTCGGAAGCCTGTGGTGAGAATGGACCTTTAGGATTGACTATATTGAATAAGGGGACTGGGGATACAGGGGGGGGTTTCTAATTAAGGAGGGAGGGGTGTAATATAGCGAGTAGTGTAAGTTCTAGTTAGAGAGACCAATAGTTGGCAACGCTCGAGAGAGCAACACTCGCAGCCAGTCTACTAGTGAACTCGGGTTCGACAACAAGTAAATGTTGACCGAGTGTGTACATAATATTACCTACTGTGGTTGGTATCTAACTTCTTAATTTCTAAACTAATGTACTAATTCTATGCTACCCTATTCTATATATATATTCCTTTCTATCTCCGCTCTGCTCTCGCTAACCACATTCTGGTATCTGAGTATCTATGTTGTAAGGTATCCAAGAGGTGAGTAAACTATTTTACCTAACTTGATGTCTATTACTATGTTGTGTCTATGTCTATGTGGAACCCTTGCTGTGCTCTAGTGTATAATAATATAATATAATATAATATATATATATAATATAATATAATGTATAATCCAATCTATAATAAACGCGTTTGAAAATATAATGTACAAGGTGATATGTATCAGGCTTGATTGGAAATAAAGCATCCGTAGATGCCTTCATTATTATTGTTATTATTATTTTATTATTATTGACTCAAAAATAGTATCCACTAACTGATCATATCTCATTTATCGTTCAAAAATCCCCTCAATCCTTTAATACTATTACTAGACGTGTGAAACATTCGTTAAACCAGAGCGATAAAAAACTGCTCGACTGTTTTCCCTTGATTACTTCAATGCCCTTAATACGTTAAAATACTGAAAGATTTTGTTGCATCTTAGTCCTGGAATCAATTTCTGCAAGTTTAATTCAATGCTTTGGAATTCTACGTGCTAGTTGAAATTTCATCAAAAAAAAATTCACGACATTCGTTAGCGCTTTTTGAAAGTAGACGAATTGCAAATTAAGCAAAATCATTTGATGCATTGAATATGAGACGTAATTATATCGATCTTCGAATATTTTATGAGCACAAGCAACAGGGCACGTGAAACTGTACTAATAGATACAAAAGCTTAAGCTTTCCTTACCGTTTAAGATCTAATGTGGAAGACAGAAGTACCCACTCACCTTCAATTCATTACATTTTACCGAGGTTATAAGTGTTTTGTTTACATCTGACCAAAATCGTACATGGGTATTACTAAGTCGGTTTCATTTTATTTGCCGCTCTCCAACACGAGTATCTTTCCCCTCATTGATGAACGAGGTTTCGAGCGCCATCGGGTTATTTTTCCGTAAGATTAACACTCCTTAGTCAGACTATCATTAAGAATTTAAAGACGAAGAATACAGCACGGATAGGTATCATATTATTTTTTCGGGTTATTTTTCCTATGCTTAAGTCGTTGGATGCAACGAGTGACGTCTTACGCTGTTCCCTTTACCAAGTTTTACTGGCGCTGAATTCTTGCTTGAATATTGTGAGTATTGACGACGGAATAGTAAGCTGTTACAAAGGCCCCGACACTGTCGGCCCTCACGTTCAAGTTCAAGTTAAAGTCTGTCCTGCAATAGACACAACACAAACCGTATTTTGACATTCACTGCAACGCAGCGTATAGCAGGTTCGTCTTAAGCCTTTGAATTTTGAAGTTTCGTGTTCAGTATGAGGTGGAACATGGTACTTAGTTTCATTAATAGTTTCATTAATTCCCAATGTTAACTTCAAAAAGAATAATTGTTGATGTTTAAACCTGGTGAACCATGACTCAATGGATTGTACTCTAAAATTGGGATCATTTCGACAAACCAGAATTGAAATTCTATTACAAGGTTGACGCAATCGCAATTCTTCAAGCTAGACGATGTTGCATTAGGGCTGCGACGTCGTTGTGGATGACAACATACATTTTTACATATTCTAGTGAAAAAATGTGAAATAATCATGGTGCAGTCTCGCTTTCAACGCAGTTCGACCAACATTGATTGAGCGGGACTTTTTTTGTAGTTCTAAACTCGAATCTCTTGTTTAAATAAACTGGCAAACGTGGGTGATATACAGACGTTACTTTTCCTTTTTCTATACTGCCTTAGAATGAAGTATATACCCTTGAAGTATATACCCTTCACTCACATACGGCAAGTCACAGGCGGTGTAATACCTCGAGTTTAATCAGGTTTAAGTTCATCGGTGATGTATTGAGTTACAATGCGTGTAGTGAACATGTCACTGGTTTATGCTGAATCCCGGTAATTTTTCTTTAAATGAGCCAATATTCCCTAATCACTCATCCAAAATAATAGCAACAGTGAACGCACCGTATCACTATTTTTCGTTCTTGAAAGTAGTGGTGAAAACAGCGTGATAACTATTCAATGATTTAAATTTTAAGCAGATGCTCGGCGCAAAATTAGTACATACATCATTGAAATTTTCTCAACGTATTCAAAGAAAGTAATGGACATCATCGCACTTCTATTGCTAGAGGGACAAAATGAGAGTCTTCACATGTCATTCATGTTTATACCTTAAATCACGAGCACTACAGCTAGTATACTTCAGTACCTTCTTGAAATACTGGTAAGACAAGAATTTCTACCGAGTTAAAGCAGCTCAAAGCCAGCAACAAAGAGAGATAAGTCCTATCACACGATACAAACTTCTCAACGTATGTATATTCACAAAAGCTTGGCGATTTGCTATAAAAACGCTAGTGGCAACGGTCGTAAAAATGTTCCTGCAAACATAATACGCTTAATTTTATAACAAATATCAAACAAAACGTAAAAACGCAATGACGTACATCAACTATCGAAGAAACGGGAGTAAATATTATTAATCCTAACATCAATACTTTTATTTGTTCAATGTCAGTCAATACTGAAAAGTATCGTACACAACTAAAGTTCATGTCGGAAATTTCCTTTTTTCGTTGATTGTACTCAAGGACATGACAAGTAGATTGTACTAGCGAGCGGGTCGAAATTTATGCGTCAACCTAATTAGACGCACAAAAAGGCACGTCCCAAATAAGCCGCTATGTCATTAATTCTACGAACGCAGCGTTGAAGAAAGTCTGAATTCAAAGCGTCGCGACACATATCATCTATAAAGGAACTCTTCAAATCGTTATGACTGTATTGAATTATCAAGTTTTAAAATAAAGAATTTAATTAAAAATCCAAGACCTCATGGCTAATTCATCGTTAGACTGGTTTTGGAACGATCGCATATCACAACTGCCGGTTTCGAACATCGCCCGTCGGCACCCACTGATACCAGTCCAATACTCACAGACGAAGTTGGCGACAAACCAGTTATAAGGGCTTTTGTTCTTTTCGGACTTCTGATCGATTGCACGACTTTCCCTGCAACAATTACCTGGAAACCTACAACACCGTCATGGTTTTGCTGTGCCCATGCGATAACAACGCCATCTTTCCCTACCCATCGTGTTATCTTCAAGTCAGATGGTCTTGGAATAAAGTTGCTACCCTTTGTTTCGCAGCTGCCGCTTAGAGCTGCTGAAAAAGTTCTAGAGATCCTTCGAACAGTTTGCCATGAAGACTTTGAACGCTCTTGTGGAACTACACTTCCCTTCATCTTCTTACAAATGTGATGGTTTGGTTCGTCAGAAGTTTGGGAAGATCTACTTAAGGCCTGTGCAGACAAGTTGAAATCTTTCTCTTCAGCCTGAAAACTCGTTCTTGTTCCAGCACGGGCTGTTGGTGATTGAACTCTGCTAGGAGGAACGACGTTAGATGGCTCAACCAGAGGAGGACCAGTCGTTCTTTGACGTCTGGTGTCAGGCTGCGGAACAGAAAATGAGATACGTCAGGCTATTTTCCTTCGCTATCCGATTTCGCTCATGTGGTTATCCGATTTCGCATTGCCTATCACTGCTGACTCCAATCAGAGAAAGAGAAATAGTAGCTGGTTATAAAACTTTAGGAGATAAAAAAATTTACTAAAACAAAGAAATTGTGAGACATTTCTAAATATGAGTATATAAACCATGTCGACAGATATGCTCTTTCAGGGCTAAATCCACCGAAAAGCGTCTAGAAAAGGTTCTCTAAGAAAAAATTGCTACAAAACCTATTTATTTTTCTCTCGTTTCTAATCACGATGCAATTATTTTTAAAACGAGAGAGTAATATTACAAAAGATATGGTTCAGGTAAGATAAAATTTGTATACAAAAAGAATAGATCACGAACGTTACCTCGGTGGGATAGTTGCAGCTGATTTTAGGAGAAACCGCACTGCATCTCAAGTTCGGTTGGCTCATCTTGGCTGGACTTCTGGAAGACTGAACAGCAACTCCACGCGCTATACTTGACAGCTTAGAATTAAAAGAGATCGCTCTGCGCACTTCACTTTTGAGATGCGCGTTTTGTGGTTTCACTATTTTGGGAATGAGTGACTTCTGATGAGGACCCACTTTGTGAAAGTGTGATGGTGACGTTTGGGTGGATTGGTGAACTGATGGTAGCGATCGATTGAGTGTCACGTTACTCTTTTCGACAGCGCTTGAACTGCTATCGCTTGAATCGGATGGGCCAGAATCTGCGGTGATTCTGCCATTAGGCGACGGATTCGTGAGATTGTGCTCGTCAGTCTTCAAAAAAGAAGCAGGTTCGTGCATTAATAAACTTGTGTTTACAGGCGTTGAGGAGGGTTCGGATAAACATGGTTCAAATACGGTTTGAATTTGTCTATGAACCATCAAGGGGGCTGACAAAGCATCATCAGTTTGTACTGCAGAGTCCGCAGTTTGTGTCGAGAAGGGTCCTGAAGTAGCTGGACTATCGAGAGAACTTGGCACCAACACCTGCGGATGAAAATACGTTAGCGAGCTAATATCAATTACTTTCCTGTTTTTATCGCATATTATACTGTACTACAACTTTTTGACTTCAAATTAATCCAAGTAAAGTTCAATTCAACCTAAGCCAAGTTAAATTTTCTCTCAATCAAGTTCAAATTAATCCAAGTCAAATTCAAATTAATCTAACCCTAAGTTGATTTAAGTATTGACATAACCACTCGTTAATATGAGCATTTTTGAGTTAAATATGTACCTATTGGATAAGATAAGCAAGACAATCGTTTTTCCTTTTGAACAAGAATATTTGAATGGATGCATACAGCCATTGATGTAGAATTTTAAAACAACTAAATGTGTAGTATAATACAAAATTTTTAAAATTGATTTGTATCTTCTACGCCGCTCAAAGATCTGAATCGCACTCTACTTCCTGATGCTGGATACTTAGCACATTTTACGACAGCGTGTCTTTAGATTTCAACACCGGCAGAAATTTTATGCATTCCTTGCAGAAAGGAAAAACGATTGTCTTGCTCATCACATCCAATAGATACATATTTAACACAAAAAACGCTCAAATTAACAAGTGATTATGTCAATTGTTAACTCAACTTAGGGCTGGATTAATTTGAACTTGACCTGGATTAATTTGAACTAAATTGGATTAATTTGAACTTGACATTGATTAAATTGAATTTGACTTGGATTAAATTGAATTTGACTTGGATTAAATTGAGCTTGACTTGGATTAAATTGAATTTGACTTGGATTAAATTGAATTTGACTTGGATTAAATTGAGCTTGACTTGGATTAAATTGAACTTGACTTGGATTAATTTAAACTTGACATTGATTAAATTGAACTTGACTTGGATTAAATTGAATTTGACTTGGATTAAATTGAGCTTGACTTGGATTAAATTGAACTTGACTTGGATTAATTTAAACTTGACATTGATTAAATTGAACTTGACTTGGATTAAATTGAACTTGACTTGGATTAAATTGAACTTGACTTGGATTAAATTGAACCTGACTTGGATTAATTGGAAGTGAAAAAGTTGTAGAGTACACGGCCCGTCAAAAATAACGGGATTCGATACTTCTTTTGGACAGATCTTCCAGATGTGGATGAAAAACAAATATATCCATCCTAATAGAACTCGCGATTAAAATATTATAGTAGTTGTACACAAGTGAGATTCGTATCACAAATACGGTCATTAAGCATCCTTATGAGCGTCACAGAGAGACGGAAGAAGCAAACACCATGATATATATATATATATATATATAATAAACACACCACGGGTATTATTAGGTAAGGTTATTACCCGCTTTCCTGTATTTCCTGTATCAGCACACACTATTTCCAGCATTATCTCATACTTTCCCAAATCTCTACACACTTTCTTGGATTATCACACCCTTTCATGTACGATCACTCACTATCCGGCATTAGCACACACAATGATTCAACATCTCACACTTTGCAGTGTTATCGCTCGCTTTCTGTATTATAGAACACTTTATACAATTTATCCTCCGTACATTTACATAGCATCCCCGATTAAATTTGTAATAAATAAATATAACTTTTTTGTCTTCTTGCTCCGTCAGACCAATAAAAAAATAATTTTAGAAGCAACATGGATATAAAATATGAACGATTGAAGAACTCAAAGTTTGACGACATTGAAGCTGAAATGTTTGTACTACTTAGAGCACCACGGGTACGTAATGAGAGCGAGTACTTATTATGTTTGCAAATAAATATGGAGGGTATTTATTATCTTAGAATATAAATTGTACGAACTCACTTCTAAGGGTCGGCCGAGCATCTCACACACAGTGTGCACATCGTGATCAGGTACGTCCTCATCGCCTTCGTCTGAGGTGTTGTTTGTGGTAGACTGAACTTTGTTTTCTGTTCTCTGCCTTCGCTGTTCCATTTTTTCCCTCAAGCTGGTGATTTGGCCAATGATTACCTCTACGTTGCACGTCCTGCCGGGAAGAAGCAAATATTAAGATCGCCTTAAAAAGAAAGATACTGAGACAAGCTGCAGGGAGAAGGCAAATTTTTGCAACGTCTTGGTAAGATAAATACTGAGAACGTTCCGATGATAACCTCTACGTTGCTTGAACTGATACGAAATGTAAATATTAGGAACGTTCTGATAAGAAAAACAAATACCGGGAGCGTTCCTATAATGACCTCAATAATGCAGAAACTGCTGGGGGAAAACAAAAATAAAGATTCTGATTAGAAAAAAAAACAAAAAACGAGAACCAATATGTTGAATGAGAACTAATAATTGATAAAGAGTTATAAGATTATGAGGTGTAATTTCAGATATGTATAATATTATAAGAACCCACAATAACCTTAATCTGACACAAACTGAGATCAATATACTCAGAGGACGTCCCAAGAATAACCTCTATGCTGCAAAGCTGATGAGAAAAACACAAATTAACAATATAAACGCATAACACGGAAAAACTGGTGAGAAAAACATATTCATATCGTTCACGTGATTGGCCGCACAATCTTCGAAGTTACACCTCAAGTGGATGAAGATAAAGGATGTTTTCATTCCAATCAAGCCTGGTACATATCATCTTGTACATTGGTTTTTCAAATGCCTTATAACTAACACCAGGACGCAATGACGGTTACCCCCAGTGAAGCCGGTGCCCATTTCCGACAACTGGGTAGAGTGGGGAATTGCAGCTGAGTTCTCCCTTTTCCCAACGGGGAAAATAACCGAGCGGCACTGCCGGGATTTGAACTGCCGACACCGTCCCGCTCTTAACCACTTGGCCACAGTGACCTCCACCAGTGGAAGAGAACTCACTTGATGAAGGCACGGATATTCGCCACTAGTGCGCTGATGATGGAGTCTTTGACGCAGGCTCGGCATTGTAGCCCATTGAGCTGGTGACCGAGACGCTCGACTTGTTGCTGCACTCTATCTTGTTCCTCCTGCACACACACAGCGTCACCTTACTTCGAGTTCATTGTTACTGCATTTGAGCTTGACACTAATTTGATATCGATTGGTGTGACGTGGATGCGTCGTGAAAAATGACTTGATTGCTTTCAAGTTGAGGCTGTAGTTCTTTTCAGGTAAGCGTACTCGAATGAACGGAGAAAACGCGTAAGTCGATTTCAAATTCAAATTCAGATGAAGAAAATGTATTTGTGTACGGATGCAAGTGGTTGAGTCGTGTATCTGTGCTACGGGCCTTGTCTTGTGCTTACATGAAAATTGAGCTAAAAATTATTAAAAATGTAATTAATCGCGAAGAAAAAGATTTAGCAATTTTTCTAAATCTTCTTGATTAATAATCTTACCAAATAATACCTTTGGTGTGTTTATTTATCTATTTATTTGTTTGGTGTTTGCTTTCTGCGTCTCTCTGTGACGTTCATAAGGATGCTTAATGACGTATCTGTGATACGAGTTTTACCAGTGCACAAGTACAAGAATATTTTAATAGCGGGTACTGTCAGGATAGGTATATTTATCTGTCATCCACATCTGGAATACTTATAAAAGGAAAATATCAAATCCCGTCATTTCTGACGGACAGTGTACACCACGTTAAGGGAAACAAGGTAGGTTCAAACCAGTTTTTTTTCGTTGACGGTGTGGTTTTGCTGACGTCACGGCAACGAACCAATAGCAGCGCTCATATTGCATCTGGTATCATTGCTACCCCAAATCTGGCTCCACTATTGCCCGAACGACATTGCGTTTTGGTGACATCATAAAGTTTCTTTGAAATAAAGCCGTTCTATTGGCTAACCGAACATGAGGAGATGTATTTTCTCCCATAGAAATAACCCTACCGTGGTGTAAACTAGTGCTCAATCAAATACGAAAGCCGTTGGCTTACATTAGTGAAAGCATAAAACATAATAGCACTTTGATAATTCGAAGGACTGAAAATGTGTGAGGAGCCTGAGCGTATCATTAACGTAGATCACCAAACCTTTCAAATTTTCCCTTTATTAATTCCTCAAATGTGAACACCAAATAAATATATCACTTATGATGCTAGCTGGGATTTAAAAATATTTAGTATCCGTGCAGTGGTAAAACCTGCATCATAAAACGCTTATCAAACTCTTCCAGCTGGTCTAGTAAGAAACATTAATTGGTTGCGGACATAGGAAATTGTATCCATCCATGAAAACTCAATGGATAACATCATCATTACGAATAGATCACGAGCATGTATTTTGAATGTACTGAGTGCAGGGAGCAGCCATGCTTACCTTGTACA
The DNA here is from genome assembly GCA_030386875.1 of Morinoia aosen. Classification (NCBI taxonomy): domain Eukaryota; kingdom Metazoa; phylum Arthropoda; class Malacostraca; order Amphipoda; family Talitridae; genus Morinoia; species Morinoia aosen. The sequence goes on from CM059556.1 coordinate 34,058,261, forward strand.
TTAACTCGAAATTACGTTTCGTGATTTCGTTGTTTTCGAAGCTCAAGGCGAGCTGTCGCTGCAACTCGCTCATATTTTGTCGAATTACGGCGACCTCTGCCTCCTGTGTGAAGGGTAAGGCTTATTAACCTGCATACATCGGCAGAACAGAGAATAATTGTATCAATGGGCATATATATGAATGAATTGACCCATATATGAATGGGCAGAGACAGAAAATAGTTAGATATATAGATTATATACATATATAAATGGCGGAGACAAATAATAGTTATATACATATGTAAATGGACAGAGACAGAGAATATTTATATCAATATAGATGAACAGAGACGGAGAAAAGCAATATAAATATAAATGGACAGAGGCAGTAATGATCTCGATTCAAATTTCAATGCTCGAAAATTGCACGAATATTTGTGGAAATTATACGTAACAAGCAGGGAGTTGGGCATCTTTTATCAACCTGAGTAGTGAATAGAATTTTTTCTTTAAATCGTTAATAAATAAAGACTGAAGTTTACTCGGGACTGGCCGATGAAAAATATGCATATCCATTATATAGATTCTGCCGGCATTCAAGTTGTTTTACGACCAGCTTTTTTTCTCGTACTGTCATAAGCCGGGACAAATAAAAGCGATTTTAATAATTAAATTTACACGAGACATGAGCGTTCATGGCCCGATTGAGACAAATCAAACATATTCAAAACAAAGCAGAATAACTTATAATTGCCACACAACATATGAGTCACAAGACAACAATAAATTAGTGGTGTAGTGGCAGTTTTCCTAATGGATGACTGAACTTACTTCAAACTTGTAGCCCTATTTTCTATGCGTAGTATTTTGATCGATTGCAGAGACTGGAAGCTGATACAAAGCTGCCATAGTGTAAAGGAACAGTTGAATAAATAATACGCGAATGCACTGACCCGAATCCTCTTCCTTTGAGCAATGATTCTAGAGTAGGAATAGCAGTAGTATAGTAGTGAAGTTAGATTGAGGGTTCGTTTTTATTAAAAAGATAGTTTCAAAAAGTAAAAAGATTGAACCATTTAGTTTGAAGGAATAAAAATGAGGAATCTATGCGGAAAATGTGTTCCCACACAGGAAACCCTGCGCATGGAAGCAGCAAGTTAGAAAGGAAGAGGAAAAGAAACAAAGAAAAGATAGCAAAGAATGCTTGTAAACCAAAAGAAGCCCAGTAGCTACGATCGACAGAAGTCCTGAATGCATTTCTATAGCTGAGGTAACCTAACAGTACCTATAGTCCCTTAGGGCGCCAGTTCCCATAGCACAGAATAGACAGATCGAACTAACCAAAACCTACAGCCTGTCTCCATTAGACCCAATTATTCAAGAAGTAGGTTACCACTAGCTAAATAGACAATACAGATCGCTACATTGATGCTTACCTTCACGAACGACGACGTCTGTACAGAAGAAACTATCGGGTCATTATGTACAGTTCTGGGGAAACGGTAGCAGCTCTAAATACACATGAGTAAACAGTTTATACGGTACGAGACTAAGAATACAAAGAATGATGAAAAACGAACGTTGCACTCATCATGCAATTTCTATTTTACTGAGTTATTACAGAAGTAATTTCATAGGCATGCATTGATTTGTAACACATTCAGTGATATTCATGACGTGTCACGTTCCACATCTGCCCGGGAGCTAACAATATTATTTGATTTTCTACATACATGCGCAGAAGAATTTTAATCTGAACCTAGAATACAGAGAGTTCAGAGACTGAAAGCATGTAAATTTATTTTCTTGAAAATTACTCGTGAAAATTATCAAGTACTGTAAATTTTAATAAGAGCTTCACTGCATTGCCCTAGCGTGGCCGTGCGGGAAAAAATTATTACAGTACAGCGATAGATCGATCGGGAAATGACTTGATGACGTAGAACTGCCCAGCGGCAGTGCATTCGAAAACATCACCGACCTTATCACAATTTAAACAATTAAAACAGTTTATTTGCCACAAGCGATGCAACAGAAGAATGTGTCTTAACTCTAGTACAGTGGACATATTTGAGTATAGCGACATCAGAAGACTGTTTCAAAGTCCTACCAAGTAGGTAGGAAAAAGGTGCTTGTCAGTTATTAAATGCTTTCTAAAAATCCACAAAATGTGGCAGGTATGTGGGACTTTTGGATACGCTTGTTCATTTCTGTAGAGCGAAGGTTGGGCATTCGTCTTCGGGCGAAAAAGATCCTGCTTCAAATCCAGTCCTGAAACTGCGGTATTTTCACAAAGCAAATGTAGCTCCAGTGTTGATTATATAAAATTGCATCGACGATTAAGGGGAGTTATTTGAGAACTCTTCTACTCAATGAGTTTACACTTCACTCTCTTTCCTCACATTAAGTAGACGGAGAACAGTTGTATAGCACAATAGAGTAGAGAAATCAATATAGACAGGGAAATTTGCGAGAATCCGCTCCTCAGAACAAACTGCAATTCTCTCAGTTTAAATGCTAATTTTTTAATTATTATTTAAATTATTTAACTCATTGCTACAAGAATTTTATTTTTGGAGTTAGAAAATATTTAACAACCGTGTTTGGTAAATGCTCTAGCATTAATAACAGCGGAAGTAGAGAATGGAGTTCCAGCCCACCTTTTACTGAATTTTTTTCCTCGTTAAAAATTCAACGATGTAAGACGAGGTCTGTTCAGAAAAGAATAATCTATTGTCATAGAATTATTATTATTATCTTTAAAGTTTCAAAAATTCATTTCCCCATCAAAGCACTTTTCGTTGAGTGCTACGCAATGTCCCAATCGTTTCTTCCTTTGCCCATAGGTTCTGAGGCGCTCGTTTTCAGGGTCGGTTCGAAGTTGTCTCAGCGATATTTCTTGAATTTTTCCTTCTCATTGGAAGCGATATCTTTTCAATAAAATTTTACTTTTAAGAAGCATGGAAAAGTATGCCGGGACCATGGAAGAGGAAACGAGGTGAAGTAATTCCTAAAGGAGAAAAACGCACTTCCTCTTGTTCGGCTAGCCACTAGAAAGGCTTCATTTCCTACTGCCTGGGCTGCCTGATCGCACAATACCATTGTAATGTGACATGTCGTTAGGCCAATAGTGGTCCCAGATTTGGGACTAGCAGTGTTATCAGATGCAATTCGATCGCTGCTATTGGTTCGATGCCACGACGTCAGCATTACGACATGGTTGACGAAAAAAAGACTGGTTTGACGCTATCTTGTTTATTCTACGGTAAGTAAGGTAACGAGTATCTACAAGGATTAAATTTGGGGATTAAGTGGGTCAGGTAAGACGACTGTTCCATTCTGGGCAAAAATTCCGGGACGAGTGTCATGATGGCATGTCATGGTACAAAATCAGGTTGCTGTTCTTCTTTAGTTTCGGTTTCTTCCAGCTCACAGTTTCTCCCAAAAAGCCTTAAAGCTCCGTAGAAATAATTAAACTGCTTAGCACTAGTAATTATTCTAGTACTGGTAATTATTCTAGCAGTAGGTATCACGAATTCATAATAGGTAGCAACAAAAATCCCTCGCTTTCGCTGTCCCGCTATTTTGCTGAACGGTCACTGTACACATTCAGTAATAGGGCTCTAGTTCGAAACTGATCGAAGGTAGTCCGATGGGGCAAAGGCAAGGTAGTCCGATGGGGCAAAGGCAAGGTAGTCCGATGGGGCAAAGGCAAGGTAGTCCGATGGGGCACTCTTTGATGCAAGAGAATACAGCTTGACACGACTTACTGCAAAAAATCGACTGAAGCGACCATTCGCGCCTAATATGATTTTTTTTTTTGAGCACAACTCGTAATGACAGACTTTACATCCAGGTTTTGGGTTGACATTTGTTACACTATTTTTTTGGCGCCGAAAACGAGCCAAAATGGATGCATGAAGTCACATTTGTCGCACAACATTCAGGAGCCTATTTCTTGCATGAACCTCCTCCAGAAATTCTTCCAAAGATTGCTACTACAGCGCCCTTGACTCGAGTTCATTAAAGATAATTTGAAGCATGAATTAAAGATTCTTTTGGCTTGGTTTTCCCTTGTATCCTGGTACTTGGACCACATATTCATTGGTTTAGGAGTTTGAAATCGGACATTTGGTGATATGTCTGAATTTTTAGAAATTTGCTCATTTGTTGTTGAAGTTCACATGAATGGGCTTGAATTGGGACCATAAATGAGAATATTTGCACTTCACGGTTCTATGCTAGGTAGATTATGAGGTTCGGTACTTGCACTGTATTGATTATAGTGCAGAGATTAGCTCAGCAGCTCTAAGTAAGCAAAATATGAAAACAATAAAATATATGATAGCCAAAGGATTTTCCGTTTCAGATGCTTTTGCGTTGTTTCAGGATTTTAAATTGAAATCGTGGATATTCAAGTTCATCTAGGATCATTTTAAATCGGAAAATACGGACATTTTTAGCATTTAACAGCAACACGTAACTGAGACCTGGTTTTCTTGAAGAATGCGTCTTCTGATGCGATTTGCGTTGAATATGCATTCACGTCATGCTTTTTTTCATTCATATACATTTTCATGCTCGTGTATTCCAGTCGGTGAAGAATTAAATGCTAATGTTGTAAAATAAACGTAGCTTATCTTAAAGTAAGGAAAAAAAAAGAAATTCAAGCAGGGATAGTTTAAATGGGAAGGACCATTCTCAGCACTCGGTAAAGTTTAGAGAACACTAATTCAAGGGAAAAAAATTCAACTAGAAAAATAAGATTTGAAATAAGATACCACAGTGAACTAAAAACTCAAACAAGGCGGAGCCACTAAAATTAGAAACACGCGACGTAAAATACAACTGTACACTATTACTAGAACATTATATACGTACTTTATTCACGGCTATATCTTGTGCAGCTGCAAGTTTAGAGCTCAAATCTGTGGCCTCACTGTCAGCCAGTTTGAGTTCTTCATCTTTCGTGTTGATGGACTCTTCAAGCTCCCTGACCTTCTCCTCCAGTTCCTCCAGTATCGTGTTGCCGCCTTTCTTGCGGTTCTTAAGGGAGCTGCGGAGACTTGATGCAAAGTCTCTCTTGAGTTTTCGTTTCCGACGGGGGGCGGGGATAGGAGCCGGGCTGCCTGATCGCGGGGAGTCTCCGGTCCGATTGTGTTGGTTTTCTGTGGACGAAACGAGGATTTAAGGATACTGGAACTGGTTGCGTTTGTTTCGGGGACAAAAAAGGATTCAAGGAAACTGGAACTGCTCGCGTTTGTTTACTGTGGGACAAAAAAGGATTTAATGAAACTAAACCAAGCGTGTTCATGGCAAGATAGTGTGATGTTATGAAGATTAGGTAATAGCGTAACGGGCTCTCGTGTACCAGTTTTGGAGAGACTTGTTGCTGGAAATAAGAGGAGCCCCACACAAAATACCCTGGAATACCATCATAAGAATGTGGTTTATAGTGAATCATTGCTTTGATGACACTATTGTGCACCAGTTTTAAATAGGCTTGTTACTAAACATATGGGATTCTACGCTATTACGGTGAGCCGTCGCATGGGATCGAAAAAGGATGCGAGGCTGCGGATCAACCACGAGCTCGTTTTCGTCCAAAGAACATCAATTTGTGTGCTGATGTTGATACAAAATAGCAATGCATATTTGCAGGTCTCAACTACATCGCTTCAGAGCCACTTTGGTCTGAAATAGGCAGCTCTTGGTCACAAGTAGCCCTTGTAATACTCGCCTCGAACAAAGATTACATTACCATATCGAGATGCTACCAAAATGAACCTCTACTTTCTCATATTTCAGACATGATCTCCAGCACAAATCAGGGAATCTGAAACATACTACAATTCAAATGAAAATCATTGAGACTCGTAACATGCAGTTTATCCTGAAGTGCACACCCACCATCTAATGGTGTTGAAACGTCCGAAATGGTGTTCGAGCCGTAGCCTTCAGAAGATGAGGAGTAGCGAACACTTTCGTCTGATACAGAAGTCAGGGCATTAGTATCTGCTCCTTTCTCCGTCGTTTCGTCCAAGCTTCTCAGGGTTTGATCTCCGTCTTCTGCAATAAGATTAAAATGCTATTTCACTGGACTTCTTGTGTTTCTGGTTAGTTCCAGCAGGAAACAAGTATTTATAGAATAGCGTTGATGATAGGATGCCCCAGAGGTCGCTGAACTTATTTGGGCCCACAAGTAGCTATATATACTCACATGTGTTAATTTTACTAGAATTAAGGAACAATCTATTGCTGTATCTCTTGTGGTAAATAAGTTGTTTGTTTAAATTGTTTAAAGTTGTTATGCGGTTAAGAATGAAATTTATTTTATTGTTATATTTTTATTTCTTAAGCCAGAAAAACAACATCGGACATTTCATCTAAACAACCCAGAGCACTGAGTCAGTTCGCTACCCTGAAATGTAATGAATGCTAAAAAGAACAACTTTGGTTATTCGTTCAGTTGACGGGACGGACTGCGATCAAAAACGTATTCTCATCACTGGAGCAGGAATCAACAGTGACCATGAATTGTACATAATTTTCTCCATCGCTTGAGAAAAAGTTTGTCAAAATGTATGAGGTCCAAGATGGCGCAAAGCTTGCGGGTGGGATTTGCGGGTGGGAATTACATAATTATAAAATTATAATAATTAAAATTATATAATTATCAAACTATAATAACTAAAATTATACATTTATCAAATCATAACAATTATAATTATATAATAATGAAATTATTAAATTTTAATAATACAACTATCAAGCTATAATAACTATAATGATATAAGTATCAAATTAAAACAACTATCAAATCATCTAACAAATGAAAAAGAGAAGTAACCAACCAACCTTCCCCGTCGGAGTCGTCCTGATGCTGAGCACCGCTGAGCAGGTCTGTCAGAGTGTCCAGTTGCGCGTTGAGGTCTGCGATGGTGGTGCCGTGCGTCTGGGAGCAGGCATCGCACAGCTGCACGGTACACATTTTGTTACCGAGGGGCGCACTCAGCGGGTGAACTTATCTCAAGCGTGGGCAAATGGGAGAGCAGTACCGGAAGTTAGGGAGGGTTGTTGAATTTAATCTATGTGTGATTTGAATTTTTTTGTGTAAATGTTTTTCTTTCGCGTGAAAATTAGATGTATACCGGAAATTAAGGAGAGTTGAGGAATTTATGAGTATATGACTTGAATTTTAGGTATGTAAACTTTTATCTCTTGCGTGAGAATTAGATGTCAATAGTAGAAATTAGGAAGAATTGATCAATTTTATGTATATGAACTTTCCTCGTTTGCGTGAGAATTATATATCAATACCGAGAACTAGAGAGAATTATTGAATTTTATACATGTAAGCTTCTCTCTTTGCTTGAACATTAGATATCATTCCCGAAAATTAGGATTTATTAGAATTTTTATTTCGATAATGAAACTCAGTGCTATACTTCATACACTTCAATAACGAAAATAAAACGTAATGGTTAATAAATTTGAGGAGCAAAATGAAACTTAATGGTTGACTAATTTAAATAAAACGAAACGTGTTATATGATCAGGTAAAATACCAAAATGATGAAAAATTAGAAATAAACAAACATAACGAAACAAAATGTAACGCTAGATAAAGTTATAGAGAATATAGTATAACGCGATTGCTAAGAAAATGAAATAAACGGGACTCCACGGCTTATAGATTTGAATAACAAAACGAAATTCAATGGCTACGAAAAACAAATTAATCGAGTGCGATGGGTAAAAAATAAAATCAAATCAAACGAACGCAATATTTGAAAAAATAAAATCAAAGAAAGCAATGGCTAAGAAAACAAATCAAGCGAGTACGATGGTTTAGCAAAACAAATCAAACAACCAAAATGGTTGAAAAAGTAAAAGCAAACGGAACGCTATGCCTAATAAATTTAAATAACCAAACGGAACGTGATGACAGAGAAAATGAAATCGAAATAGTACAAAGGCTGAGGAAAACAAATCAAAGTATCTCAGCGGGTGTCACAGCACAAAGAAGGAGCCCCATAAGTGAGGCGAGGCGCTACTGAGGAAGCAAATCAAAGCATCACAGCGGGTGTCACAACACAAAGAAGAAGAAGCCTCACAAATAAGGCGAGGCACTACTGAGGAAGCAAATCCAGTGTCACAGCGGCAGTCACAACACAGACAAGAAGAAGGAGCGCCACAAATAAGGCGAGGCGCTACTGAGGAAGCAAATCCAGTGTCACAGCGGCAGTCACAACACAGACAAGAAGAAGGAGCGCCACAAATAAGGCGAGGCGCTACTGAGGAAGCAAATCCAGTGTCACAGTGGCAGTCACAACACAGACAAGAAGAAGGAGCGCCACAAATAAGACGAGGCGCTACTGAGGAAGCAAATCAAAGCATCACAGCGGGTGTCACAACACAAAGAAGAAGAAGCCTCACAAATAAGGCGAGGCGCTACTGAGGAAGCAAATCCAGTGTCACAGCGGCAGTCACAACACAGACAAGAAGAAGGAGCGCCACAAATAAGGCGAGGCGCTACTGAGGAAGCAAATCCAGTGTCACAGTGGCAGTCACAACACAGACAAGAAGAAGGAGCGCCACAAATAAGGCGAGGCGCTACTGAGGAAGCAAATCCAGTGTCACAGCGGCAGTCACAACAAGACAAGAAGAGGAGCGCCACAAACAAGGCGAGGCGGTACTGACGCAGAGCTGGGCGGTGAGGCGGCGCGTGGTGCGCACGAGGGGCTCCAGCGGCGACGCGGCCAGCAGATCCAGCTCCTGCGCTGCGTGCAGCTGCGTCAGCTCGCACAGCTGACCCTCCGTCTCCTCCAGGCGCGACTCTCGCTGACTCGCCTGTGGTACGAGTGGCGGGTCACTTGCAGGTCAGCGGGAGTTATTACAATACCGGTTATTACTATACCGGTTACAATGAAGGTGATGGGGAGGACCGTTACAAAGCTCATACGTCAATGCACCTCGAGACTGTCAAAAGTGTTTCACCCCAGTGTGACCCTCGTCTTATTATTTCTTTTATTAATTCATTAATGAATATCATCAAACGTGAAAAAACTTGACCATGGGATTATATTGTTATTTTTCCCTCAATCTTATGTGCAAACACTTACAAGCGCTGTTGTGACACCCCTGTATGTGTACCAACTAAGAACCTTTATGTTTTGACATTTAAAAAATCTATGGAATGCATCTTATGTACGAACTTTATTCTACATAAACTCTTTTTTTGTTCATGTCGGATGACTTTTTTGTTAGCCTAGTGTGGCACTTTCTTGTTTACGAGTATAATATAACAGCAATATTTAGGTAGCCAGTTTGACGAATTGCTCCATTCGTATTATAAAATATTTTTGTTTGTACTCTGTAGCATTTTTTTCTTGTTTCTGACTCCGGTAAACTGTTTTGTGTCTGCATTATTTGGGTAGAAAATATAAAAAAATTGTGGTGTCGTTAAGTATTTTCTCCGAGCTAGTTACTTGGTATACTAGTTGATATGTGAGCACGAAAAGATATTGAAAGTTCAAAGTCTAGTCACCCCCAGAAACAGTTAATGAACCTGGTACGAAGAAGGAGCGCCATCATCAGAGCATCTAGTCCTGAGTTCGAGTCTCGCGAGCTCCTCGTACATTTATTTCATTTGAAAAACCTTGTGGAAGCAGTAGCTTCCCGTACCAGATTCATTAACTGTTTCTGGGGGTGACTAGACTTTGAACTCTCGATACATAAGAGAATGAAATATATCTGTCGGGACAGTGCGCGCCTGCTTTCACTGTGCCAAGCATTGCTTTCGTTGTGCTTCGATCATCTTTTAGGGTGATCAATAGCGCGGTCGATAGCGTGCTAGGCGCGGTAATTTCTAGTCCTGAGTTCAAGTCTCGCGAACTCCTCGTACGTTTATTCGAAAAGATATTTCCAAATGTCATTCCCCAATCTGAGACGCAGAATTATTGAAATCTATTTTCATTTTCAGAATAATTCGCTGATATCGGGAAATCTTACTATCACTACAACTACTATGTACTACTACCGCCACCACCACCACCACCACCACTGCAGAGTATCACGCACCGCCCACACACCTGCAAATTGAGCTGCAGCAGATCGCTCTCGTGGCGCCGCTTGCGCTCCTCCAGTGACCGCTCGAGCGTCTCCTTGAGCTGCTCCGACGCTGCCAGCCGCTCTCTCAGGCTGCAGTTGATGCTCTCCGCCTCCGTCAGGTCTCCGTTCGCCTGCTTCAGCTGACTCCGCAGTCTCGACACCTGGAAATTGATGGTCATCGTATGGCTGAAGTGTTATGCTTGAACTGTTTTCATGTGTAGTTTTCTGGTATATAAAAGTGTATACTTGTATACTATATTGCATGCTTGTATACGCTATTGTGTACTTGTATGATCGATACCTAGAAAATGACCATCGTCATACAGCAGCTGAAAAGTGTCCAGGTGTAGTATGCACGTATATAATCGTATTTACTTGTATACTATGTTGTGTGATTGTATACTATATTGGCTTCTTGTATAGTCGATACCTAGAAAATGACGATCGTCGTATAGCTAAACAGTTTTCACTTGAAGTATGCAGGTATATAATATCGTTTACTTGTACATGTACTATATTCTGTATATGAATACTATATCGAATGCTAGTATGGTTGCTTCCTGTAAAAATGATGGTCGTTGTACGGCAGAACAGTTTTCAAGTGTATTATGCAGGTGTACAATATTGTGTGCTTGTATGTATACTGTTATGGTTGACATCTGTAAAATGACGATCGTCGTACAGCTAAACAGTTTCCATGTGTAGTATGCAGGTAATTAATAGTATATACTTGTATACTTTGAATATTGTAGACATACAGGGTCGATATCTGGAAAAGACGATCGTCATGCTGCTAAACAGTTCACAAATTTAGTGTGAAGGTATACAATACGGTATACTTATATGGTATATTGTAGCATAAGAGTTTCATGAATACTCATGCCCACATCCACCAATATTTATTGTGTATTGAGATGGTTCTCTAGTAAGAATATTTCTCCCTCACAGTTTTTCAGTATCCGATGAAAGGGGTAATCAGAAAAGGAGAACATTTGTCATAACTGCCATAGTTTACCGGATTATTATTACCGGGCACGATAATTGTATTTAAATATAATACAACTACCGGACGCGATAATTGTATTTCGATACAATACAATGCAATAATACAATTGCCGGACGCGATGATTGTATTTCCGAGACGTACGGACACCATATTTACTTGATCATTAAAGGTGTATTTAGACTTTAAACTCTTCCCTTTGCTGTTAGCAACTCATCCTACTCTATCAATAACAGGGGCAAGTGTTAAGTAACATGAAATCGGTAGGTAAGACATTACATGTAATTCAGTACGGTTACACTTAATATAAAAAATATATATAACATATGTGATATCTAAACGTATAACATTTATGTGTGTATTAAAAACTCCACAAAGTCGTGAATCCGCGATCACTGAACCGGCAATAGCGACGGAACCCTTTGCATTTTTCCATGGGCACCCTGAGTTGCACTATAGGTTTGAGTTTCTTTCTTACGGTGGCCCAAGCCCACCCTGTAATGAGGGTAATCATCAACTTCATCATCACTGAATTATTTTGGATCTTCTTCTTCATCATCATCTTATGCCCGGTGATTCTCTCCGTTGGGAAAAGGGAGAACTCAGCCATAATTCCCCACTCTACCCAGGTGTCGGAAATGGGTACTGGCTTGACCGGGGGTAGCCGTCATTGCGTCCTGGTGTTAGTTATAAGGCATTTGAAAAACCAATGTACAAGGTGATGTGTATCAGGATTGATTCGAATAAAACATACTTTACTAAGCTTCATACATATTATTCATGCCCTACGAAATTTGGGCAATCAGTCATACACGAAAAGTGATACATACTTCAAGCTCTGTGGTACTTCTAGTCTACAGTAAAACCAATAGTTACTGTGTTAATAGCCTAAAATGATAACACTTTGGTATTGGAAGAAAAAAGACCTACAACATTACACCTGAATGACCTCAGTTCTGCTGGAACATTCTTTTGCGAACATTTTCAAATCTCGTTTTGGTATAGAAAGAAAAAAGATCTACAACATTACGACTCAATTACCTCAGTTCTGCTGGAACATTCATCTGCGGAGAACATTTTCAAATCTCTTTTCGCGTCCTGGAGTTCAGCACGGAGCGCTTCCACATGTCGCTTCAGCGTGACCTCAGATTCTAGTATCTGCGCTTCCTTGATGCTCGCATTTTCGATTCGTTTCTTCAAAGATGAAACCTCTTCCTCAAGAGCGGCCATCTGTGGCAAAAAAAAGATCGTTTCACATTTCCAGAACCGGAGCAAGAATAAAATGAGGCCCACGTAGTAAAAGTAAGGTTGATGAGACAATTGATTGATTTAAAGTTAATGTCAGCCTCCCTTGTAAGAACGGAGATATCCCTTATATGAACAAAGAGGAAGGAGAAAGGCACCATTTAGTATGCAGGAAAGGGAACGAAGAATCGATGCATAAGGTGTGTTTCTGCTCAAGATCCCCTGCCTACACATAAAAATCGTTAGATGAGCTAGAAGGTTCTGAAACAAGATAAAAGTTGACGAAGAAAGTCAAAGGTACTGAAAAGATTAGATTAGATTATTAGTTAGCGCAAGCCTCCCTATCCGCCACAAAGGCGATCCAAAGAGAGGAAGGAGAAAGGCACCATTTTGTATGGAGTTAAGGGAACGAGGAATCTGTGCTGAAAGGGCATAGAAACAGTAAATTGATAAAGAAGATTAAGAAACAAGATCAAAGTCAAGAAAGTAGTAGGAGCTAAAAAACAGGACAGCAGTGAATCGAAAAAGAGATGGCCCTTAACATAAAAAAACCTGTTTCAGCAAAAAGAAGGCCCACCTAACTCTCAGCTCGGGCCCTCACATTTTCCCCCCGGGAGAGCTAATTCTCATAAACACAATAGTTGCCTACCTCATAAGACAAAAACATTACACTAGGTGATACCTGTTGGTTGAGTCTTCTCTTCAATTGACACAACATGAAATTGTATCTCCCTAAGGGGTTTGATAAGACAAAAACATTACACTAGGTGATACCTGTTGGTTAAGTCTTCTCTTCAATTGACACAACATGAAATTGTATCTCCCTGAGGGGTTTGATAAGACAAAAACATTTCACTAGATGATACCTGTTGGTTAAGTCTTCTCTTCAATTGACACAACATGAAATTGTATCTCCCTGAGGGGTTTGATACGACAAAAACATTACACTACGCGATACCTGTTGGTTGAGTCTTCTCTTCAATTGACACAACATGAAATTGTATCTCCCTGAGGGGTTTGATAAGACAAAAACATTACACTAGGTGATACCTGTTGGTTAAGTCTTCTCTTCAATTGACACAACATGAAATTGTATCTCCCTAAGGGGTTTGATAAGACAAAAACATTACACTAGGTGATACCTGTTGGTTAAGTCTTCTCTTCAATTGACACAACATGAAATTGTATCTCCCTAAGGGGTTTGATAAGACAAAAACATTTCACTAGATGATACCTGTTGGTTAAGTCTTCTCTTCAATTGACACAACATGAAATTGTATCTCCCTGAGGGGTTTGATACGACAAAAACATTACACTACGCGATACCTGTTGGTTGAGTCTTCTCTTCAATTGACACAACATGAAATTGTATCTCCCTGAGGGGTTTGATAAGACAAAAACATTACACTAGGTGATACCTGTTGGTTAAGTCTTCTCTTCAATTGACACAACATGAAATTGTATCTCCCTGAGGGGTTTGATAAGACAAAAACATTACACTAGGTGACACCTGTTGGCTAAGTCTTCTCTTCAATTGACACAACATGAAATTGTATCTCCCTGAGGGGTTTGATAAGACAAAAGCATTACACTAGGTGATACCTGTTGGCTAAGTCTTCTCTTCAATTGACACAACATGAAATTGTATCTCCCTGAGGGGTTTGATAAGACAAAAGCATTACACTAGGTGATACCTGTTGGCTAAGTCTTCTCTTCAATTGACACAACATGAAATTGTATCTCCCTGAGGGGTTTGATAAGACAAAAACATTACACTAGGTGATACCTGTTGGTTAAGTCTTCTCTTCAATTGACACAACATGAAATTGTATCTCCCTAAGGGGTTTGATAAGACAAAAACATTACACTAGGTGATACCTGTTGGTTAAGTCTTCTCTTCAATTGACACAACATGAAATTGTATCTCCCTAAGGGGTTTGATAAGACAAAAACATTTCACTAGATGATACCTGTTGGTTAAGTCTTCTCTTCAATTGACACAACATGAAATTGTATCTCCCTGAGGGGTTTGATACGACAAAAACATTACACTACGCGATACCTGTTGGTTGAGTCTTCTCTTCAATTGACACAACATGAAATTGTATCTCCCTGAGGGGTTTGATAAGACAAAAACATTACACTAGGTGATACCTGTTGGTTAAGTCTTCTCTTCAATTGACACAACATGAAATTGTATCTCCCTGAGGGGTTTGATAAGACAAAAACATTACACTAGGTGACACCTGTTGGCTAAGTCTTCTCTTCAATTGACACAACATGAAATTGTATCTCCCTGAGGGGTTTGATAAGACAAAAGCATTACACTAGGTGATACCTGTTGGCTAAGTCTTCTCTTCAATTGACACAACATGAAATTGTATCTCCCTGAGGGGTTTGATAAGACAAAAGCATTACACTAGGTGATACCTGTTGGCTAAGTCTTCTCTTCAATTGACACAACATGAAATTGTATCTCCCTGAGGGGTTTGATAAGACAAAAACATTACACTAGATGATACCTGTTGGTTAAGTCTTCTCTTCAATTGACACAACATGAAATTGTATCTCCCTGAGGGGTTTGATAAGACAAAAGCATTACACTAGGTGATACCTGTTGGCTAAGTCTTCTCTTCAATTGACACAACATGAAATTGTATCTCCCTGAGGGGTTTGATAAGACAAAAGCATTACACTAGGTGATACCTGTTGGCTAAGTCTTCTCTTCAATTGACACAACATGAAATTGTATCTCCCTGAGGGGTTTGATAAGACAAAAGCATTACACTAGGTGATACCTGTTGGCTAAGTCTTCTCTTCAATTGACACAACATGAAATTGTATCTCCCTGAGGGGTTTGATAAGACAAAAGCATTACACTAGGTGATACCTGTTGGCTAAGTCTTCTTTTCAATTGACACAACATGAAATTGTATCTCCCTGAGAGGTTTGATAAGACAAAAGCATTACACTAGGTGATACCTGTTGGCTAAGTCTTCTCTTCAATTGACACAACATGAAATTGTATCTCCCTGAGGGGTTTGATAAGACAAAAACATTACACTAGATGATACCTGTTGGTTAGGTCTTCTCTTCAATTGACACAACATGAAATTGTATCTCCCTGAGGGGTTTGATAAGACAAAAACATTACACTAGGTGACACCTGTTGGTTGAGTCTTCTCTTCAATTGACACAACATGAAATTGTATCTCCCTGAGGGGTTTGATAAGACAAAAGCATTACACTAGATGATACCTGTTGGTTAAGTCTTCTCTTCAATTGACACAACATGAAATTGTATCTCCCTGAGGGGTTTGATAAGACAAAAGCATTACACTAGGTGACACCTGTTGGCTAAGTCTTCTCTTCAATTGACACAACATGAAATTGTATCTCCCTGAGGGGTTTGATAAGACAAAAGCATTACACTAGATGATACCTGTTGGTTAAGTCTTCTCTTCAATTGACACAACATGAAATTGTATCTCCCTGAGGGGTTTGATAAGACAAAAACATTACACTAGATGATACCTGTTGGTTAAGTCTTCTCTTCAATTGACACAACATGAAATTGTATCTCCCTGAGGGGTTTGATAAGACAAAAACATTACACTAGGTGACACCTGTTGGTTGAGTCTTCTCTTCAATTGACACAACATGAAATTGTATCTCCCTGAGGGGTTTGATACGACAAAAACATTACACTAGGTGACACCTGTTGGTTGAGTCTTCTCTTCAATTGACACAACATGAAATTGTATCTCCCTGAGGGGTTTGATAAGACAAAAACATTACACTAGGTGACACCTGTTGGTTGAGTCTTCTCTTCAATTGACACAACATGAAATTGTATCTCCCTGAGGGGTTTGATACGACAAAAACATTACACTAGGTGATACCTGTTGGTTGAGTCTTCTCTTCAATTGACACAACATGAAATTGTATCTCCCTGAGGGGTTTGATACGACAAAAACATTACACTACGCGATACCTGTTGGTTGAGTCTTCTCTTCAATTGACACAACATGAAATTGTATCTCCCTGAGGGGTTTGATACGACAAAAACATTACACTACGCGATACCTGTTGGTTGAGTCTTCTCTTCAATTGACACAACATGAAATTGTATCTCCCTGAGGGGTTTGATAAGACAAAAAACATTACACTAGGTGATACCTGTTGGTTGAGTCTTCTCTTCAATTGACACAACATGAAATTGTATCTCCCTGAGGGGTTTGATAATACAAAAACATTTCACTAGATGATACCTGTTGGTTGAGTCTTCTCTTCAATTGACACAACATGAAATTGTATCTCCCTGAGGGGTTTGATACGACAAAAACATTACACTACGCGATACCTGTTGGTAGAGTCTTCTCTTCAATTGACACAACATGAAATTGTATCTCCCTAAGGGGTTTGATAAGACAAAAACATTACACTAGGTGATACCTGTTGGTTGAGTCTTCTCTTCAATTGACACAACATGAAATTGTATCTCCCTGAGGGGTTTGATAAGACAAAAACATTACACTAGATGATACCTGTTGGTTGAGTCTTCTCTTCAATTGACACAACATGAAATTGTATCTCCCTGAGGGGTTTGATAAGACAAAAACATTACACTAGATGATACCTGTTGGTTAAGTCTTCTCTCTTTGAGGGCATGAGCCGCGTAGGTTTGCTGGAGCGTGTTTTTGAGGGCGTTTTCAGAATACTCGAGCTCCTCCACACGCCCCTTCAGCAGACTCTCCGTCTGTTGCTTGTCCACCGCTCGCCTCACGCTCTCGTGAGCCTGCAATTCCACAGAGGTTTAACGCAATTATCATCTTTTGATGGATTTATGAATAAAAGAACTTAAATTCTTGCTTTCGTGCATTTGAAATGACAAATCAGTATACTATCGTCTTTGAATAATTTGTATATGAATATAATTTAAATTCACGCTCTCGTGCTTTTGAAATAATGAATCATTAGACTATCATCTTTTGATGTATTTATTTCTGAGCATAGCCTAAATTCACGCTCTCGTGCACATGAAATAACAAATCATTAGAATATCATATTTGATTAACTTCAGAGTATATACAACTAAAATTCATGCTCTCATGCTCTTGAAATGATCGATAATTAGATTATCGATAAATTTATAAATAGACAGAACTCACGCTCACGCTTTCACGAGCATTGAAATGTCAGATGGTTTTGATCAAACTTTCAGCTTCAAGTGAACTTTCTACTTATGGGCAAAAATTTAAGTCTGTTCTTATTACTCTTTGTAGAAAGTTACTTCATATTCAAGGAGGGACTTTAAAAACTCGGCTAAGCACTAAAATTCGTGAATTAAGCTAACGTTTCTCAATACTGTCGGAATGACTTTAGAACTTGAAAAAACACTGAAAATCGTGACTTAGGTTGATGGTTATCTCGAGCAATTCGACAATGCGAGTAGGACCCTCCAGGGTTTGCATTTAGGGCGATACAGGGTGCCCCAAAAAAATGTATCCACTGTTCGAGTACCCAGCACTCATGCATTTTGTTTGATGTATGTGTTTAAAGAAGTAGATACAAGTCTAATAAGTTCAAAGATTTGAGAAAATTAAACGGCGTAAAAGGAAACTACGATGCGCTTGAAACAAAAACAAACCAAAATGAGTAATTTTCAGTGAAAATAATAGTACATTTTTTCACGAC
The DNA here is from genome assembly GCA_030386875.1 of Morinoia aosen. NCBI lineage: Eukaryota > Metazoa > Arthropoda > Malacostraca > Amphipoda > Talitridae > Morinoia > Morinoia aosen. The sequence continues at coordinate 34,076,301 of CM059556.1, forward strand.
ACCTTATATATATTGGCTGCACCAGAGGATGTAGAGTGAACTGCAAGACACGTTTGTTACATACCCGCTGCAGCTGCTGCCCGATAGCGCTGTTCTCAGACTGCAGGCTGTGCATCTTGCGAACCAGATCGTCTTGGTCTCTCAGCTCCCCTCTGAGGCTCTCTTGCACTTTTTCGCCTTCGATCACCTGGAAATAGTTGCTGTGAAAAAGGTGCAATACCTGGAGAAGGTACCAGAAAAAGTTACAATACTTGGAAAAGGTTCCAGAAAAAAGTTACAATACCTAAAAAAGGTACCAGAAAAAATTGCAATACCTAGAAAAGGTATCATAAAAAGTTGCAATACCTAGAAAAGGTATCAGAAAAAGTTGCAATACCTAGAAAAGGTATCAGAAAAAGTTGTAACAGGAGTGAATGTAGTCATTGGTAGTTAACATGTCTATGATTATCTGAAAAACTAATTGTAAACTAGGGTCTTAAGATGAGCAACTAAGTTCATTGGTGGTAAATATGCTCACCGGTAGGTAGGTGACTCATAGACAGGTTCTAACAATCTATTTGTTACCTTGGATCCCTTCATCACTCATCAGATTTCCATCACATAATAATAATTATAATTGTACAAGTCTTATAAAAATTCATTCCTTACCATATATTCAACTTACACTATTCTTATAAAATATTTATAATAGTACACGCATAATAGATGCTCATTTATTACAATATACTTAACCAACAAATATTTGTCTTTTATCCTTTCTTTCCACATCAAATAAGTGTAGGCAAGCCGTGCAGGCTCCCATTAAAACAATCACAACAGTGTGCATAAGCCGTGCAGGCTCCCATTAAAACAATCACAGCAGTGTAAATGACGGTACAATCGCAGCTCAGGGTAGTCATAAAGGTTTCTGATGAATTTTTCGCTATGTTATCAAATTACTCATCAACTCTGATATTTTTGCTGTAGTTGAAAAACAAAGTAGACTATAGCTGAGAGGAAAACAACTCGACAAGAATACCACAGTATTGTTATCATTATTGTAACTTATCGTTATCACGAATGTACAAAGGAAAATCTATTTTGCGAAGCAAATTCACAATGAAATAAATAGAGAAGAAGCACTTTGAAAACATTTACTCTGAACGTTTCGAGCCTAGGTTCATTCCCAATAAAAAGTCTGCAAATAATATAATAAACAAGTCAGTACACCCAAAATTACAGAAGCGCAGAATATAAGCACAAAAAAAATCAAACAAACAAAAAATAATAATTTATCGGTTGACTATTTTCAGAGGGTATGCACTCTGTATTTCGTTGAGAGAAGGATTGAGTTTATGAATGAATAATGTTTCTAATGTACTTAGGTCTAAGTTGGCGGTACAAGTATCTAATATTTTAAATTTGCTAATGTCAATAATCTGTTCACAGGAATCATTACTACAATGTTGTCTGATACTAGAATGAGTAGGAAAGGTAAGCAAGCGACCTGTACGATGACTTCGACCAGCATGTTCTGCAACCCTGACGTAAAGTGCTCGGTGGATGGAATCCACATACTGCGATGCGCAATGCGCACAACTGAAATTAACGAGGGAAGATCGCATGCCGGTCGGGAGCACATCTTTAAATCTAAAAAATGATCCAATGGTACGCTTGTTAACTAAAATAACACGAAAGAAAATTTCCGGGAAAAATTTAGTTTGAAGTTTAAAACTTTCCCGGAAATTTCCTTGTAGAAAAAAAATAAAATATTAGATACTTGTCCCGCCAACTTAGGCCTACGTATTTTAAAGTCATTATTCATTCGTAAACTCAAACCTTCTCTCAACAAAATTCAGAGTGCATACCCTCTGAAAATAGTCAACCGATAAATTATTATTTTTTGTTTGTTTGTTTGATATTTTTTTCGTGCTTAAATTTTACGCTTCTGTAATTTTGGGTATACTGACTTGTTTATTATTTTATTTGCAGACTTTTTGTTGAGAATGAGCCTAGGCTCGAAACGTTCAGAGTAAATGTTTTAACAGTACTTCTTCTCTGTTTCTTTCATTATCGTTATCAGTATTGTACCTTATCGTTCGCAGTATTGTAGTAACATATCCTTCTCAGTATTGTGGTAACTTATCGTTCGCATTATTGTAACTTATCGCTATTAGTATTGTAACTTATCGTTATCAGTATTGTAACTTTTTGTTCTCTGTATAGTAGTAACTTATCGTCCTCAGTATCGTAACTTATCGTTATCAGTAAGTACAATTAGCTTCAAAACCCTTAAGAACAAACCCACCTTGATTTTGAGCTCCTTCTCGCTCTTCTCTATGTTCCAGAGTTTGTGCTTGAGCTCAAGTTCAGATCTCTCAATGGTGAGCAGCTGCTCTAGCAGCTCAGCGACCCTGATGTCTTGTTCGCAGCGGGCGTTGCTCTTCAGCGACGATCTCAGAGGAAAATATTTAATTAGGAAACATGGTTCATTGTGTGCATATCACTGGAAAGCCACTGGAAATATGCTCAAAGTGTCGCTTTCCAAAGACGATCTGAGAGGAAAATATTTAATCAAGAAATTTTGGTTATAGTAAACCAGAGAACATGTTCAAAGAGTTGCTTTCCAAAGACGATTTGCAAGCAAAAACCTAATTGGGAACAACGTTCATTGAAAAAAAAAACATCTCACTGAAAGCCACTGGGAACATCCTCAAAGTATCGCTTTCCAAAGACGACCTTTGTGGGAAATATTTAATTAGGAAATACATTAGTCAAAAACATGTCCCAGAAAAGCCACTAGGAACATGCTCAGAGGGTTAATCTCCAACGACGATCTGAGAGGAAAAAATCAAAAGGGGAAGCATGGTTCATTGAGAACATATCATCGGAAAGTCTCAGGGAACATGTTCACAGCGTATTTCATGTAAAAATGGTTTTCGGGTATAAATTATAAGCAAAAAGTATTCATCGCTTGAGTGAATCAATTACATGAGTTGATCAGAAGATGGTTCAAAAGAAACACGTGCACGTCTTTATTAGGCTCGTAAAGCTATCGCTTTAATTATGCATGAATTAAAAATTTTCCTGCAAAAAACGATGCTCAGTTAAAGCTGCAAACGAATTTGTACCATGTGAAGAATCCTTGCTTAAACTAGTACGTCTGTTCGCGATTGATTGCTGTGATATGCAATAAAAAATGCGCATATCATTAACATTATAAGACCAGCTCGTCTGAATAAAACTTATCTAATGTCATTTTAGAATAGCGTTGGTGGTAGGATGCCTAAGAAGTCATTGAACTTATTTGGGCCCACAAGTAACTATACTCAAATTTGAGCATTATACTAGACTTAAGAAACAATCCACTTTTGTATAGCTTGTGTTGAATAAATTGTTTGTTTAAATTGTTTTAAATTGTTTACATTTTCTCCAGCTGGTATCAATACCACCTCAACTCACATCATTTCTTTAGCGTGCATATTTTATTTCTTTAGCGTTAACGGCTGGTTTGGTTAAACTGTAAATAGAAGAACGGGGAAATCAACTTTACTGCTCGAATACGTTTTCAACCTTTCGAAGAAATATGGAAATTACAATTTTACGAAGACATTTCATCTGACCAGTTATTTTTAAAAGGGTTGCGAAACATGAAATGTCATTCATTTATACCGATGCGTGCATGATTTACATATGCTATGCAAATACCCCACACACATACATATGTCACTATCGGCACACATATGACCTATTGGCACACACACTTATAGCCCAATTAACTTACCTATTGGCACACACAGGGATCAATAAATTTACCAATTGGCACACATGTTGCCCAATAAACGTACCTATTGGCACACACATGTCTCATGAAACGTGAAATGTCACTCATTTATACCGGTGCGCGAATGAGTGACATAACTTACGCATGCATATGGCCCACACGCCCACACACACATGCATACGTCACTATTGGCACACACATTGCCTATTGGCACACACATACATACGTCACTATTGACACACACACACACACATTACCTTTTGACACACACATGCATACGTCACTATTGGCACACACACACACATTACCTATTGACACACACGTGCATGCGTCACTATTGTATTGGCACACACACACATTACCTATCGGCATACATATGGCCGTATCAACGAGCCCTCCACACCGCCTCACCTCATCCTGTCTTCACTGCACTCGAGCTGCCGCACTTTGGCCTCACATCGCTCGTTGGCGGCTTCCAGCTCGTCGATGCGCTGTTTGTAGGACGTGACGTGGCTCAGCATGATCTGGTCTGCTTCTTGTATTGTTTCCCTGTACGCGCTCTCCTGTAAGTCGTAAGGTAACTGTTATAGCCTCGATAATGGTATCCTGTAGGTTATCAGTTAGGCATTATTACCTCGATATTATCAATGTAATGCTGTAGGTTAGTATTTATACATTATTACTTCGATATCTATCAGTGTAATCCCTAGATTCCCATGTAAATATTATTAATTAGATATCAGAGTAATCCTGCAAATTATCAGGCAATTATTATTGCTTTCATATCAGTGTAATCCTGTAAAGTATCAGCTAGACTTTACTATTTCGATGAGAACAATTTAATTTTCAAGTGAGTTCCCTTTAAAGTTTCAAACACAAGCTGCATTTCATTCTTATCTTAACACACCAAATTTTGATGACTACGCTTTACAGGTAAAAATTTTGTAAGGCGACCTTTTTCTCGAGCTCTGTGATTTTAGTGTAGAAGGATCGCTCAGCAAACATTGCAATTCGCAAGCACGTTCCTTTTGAAGTTTCAAATACAAGTGATATTTACTTGAATTTTAGACTGGTCAATTTAGATAAGTACACATCATAGACAAAGATTTTAAGAACCAAACTATAGAATAGAAAACTTAGATAACTCCACATCATACACAGAGATTTTGCGAGTCGGACTTTTTCTCAAGCTTCGTGATCAACGCAAACAATGCAATTTGCAAGTGCGTTCGTTTTAAAGTTTCGAATTGAATAGCAATTTAAAATTAGATCACTATTCATGATATAAAGAGAGGGATTTCGAGAAGCGACCTTTTCCTCGAGCTCCGTGATTTTGGAGCGAAGCGAACGCTCAGACTTGAATCCAAACAATACAATGTGCAAGCATGTGATGTTTCGAATGCAAGTGCCAAATAATTCAAATTTCATTCTACTAAATCTAAATCACTCCACATTATAGACAGAAGTAGATCTCGTTAAGCAACTTTTTTTTCGAGCTCCATGATTAATGCAAACAATGCAGTTTGCAAGCACGTTTCCTCGTGAAGTTTTGAAACAAGTGCTATTTCATTCGAATTTCAGACAAGTAAATTTAGATTGTATAATTTGAATTTTAGACTAGCTAATATAGATCACCACATATTATAGACAGAAATAGATCTCGATATTCTTCTGAAGTTTCGAACTCAAAAACTATATATTTCAAATTATATCCTACAAAATCTAAATCACTCCACATTACAGACAGAAATAGATCTCGAGAAGCGACCTTTTCCTCGAGCTCGGTGACTTTGGAGCGGAGCGAGCGCTCGGACTTGACGAGCAGCCTGATGGTGTCGAGCATGTTGCTGCTGCAGCCCAGGCGCGCCGCGTCGCTAGGGCGCTGAGATGCGGGCTGGTCGCTGTCTTCCCCGCCCGTGGTGGCTGCTGCGTGTGGCATGCCTTCGTAGCTCGCTGTCTCGGGTGCCTCCTGTGAACACTGCAGGTAAATGTAAATAGCAAATATAGTGTACACTGCAAGTAAATGTTGTAAACAGTGCAAGCAATCTTGAGCGCAAACATTGCTAGCAATTTGAGTGCTAACACTGCAGTAAACATTGTAAGCAATGTGGACTACTGAAAACATATTTTATCTGTTTACTATAGAAAACCTCTTTTTACCTTTTCACTGTTTACCTCTTCACTGCCCCACCCATGCGTTGAAAACAAGCATCTCCATAGTTTCATTTTTTGAAAACATTTATTATCAAGTTACCCATCCGTGTTGAAAACGAAAGCAATTTTGAAAACATTTATCATCGTATTCATCTTGGAAACATACAGTACGTACCCAAGGAAACATAGTTTCTTTCATATCGCAAGTTCGGAGTGTGGGTGAAATATAGTCTTCCATCGCACTACAAGTCTACAACATTCCTCTCCATCATACCACAAATGGAAAACATGCTTCTCCATCATAGCACGTGTACTGAAACATACCACTTTTCAGTCCACACACATATCAGTGAGCAGTAACATACTATACATTCTCATACTCATTGGCTGAAAGTCAGTGAAGGATTTTTTGGCAGGACAGTACATGCGCAGAAATGCATCGGAACGTGGATCGTAGTTAAAGGAATTTACAATACAATTAAATGTGAATAAAATGGAACAGATAACTGAAGTTAACATTGGATATCATGTGATGATAAGAGTTCTTGAAAACATATCAACACGACAGGGAATTATTCTAAAATATGTAAGTTAGCCTTCAGTTGTAATGGTTCATGTGTTACGAAATCTGAGTAATTTGAGCAGCAACAGTGAGTTATGAGGTCAGTTAAAAGAGCTCGATAGTTACAGAAGCTCAATAAAGAACGATGAAATTTAACACTTGGGCTGAACTCAGTGATCTGAGGTAAAGGGAATAAGAGCTGAAAAATATTTGGAAAGGAATGACAAAATAAGTATTTTAATTATATTGTAAAACATTGATTACAATTGAAGCAACTTTCCTTTTAAAGTGACCCGCCCTATCGCGTTGAGTCAGAGATAACTTGCGACAACACTCAGAGACTGGGTATTGTCTCTAGCTGTATAAGTGCTGCAATTGCATGCTTATACGCACATTTTTTCATATTCAACCAATCTGAAGAGTAGAGAGTTCTTTGTGAGAAACAGTGGAAGAGCAGTTGGAAAATATCAGAATGTGTAGCTATTCGACGCTCTGCCCTCACCGTAAATCAAATTTGCTCAACAATAAATTTCCCACCAAGTAACTGCTCTCGCTGACTCCACCCGCACTGTAAAACATTACTTGCTCCGCAAATACCTGCTCTAACAGACTGTACCCGCACTGTGAACTTTACTTGCCTGGCATATACCTGCCCTCATAGACTCTATCCGCTCTGTAAGCTTTACTTGCTCCGCAAATACCTGCACTCTAAGCTCTACCCTCTCAATAAAGCCAAACCTTCGCAACAATAAATTATAAACCATATAAATTAGCAAAAGAAAGGATGTAATTATCACCTCATAGCATAAGAAAGGATGTAATAATGACTTCCTAGCATGAAAAAAGGATGCAATAATGACTTCCTAGCATAAAAAAGGATGTAATTATGACTTCCTAGCATAAAAAAGGATGTAATAATCACCTCATAGCATAAAAAGAATGTAATAATCACCTCATAGCATAAAAAGGATGTAATTATGACTTCCCAGCATAAAAAAGGATGTAATTATCACCTCGAGCTCTCTCCAGAGCGCCGACAGCTGATGCTCGAGCTCGTCACAGCGGTCGGAGTGCCTGCGACGGTCTTCCATCACCTCTGCGATCCGCGCCTCAAAGTCCCGACGCAGAGCTGCTTTTTCCATCTCGTGAAGCTCGCTGCAACCGAAAACACTTCATTTATTATATTTACTCTCTAAAGAATTGTTTCTTAACCTGAGTTCGATCGAACCCCAGGGGTTCGGTGAGTCAGTTTCAAGGGTTCTGTATATGGCATAGTATAATACTGTATATAGTTATTGATATATATTTGAATTTGAAGAAAAAAGCACATTTTGTTTTTCCAACTACGAAGAGTTCGATGAATGCATGTAAGGAACTTGTGGGGTTCGGTACCTCCAAAAAGATTAAGAACCACTGTTTTAACACTAGCTGTGCTGCCCTCTCACAGCTGCAGTACGATGATAAACTTGATCATCGTATGGACTCAAAATATTTGGCTTTAAATTTTAAGGGTGGCGTGATTGTTAGGTGTTGAAGATTTAGAGTGATAGTATAGTATTTATGGGATATTGTACGTTATTTATGATGTTATAGTGTTCCACCACAAGCCTACAAACACAATGCAAACAATTGAACAGAACCATCGCCTTAATACCAAAATATAAGCATCTGCACGTTTAAAAAGCACCATCGTCTTAATCCAAAATAAGAGCATCTGCACGTTTAAAAGGCACTATCTCTTTAATGCCAAAATAAGAGCATAGCATCTGCAGGCGGTGTAATCGCGTTACTCACCTGGCCCGAGCTTGATCGTTCCTGGACTGTTCCATATACTTATGGAAGTCTTTGGACAACGTTTCCTCCTTCTCCTTCTGCAGCTCTATCTCACACTGCAGCGCCGCCCGAGCGCGCTCGCAGTCCAGCAGCTGAGCCTGCAGGTCCTGCACCGTGCCCTGTAGCAGACCTTCCCTCTCCACCGCCACCGACCGCTCCTGGTCACTCTCCTGAACGTGTCGGTATGTAGCGTTATGACCGTGAAGTGTCTAAGCCACATGTTCATGTAACTTCATTTTAATCAAAAAGCTCCTAAGCTGTGTACTAAAATTATGTCATTTAAAGTGTAATTATGAAGCTCTTATATCGTCTGCCGATACAACGTACGTTATTTTAACGTTTAATTATAACGCTCTTAAATTATCTGCCGAAATTGTGTTATTTTAAAATTATAGTTCTAAAGTTCTTAAAATATATTATCTGCTGAAATTACGGTATTTTAACATTTTCGTTTTGGAGCTCCTAAGCCATCTGCCAAAATGACGTCATTTGAAGTTTAGGTAAAACGCTCATCTCAAGCCACACACTGAAATATCGTTATTTTTACATTATAACTGAAAGTTCCTATACGCGTCAAAATTACGTTATTTTAGTGTTTTATTTATGACTCAAGTTAAAAAATTTCTTCCTCAACGCGTGCTTGTGAATGAACAGTCTGAACTAAATCCATCTAAATTCCCGTGCCTTAATTTAACATAGCTGACGTCTCATTCCAAATCAATTGTTGAAAAAAACATTACAGGGAACAACGTTGAGCGTGAAATTACGAGCAATACAAAGCCATAGTGCCTCACCTTCCTCAGCGCACTCTTTTCTTCTTGCAGGGCTTCGATTTGTTCGAGATAGAAGCTTTCCCTCAGGGAGAGCAAATCCTTTTCGACGGTCATTGTACTTTTACTCTGTACGTCAACTTTGTTCATGGCACTCGATTTGTTGGGGAAATCTTTGAAATCTCCAAGTTCTTGAGAACAAGAACTTTCAGGCTTGTTTTGAACACCGGGAAATTCTGCACCTAATTCAACTGGTTCCGTCTGAACGCTGATGTCGGCAAAACCGGGGATCAAAAACTCCGAGAATTTGGGATGCTGATCTATCATTTCGTCGAGGGACAAAAACGAGGACGAGAAGTTGAGCTCTGCGGCAACGGGAGATTTCAAACTAGACTGCGAAGCAACAATCTGATCACTCGTAATTTCAGTCAAGGCATCATCGATGTCTCTGTGACTCCGCTCGAAACCGTCACGCGTTACTAAAGCGTTACTCCCATGCACATATTCGTCGACGGTCTCCAGCCCCTCTGTGGGCGCTTCACATCCCCCATCGGCCGACAACCACGAGTTGAGCAGGTGGAAGTGGCGGAAAACATGCAATAAGATGAGGCTGTGCTTCACAAACTCCAGTTGCGACGCGTATGTGTCCTTGTCTAAGATGAGAGACACCGCTCCTTCATCGATGCTTTCCTTCTCCATCAAACTTTGGCGGTAGGAGCGCTCCTTTTCAGCCGCCTGGAGGTACTGAGACAGGAGCTTGCATGAGCGACTTGGAACTCAAGTTTAGAGGTATAAGCTAACAAATGCTGCTTCCTAAATATTTCCTCAAATATTACCCTATATTTAAATTTTTTCCCTTAAAAGGGACCGACAAACTCTTTGGATTTATGAGTGGCGCGTGATAAGATAAAATCGATTAATTAGTTATAATAATTATGAAATAATATAATTGTAGAACAATACTTCTTGAGAGTGATGGTAAAGATTTTACGCGGAGATTTCTAAGAAATCTATTAAAGTTTACTGATGATTCATGATAATTAAAGCTCTCTGACATTTGAAAACAGTTAAAACTCTCTAATAATTAATAGTAATTAAAGCTCCTGATAATTGATGATAATCAAGGACATTTATTAAATAATATCAAATATGGCTATCGTATAATTAATAATAATTTAGTTTCTCTGTTAACTCAACATGAGTAAGGCTCTTTTATCAATAATGTTAATTTGGACTCACTGGCAATTAAAAAAATTAGAAATTTCAGGTAATGAATAATAAATAAGGCTCCCTGGCGATAATAATAGGTAAAATTCTCTGAGTGAATCGTATCTTAAATTTTGCTACGAAAAAATGAAAGCATGCGTTACGATAAACAAACGCTTCTAAATTACAATCAACCAAGGCGTGTAATAGAGCCGGAAATTTCTCGTCTGAGAATCGGTGCAACTTTTTCCTAAGTTTGTGCGGCGCAGAAACAGGAGCAAATAATTATTGTTTGCCACAGAAGACTTTACGTTGGTGTTTCTTCAGAGCATTCAGAATTTATATGAGATAATAGCGTAGCACAACAGCAGCGTAGGCATTGTGTCTGTTTAGATGGCTTTTAACAGTCGAACGCAATGACCAATGGTCGGTGAGATTCCCTTAGCCCATACCGAGCTTTATTTACTTGCTAGACGCTTGCATTCATAGGAATTAAACGTACAGTGTAATTGTATAAATCCACTATTATAACAGCGGCGTTCATTCGTAACGCTTACAAAAAATTGATAAATTTTGTCCGTAGCACAGATGCACGAATCCAGTCTTTTGTACGCGTGTACGAGTACCTTATAATGTTAGCGAATTCACTTTTACTTTAATTAGAGCAGTGTCCATCCGCCACGCTTGGAAAAAAAAATTAGATTTAGTCCGTAGCACAGATACACGAATCGTGTATTTTGAACCCTGCACGGGTGCAACATGCGTTTTATGAAATACGTTTCCTTTGCTCATTCAGGGAAAAGTTTTAATGAAAAATTGAAGCTTTAAGTGAAAAATGATGTGGTCATTTTTGATGGCACTAGTATATGGGAACTATAAAACAGACAATATATTCTGAACAAATTTTTTCTACAAATCATTTTCAGAAGAAATACAGGGATGTAGTTATTACTTAGAGCTGTTATTCTACACAGGTTCGGGCACAACTACCTACTTGAGGATCCGACTGAGTTCAGCGACTTCTTTCTAGGGCATCCTATGAAAAATATTCTTTTTTTGCGACTTCATTCAATCTGGAACACTAAACTTAAACGTATACTAGACTGATCGAACATTTCCCGAGTGTTCTTTGTTAACAAAAGAGCTTGTGTTTGACAGCTTGTATCTGTGGCAACATATATTGCGCATGAATTTTTGGCGCTGACATTATTCTGTGCTGTGTTTGTAATCGGGATATTTTCTGGCGCGTTTATTTTACTTTAACAAGCAATCTCTTCAAATGGAGTTGAAAATACTTGTTGGTATGATGTTATTTTCTATCTTTAAATAGTCCAGCCCCCTTTATTTGAAATGAGAAAAGAGGCGATGAGAAACAATGGCATTGAGAAATAAAAAGTTAAATCTCTCGAGAGTTGACGAGGCCGAGCTTGTATCACAGATACGCTCATCACATACTTTTGGCTGGCTTCGGACAGATAGACGGACGCGGCTCTCATTGTAGTATAGATTTCTACACGGTATCTTGGTACGCTCGTTGGTATTGTTTGATGAAATCTTTTGAAATCTTCATTGAAAGAGCTTTTCATGTAACATGCAAAAATTAATTTCTCATTAGCACCGTTTTTCAGTCACTGATATTCCTATAAAATTGCCTTTATTTTCAGACCCTGAATTTTTGAGGTTTTTTTCGTCTTTTATGCATTGTAACACGGAGCTTCTGCTCAGGTATGTATTTCAAAAGACACACATAAACAACCCTGGGTTGAATAATGGATTCAGTCAGCAGACGTCACCAGCTACAATTACGTATTAATAAACGAATTAATCAGCGAAATAATTTTTAAAACAAAATAATATGAAAAACAAAATAATAAACGAAATATGAAGAAAGTCAAACCCACCTCAAAAATTATTTGAGTTACGCATTACGTGGGAAGAGTTCCTCTTTCTCAATTTTACTCCAATTTGAGAATAAACTCCAATTCAACTCAATGTCGACATTCGACTATCATATGAGCAAAAAATTAAATAAAAATCCATTCATAAGGATTTTGTCATGTATGAATGAAAATTCACTTCGTGATTACCCCCAGTCTAACATTTTGGCCGGAGCTTGCATGTTTTTCGAAAAAAAAACATGCAAGCTCCGGCGAAAAAGTCAGACTGGGCGGTGGGCTAAATGTCATGTAGAAATCCTCTGAGTGACCACCGGTGGGTCACTAAGCAGCCAACGCGTCAACAGTTTTTCTCACCTGGAGCTCCTTGACTTTCTTGTGAAGCTCTCGCGAAATTTCCTGTTCCTGTGAGAGCGACGCGCTGAGCAGCAACTCCATCTCCCTCGCTGCCGTCAGCTGGGAGTCCAGTCTGTAGTCATGTGGGACAGTGTCTTAATTCGCTATAATCTTACCTAATAATACCCTTGGTGTAATTATCTATTTGTGCAGGGCGTCCTCAACAAATGTATCCACTGACCGATGTGTGTATACATGAGAATTAAACTGCTATGTGATTCCAGCATCACATATACTGTATATCAGTTAGTAGATACATATTTTGTGGACACCCTGTTTATTTGTTTGGTCTCCGCTTCTTAAGCAACAGCTTCTCTGATTTGATTTGAAGGATGCTTAAATAATGACCGTATCTGTGATACGAGTTTCACCAGTGCACAAGTACAAGAATATTTTAATGGCGGGTACTGTTAGGATGGATATATTTGTTTGTTTGTCATCCACATCTGGAGGATTTATGAAAGGAAAATATTGAATTCCTTCATTTTTAACGGGTCGTGTACACTAGTACCACAATGAATTGTGTTGCAATGTTTGAAGTTTTACAGCAATAACCACAACAATTGGTGTTGGAATGTCAAAGCTTTGCATGAATACCACCATGATATGCTCAAACGAGTTAGAAAAAATTAATGTTTTTAAACATATTTTGAAAGGGAAATTTAGCGATGTTCTGAATTTAAAAATGTAAAGCTTTTGAAGATATCTTAAGAGGGATATTTTAGAATGAACTACACATTTTAGAGTGATATTTAGAAAAGCTCTCGAGCTAACATGGTAAGGCCATTGAACTTATCTTCAGAGGATGTTTAGGAATGCTCTAGCATTACGAGGTGAAAAACTTCTACAGCGTGTAATGGAATAAAAAATTTAGCAACGCTCAAGCATCATGCCATGACTATGTAAACTTTACAGTGAGCAGGGAAATCAAGAGTTACCTTTACCCCATGAAAAGGTTAAGTAAACTCTAAAGAACATGAGAAAATAAAAAACTCATCCCGGCACCATGGAGTGACTAAGTAAATTTTAGAGCGCGCAAGGAAACAAAATTCGCTCAAGGCAACCTAAATAAAATCACCTCTGCACCATGGAATAACAAAGTACTATAAATTCTAGAGCGCCCAAGGCAACCTAAATAAAGTCACCTCTGCACCATGGAATAACAAAGTACTATAAATTCTAGAGCGCTCAAGGCAACCTAAATAAAGTCACCTCTGCACCATGGAATAACAAAGTACTATAAATTCTAGAGCGCCCAAGGCAACCTAAATAAAGTCACCTCTGCACCATGGAATAACAAAGTACTATAAATTCTAGAGCGCTCAAGGCAACCTAAATAAAGTCACCTCTGCACCATGGAATAACAAAGTACTATAAATTCTAGAGCGCTCAAGGCAACCTAAATAAAGTCACCTCTGCACCATGGAATAACAAAGTACTATAAATTCTAGAGCGCTCAAGGCAACCTAAATAAAGTCACCTCTGCACCATGGAATAACAAAGTACTATAAATTCTAGAGCGCCCAAGGCAACCTAAATAAAGTCACCTCTGCACCATGGAATAACAAAGTACTATAAATTCTAGAGCGCTCAAGGCAACCTAAATAAAGTCACCTCTGCACCATGGAATAACAAAGTACTATAAATTCTAGAGCGCTCAAGGCAACCTAAATAAAGTCACCTCTGCACCATGGAATAACAAAGTACTATAAATTCTAGAGCGCCCAAGGCAACCTAAATAAAGTCACCTCTGCACCATGGAATAACAAAGTACTATAAATTCTAGAGCGCTCAAGGCAACCTAAATAAAGTCACCTCTGCACCATGGAATAACAAAGTACTATAAATTCTAGAGCGCTCAAGGCAACCTAAATAAAGTCACTTCTGCACCATGGAATAACAAAGTACTATAAATTCTAGAGCGCTCAAGGCAACCTAAATAAAGTCACCTCTGCACCATGGAATAACAAAGTACTATAAATTCTAGAGCGCCCAAGGCAACCTAAATAAAGTCACCTCTGCACCATGGAATACCAAAGTACTATAAATTCTAGAGCGCTCAAGGCAACCTAAATAAAGTCACCTCTGCACCATGGAATAACAAAGTACTATAAATTCTAGAGGGCTCAAGGCAACCTAAATAAAGTCACCTCTGCACCATGGAATAACAAAGTACTATAAATTCTAGAGCGCCCAAGGCAACCTAAATAAAGTCACCTCTGCACCATGGAATAACAAAGTACTATAAATTCTAGAGGGCTCAAGGCAACCTAAATAAAGTCACCTCTGCACCATGGAATAACAAAGTACTATAAATTCTAGAGGGCTCAAGGCAACCTAAATAAAGTCACCTCTGCACCATGGAATAACAAAGTACTATAAATTCTAGAGGGCTCAAGGCAACCTAAATAAAGTCACCTCTGCACCATGGAATAACAAAGTACTATAAATTCTAGAGCGCTCAAGGCAACCTAAATAAAGTCACCTCTGCACCATGGAATAACAAAGTACTATAAATTCTAGAGCGCTCAAGGCAACCTAAATAAAGTCACCTCTGCACCATGGAATAACAAAGTACTATAAATTCTAGAGCGCTCAAGGCAACCTAAATAAAGTCACCTCTGCACCATGGAATAACAAAGTACTATAAATTCTAGAGCGCTCAAGGCAACCTAAATAAAGTCACCTCTGCACCATGGAATAACAAAGTACTATAAATTCTAGAGCGCTCAAGGCAACCTAAATAAAGTCACCTCTGCACCATGGAATAACAAAGTACTATAAATTCTAGAGCGCCCAAGGCAACCTAAATAAAGTCACCTCTGCACCATGGAATAACAAAGTACTATAAATTCTAGAGCGCTCAAGGCAACCTAAATAAAGTCACCTCTGCACCATGGAATAACAAAGTACTATAAATTCTAGAGCGCTCAAGGCAACCTAAATAAAGTCACCTCTGCACCATGGAATAACAAAGTACTATAAATTCTAGAGCGCTCAAGGCAACCTAAATAAAGTCACCTCTGCACCATGGAATAACAAAGTACTATAAATTCTAGAGCGCCCAAGGCAACCTAAATAAAGTCACCTCTGCACCATGGAATAACAAAGTACTATAAATTCTAGAGCGCTCAAGGCAACCTAAATAAAGTCACCTCTGCACCATGGAATAACAAAGTACTATAAATTCTAGAGCGCTCAAGGCAACCTAAATAAAGTCACTTCTGCACCATGGAATAACAAAGTACTATAAATTCTAGAGCGCTCAAGGCAACCTAAATAAAGTCACCTCTGCACCATGGAATAACAAAGTACTATAAATTCTAGAGCGCCCAAGGCAACCTAAAACAAGTCACCTCTGCACCATGGAATACCAAAGTACTATAAATTCTAGAGCGCTCAAGGCAACCTAAATAAAGTCACCTCTGCACCATGGAATAACAAAGTACTATAAATTCTAGAGCGCTCAAGGCAACCTAAATAAAGTCACCTCTGCACCATGGAATAACAAAGTACTATAAATTCTAGAGCGCTCAAGGCAACCTAAATAAAGTCACCTCTGCACCATGGAATAACAAAGTACTATAAATTCTAGAGCGCCCAAGGCAACCTAAATAAAGTCACCTCTGCACCATGGAATAACAAAGTACTATAAATTCTAGAGCGCCCAAGGCAACCTAAATAAAGTCACCTCTGCACCATGGAATACCAAAGTACTATAAATTCTAGAGCGCTCAAGGCAACCTAAATAAAGTCACCTCTGCACCATGGAATAACAAAGTACTATAAATTCTAGAGCGCTCAAGGCAACCTAAATAAAGTCACCTCTGCACCATGGAATAACAAAGTACTATAAATTCTAGAGCGCCCAAGGCAACCTAAATAAAGTCACCTCTGCACCATGGAATAACAAAGTACTATAAATTCTAGAGCGCCCAAGGCAACCTAAATAAAGTCACCTCTGCACCATGGAATAACAAAGTACTATAAATTCTAGAGCGCCCAAGGCAACCTAAATAAAGTCACCTCTGCACCATGGAATAACAAAGTACTATAAATTCTAGAGCGCCCAAGGCAACCTAAATAAAGTCACCTCTGCACCATGGAATAACAAAGTACTATAAATTCTAGAGCGCCCAAGGCAACCTAAATAAAGTCACCTCTGCACCATGGAATACCAAAGTACTATAAATTCTAGAGCGCTCAAGGCAACCTAAATAAAGTCACCTCTCCACCATGGAATAACAAAGTACTATAAATTCTAGAGCGCTCAAGGCAACCTAAATAAAGTCACTTCTGCACCATGGAATAACAAAGTACTATAAATTCTAGAGCGCTCAAGGCAACCTAAATAAAGTCACTTCTGCACCATGGAATAACAAAGTACTATAAATTCTAGAGCGCCCAAGGCAACCTAAATAAAGTCACCTCTGCACCATGGAATAACAAAGTACTATAAATTCTAGAGCGCCCAAGGCAACCTAAATAAAGTCACCTCTGCACCATGGAATAACAAAGTACTATAAATTCTAGAGCGCCCAAGGCAACCTAAATAAAGTCACCTCTGCACCATGGAATAACAAAGTACTATAAATTCTAGAGCGCCCAAGGCAACCTAAATAAAGTCACCTCTGCACCATGGAATACCAAAGTACTATAAATTCTAGAGCGCTCAAGGCAACCTAAATAAAGTCACCTCTCCACCATGGAATAACAAAGTACTATAAATTCTAGAGCGCTCAAGGCAACCTAAATAAAGTCACCTCGGCACCATGGAATACCAAAGTACTATAAATTCTAGAGCGCTCAAGGCAACCTAAATAAAGTCACCTCTGCACCATGGAATAACAAAGTACTATAAATTCTAGAGCGCTCAAGGCAACCTAAATAAAGTCACCTCTGCACCATGGAATAACAAAGTACTATAAATTCTAGAGCGCTCAAGGCAACCTAAATAAAGTCACCTCGGCACCATGGAATAACAAAGTACTATAAATTCTAGAGCGCTCAAGGCAACCTAAATAAAGTCACCTCTGCACCATGGAATAACAAAGTACTATAAATTCTAGAGCGCTCAAGGCAACCTAAATAAAGTCACCTCTGCACCATGGAATAACAAAGTACTATAAATTCTAGAGCGCTCAAGGCAACCTAAATAAAGTCACCTCTGCACCATGGAATAACAAAGTACTATAAATTCTAGAGCGCTCAAGGCAACCTAAATAAAGTCACCTCTGCACCATGGAATAACAAAGTACTATAAATTCTAGAGGGCTCAAGGCAACCTAAATAAAGTCACCTCTGCACCATGGAATAACAAAGTACTATAAATTCTAGAGCGCTCAAGGCAACCTAAATAAAGTCACCTCTGCACCATGGAATAACAAAGTACTATAAATTCTAGAGCGCTCAAGGCAACCTAAATAAAGTCACCTCTGCACCATGGAATAACAAAGTACTATAAATTCTAGAGCGCTCAAGGCAACCTAAATAAAGTCACTTCTGCACCATGGAATAACAAAGTACTATAAATTCTAGAGCGCTCAAGGCAACCTAAATAAAGTCACCTCTGCACCATGGAATAACAAAGTACTATAAATTCTAGAGCGCTCAAGGCAACCTAAATAAAGTCACCTCTGCACCATGGAATAACAAAGTACTATAAATTCTAGAGCGCTCAAGGCAACCTAAATAAAGTCACCTCTGCACCATGGAATAACAAAGTACTATAAATTCTAGAGCGCTCAAGGCAACCTAAATAAAGTCACCTCTGCACCATGGAATAACAAAGTACTATAAATTCTAGAGCGCTCAAGGCAACCTAAATAAAGTCACTTCTGCACCATGGAATAACAAAGTACTATAAATTCTAGAGCGCTCAAGGCAACCTAAATAAAGTCACTTCTGCACCATGGAATAACAAAGTACTATAAATTCTAGAGCGCTCAAGGCAACCTAAATAAAGTCACCTCTGCACCATGGAATAACAAAGTACTATAAATTCTATAGCGCTCAAGGCAACCTAAATAAAGTCACCTCTGCACCATGGAATAACAAAGTACTATAAATTCTAGAGCGCTCAAGGCAACCTAAATAAAGTCACTTCTGCACCATGGAATAACAAAGTACTATAAATTCTAGAGCGCTCAAGGCAACCTAAATAAAGTCACCTCTGCACCATGGAATAACAAAGTACTATAAATTCTAGAGCGCCCAAGGCAACCTAAATAAAGTCACCTCTGCACCATGGAATAACAAAGTACTATAAATTCTAGAGCGCCCAAGGCAACCTAAATAAAGTCACCTCTGCACCATGGAATAACAAAGTACTATAAATTCTAGAGCGCTCAAGGCAACCTAAATAAAGTCACCTCTGCACCATGGAATAACAAAGTACTATAAATTCTAGAGCGCTCAAGGCAACCTAAATAAAGTCACCTCTGCACCATGGAATAACAAAGTACTATAAATTCTAGAGCGCTCAAGGCAACCTAAATAAAGTCACCTCTGCACCATGGAATAACAAAGTACTATAAATTCTAGAGGGCTCAAGGCAACCTAAATAAAGTCACCTCTGCACCATGGAATAACAAAGTACTATAAATTCTAGAGCGCCCAAGGCAACCTAAATAAAGTCACCTCTGCACCATGGAATAACAAAGTACTATAAATTCTAGAGCGCTCAAGGCAACCTAAATAAAGTCACCTCTGCACCATGGAATAACAAAGTACTATAAATTCTAGAGCGCCCAAGGCAACCTAAATAAAGTCACCTCTGCACCATGGAATAACAAAGTACTATAAATTCTAGAGCGCTCAAGGCAACCTAAATAAAGTCACCTCTCCACCATGGAATAACAAAGTACTATAAATTCTAGAGCGCTCAAGGCAACCTAAATAAAGTCACCTCTGCACCATGGAATAACAAAGTACTATAAATTCTAGAGCGCCCAAGGCAACCTAAATAAAGTCACCTCTGCACCATGGAATAACAAAGTACTATAAATTCTAGAGCGCCCAAGGCAACCTAAATAAAGTCACCTCTGCACCATGGAATAACAAAGTACTATAAATTCTAGAGCGCTCAAGGCAACCTAAATAAAGTCACCTCTGCACCATGGAATAACAAAGTACTATAAATTCTAGAGCGCTCAAGGCAACCTAAATAAAGTCACCTCTGCACCATGGAATAACAAAGTACTATAAATTCTAGAGCGCTCAAGGCAACCTAAATAAAGTCACCTCTGCACCATGGAATAACAAAGTACTATAAATTCTAGAGGGCTCAAGGCAACCTAAATAAAGTCACCTCTGCACCATGGAATAACAAAGTACTATAAATTCTAGAGCGCCCAAGGCAACCTAAATAAAGTCACCTCTGCACCATGGAATAACAAAGTACTATAAATTCTAGAGCGCTCAAGGCAACCTAAATAAAGTCACCTCTGCACCATGGAATAACAAAGTACTATAAATTCTAGAGCGCCCAAGGCAACCTAAATAAAGTCACCTCTGCACCATGGAATAACAAAGTACTATAAATTCTAGAGCGCTCAAGGCAACCTAAATAAAGTCACCTCTCCACCATGGAATAACAAAGTGCTATAAATTCTAGAGCGCTCAAGGCAACCTAAATATAGTCACCTCTGCACCATGGAATAACAAAGTACTATAAATTCTAGAGCGCCCAAGGCAACCTAAATAAAGTCACCTCTGCACCATGGAATAACAAAGTACTATAAATTCTAGAGCGCTCAAGGCAACCTAAATAAAGTCACCTCTCCACCATGGAATAACAAAGTACTATAAATTCTAGAGCGCTCAAGGCAACCTAAATAAAGTCACCTCTGCACCATGGAATAACAAAGTACTATAAATTCTAGAGCGCTCAAGGCAACCTAAATAAAGTCACCTCTGCACCATGGAATAACAAAGTACTATAAATTCTAGAGCGCTCAAGGCAACCTAAATAAAGTCACCTCTCCACCATGGAATAACAAAGTACTATAAATTCTAGAGCGCTCAAGGCAACCTAAATAAAGTCACCTCTGCACCATGGAATACCAAAGTACTATAAATTCTAGAGCGCTCAAGGCAACCTAAATAAAGTCACCTCTGCACCATGGAATACCAAAGTACTATAAATTCTAGAGCGCTCAAGGCAACCTAAATAAAGTCACCTCTGCACCATGGAATAACAAAGTACTATAAATTCTAGAGCGCTCAAGGCAACCTAAATAAAGTCACCTCTCCACCATGGAATACCAAAGTACTATAAATTCTAGAGCGCTCAAGGCAACCTAAATAAAGTCACCTCTGCACCATGGAATACCAAAGTACTATAAATTCTAGAGCGCTCAAGGCAACCTAAATAAAGTCACCTCTGCACCATGGAATACCAAAGTACTATAAATTCTAGAGCGCTCAAGGCAACCTAAATAAAGTCACCTCTCCACCATGGAATAACAAAGTACTATAAATTCTAGAGCGCTCAAGGCAACCTAAATAAAGTCACTTCTGCACCATGGAATAACAAAGTACTATAAATTCTAGAGCGCCCAAGGCAACCTAAATAAAGTCACCTCTGCACCATGGAATAACAAAGTACTATAAATTCTAGAGCGCTCAAGGCAACCTAAATAAAGTCACCTCTCCACCATGGAATAACAAAGTACTATAAATTCTAGAGCGCTCAAGGCAACCTAAATAAAGTCACCTCTGCACCATGGAATAACAAAGTACTATAAATTCTAGAGCGCTCAAGGCAACCTAAATAAAGTCACCTCTGCACCATGGAATAACAAAGTACTATAAATTCTAGAGCGCTCAAGGCAACCTAAATAAAGTCACCTCTCCACCATGGAATAACAAAGTACTATAAATTCTAGAGCGCTCAAGGCAACCTAAATAAAGTCACCTCTGCACCATGGAATAACAAAGTACTATAAATTCTAGAGCGCTCAAGGCAACCTAAATAAAGTCACCTCTCCACCATGGAATAACAAAGTACTATAAATTCTAGAGCGCTCAAGGCAACCTAAATAAAGTCACCTCTGCACCATGGAATACCAAAGTACTATAAATTCTAGAGCGCTCAAGGCAACCTAAATAAAGTCACCTCTGCACCATGGAATACCAAAGTACTATAAATTCTAGAGCGCTCAAGGCAACCTAAATAAAGTCACCTCTGCACCATGGAATAACAAAGTACTATAAATTCTAGAGCGCTCAAGGCAACCTAAATAAAGTCACCTCTCCACCATGGAATACCAAAGTACTATAAATTCTAGAGCGCTCAAGGCAACCTAAATAAAGTCACCTCTGCACCATGGAATACCAAAGTACTATAAATTCTAGAGCGCTCAAGGCAACCTAAATAAAGTCACCTCTGCACCATGGAATACCAAAGTACTATAAATTCTAGAGCGCTCAAGGCAACCTAAATAAAGTCACCTCTCCACCATGGAATAACAAAGTACTATAAATTCTAGAGCGCTCAAGGCAACCTAAATAAAGTCACTTCTGCACCATGGAATAACAAAGTACTATAAATTCTAGAGCGCCCAAGGCAACCTAAATAAAGTCACCTCTGCACCATGGAATACCAAAGTACTATAAATTCTAGAGCGCTCAAGGCAACCTAAATAAAGTCACCTCTCCACCATGGAATAACAAAGTACTATAAATTCTAGAGGGCTCAAGGCAACCTAAATAAAGTCACCTCTGCACCATGGAATACCAAAGTACTATAAATTCTAGAGCGCTCAAGGCAACCTAAATAAAGTCACCTCTCCACCATGGAATAACAAAGTACTATAAATTCTAGAGCGCCCAAGGCAACCTAAATAAAGTCACCTCTGCACCATGGAATACCAAAGTACTATAAATTCTAGAGGGCTCAAGGCAACCTAAATAAAGTCACCTCTGCACCATGGAATACCAAAGTACTATAAATTCTAGAGCGCTCAAGGCAACCTAAATAAAGTCACCTCTGCACCATGGAATAACAAAGTACTATAAATTCTAGAGCGCTCAAGGCAACCTAAATAAAGTCACCTCTGGACCATGGAATAACAAAGTACAATAAATTCTAGAGCGCTCAAGGCAACCTCTGCACCATGGAATAACAAAGTACTATAAATTCTAGAGCGCCCAAGGCAACCTAAATAAAGTCACCTCTGGACCATGGAATAACAAAGTACTATAAATTCTAGAGCGCTCAAGGCAACCTAAATAAAGTCACCTCTGGACCATGGAATAACAAAGTACAATAAATTCTAGAGCGCTCAAGGCAACCTCTGCACCATGGAATTACAAAGTACTATAAATTCTAGAGCGCTCAAGGCAACCTAAATAAAGTCACCTCTGCACCATGGAATAACAAAGTACTATAAATTCTAGAGCGCCCAAGGCAACCTAAATGCAGTCACCTCTCCACCATGGAATAACAAAGTACTATAAATTCTAGAGCGCTCAAGGCAACCTAAATAAAGTCACCTCTGGACCATGGAACAACAAAGTACCGTCAAGTCTACAGCGCCCAAGGAAACCTAAATAAAGTCACCTCTGCACCATGAGACGAGCATCGTTCTCAGCCTCCTCGAGCTCGCACTTCTCCTCGTAGAGCGCCTTCCTGGCGCCCTGCGAGACCCGCAGCTGCTCCTTCAGCGCACGGGACTCTCCGCGGTCCACCTCCGCCCCCTCCACGCACCGCGGGCACTTGTTCGCGCTGCTGGAGGTGTAAGTGGTTCTCAGCGGGGAATGATCAGTTCTCTAGGTAATGATCAATGCTCTGGGAAATGATCAGTACTCCGGAAAATTTTGAATGTTCCAAGAGAAAATACCTCGTGAAACGATACGTAATATCTCTGAGAAAAACAAAATAGTCAGTGAAAATTATACATTATTAATACTTAGGGAAATATTTAATCTTTTGAAAGGAAATAAATACTCAGTGACTGAAATTCACAATTTTTCAGAATAAAATAAAATATTATGGGAAAAATATTCTATGCTCACGAAAAACTAAATACTTCGTGAGAAGATTTTAAATTCAATATTCATTACTTAATTTGAAATTACTGCACAATCAATTCAATTACTCACCAAGAAATGCTGAAAACTCCCTGAAAAATGCATAAAATTCAGCGAGGAAATATACAATATTGCGGTAAAAACATAACAATCCGTGAAAAAATGAGTCAGGAGATATTCAATACGGAGTGAGATGATGTTCAAAACATCATTATCAGTGGGTAAATTTTTGGTATGATTACAAGTGATGGTTACGATTTTTGATGAGACCAAAGGCTCATAAATTCGAGGAGATTTTTCAGAAATTCAGAAATTCAGTCACATTGCACAAGCGTCTAATTCCACTTCGAAGTAAACGTATAGAATTTTCCTAAATTTCCACTGTAACTCTTTAGAAATAAAGACACGCAATGAAGTAAATATAAAAATGAGCGCAAATTTATTAAATGGATTACTCAAAGACCGCACTAAAGCATGCGATAATTATAGGGAGGAAAAAACGTGGTAATTGTGGTCGACACAACAATAATGTATTATTAACATTATTATTATTATTATTATTATTATTATTATTATTATTATTATTATTATTAACAAACAAAGAAATTAAACAATATATAACCCACTTCCTTAAAGAATTATTAGAAAGTAAAATGATGAATTGAGCATGATATAACCCACTTCATCAGAGGAATACATACAAGAAAAAAGATTGATAGAACATAATATAACCCACTTCCTTCAGGAATGATAACATGAAAAAAAGACGGATTGAGCTCGATATAACGTACTTCTGTAAGAGCTGATCGTAGTTACGGCGAAGTTCTTCCAACGCTTCGACCAGCCGCGCATTTTCTGAGTGCAGACGCTCGCTTTCTTCTGCCTGCGTAGTGACCTGACCGTCGTCCTGTGCAGAGAACTCAGTTCAATTGTACAATAATGTCCAGTTGTACAACAATGTTCAATTTCACAGCAAAGTTCAGTTATGCAACAATGTTCAGTTGTACAACAAAATACAGTTGTACAGCCATGTACCTATTCCTAACTAACATTGCTGCTACCTATACACCACTAACATAACAGCTACCTTTACTTTTACTTTACTATACTTCAATTTATTTTTATAGTTACTTGCGTAAAACACCGTTAGGATTCTTGATTTTTTTAACATCTAATTAACACTCCGAAATATACCTCACTAACATAAAGCTACAACGCCCTATCTAGCTTCTTGGATAGTGTTACTTTAGTAAAACACTGGTAGAATTCTTTATTTTTTCGGACATCTAAATAACACTCCGACATACACGTCACTAACATAACGTTAAAATGCCCTGCATAGCTTTTTGGCTAATGTTGCTTTAATAACACACGGTTATTATTCGTGTTTTTTTAACTAAATATCACTTTTGAGCCTAAAAGTCCGTTGCCGATAAAGTTCATGAGTGTTGCGATGCCCTCGCAGTTTCAACAATGTCTTAAAACTACCTTCTTTTAAATAAATTATGAAAGTAAATTATTTTAGCTTCAATAATCGTGGTCGGTTCTATCGTCAACCAGCTACTAATTTATAAAATTTGGTTTTTACAAGAAATATGCACCGATGTTGAAGTATACATATATAGCCTTAATGAGGGTAAACTAGCGTCAAAACCTAGCGATAACTGAACATGTTAGCATATTACTTAATGTAACTAATGAAAAGTAATTATGTTATGTCAAACCCTTAAGTAATGTGATATCAAACTCTTACGTAACGTAATTATGCAATGTAAAACTTATGTAACGTAATTATGTAATGTCAAACCCTTATGTAATGCTATGTCAAACTCTTACCAATTAATATGTAATGTCAAACCCATACGTAATCTAATTTCAAGCTTACGTAATGTAATGTCAAGCATACGTAATGTAATTATGCAATGGAGTGGTACTACACAAGCCCTCACCTCGGTCTGAGAGGCAGCATGAACAA
Source organism: Morinoia aosen (assembly GCA_030386875.1). Taxonomy (NCBI): domain Eukaryota; kingdom Metazoa; phylum Arthropoda; class Malacostraca; order Amphipoda; family Talitridae; genus Morinoia; species Morinoia aosen. The sequence goes on from CM059556.1 coordinate 34,101,889, forward strand.
CATCACTGCTCCCCTCAAATATGCCGGACTCCTGGAAGTTAGAGAGCGTCTCAAACCTCTTCTTCGCGACCGAAGAGTCAGCCGCGGACGAGGAGTCGCTATCAGAGTCGCTGAGATCCGAGTGGAGGGACGGCGTCTTGCGACTCACTATCTCAGACTCCGTGCCTGAGGCTTCGGTGCGCGTTTCCTGGGCTTCGTTCAGTGACGAGAGAGTGTCGGTGAGGTATTGGTTCTCCCGTGACATGCTCGACACTTTGGTCTCCAGGTCGCTCACTGACGAGGTCAGGCTGCTCAGTTTCTGCGTGCAAAAACGGCGGACTTACAAAGGCAATGGAAACAATAGAGCGTGACAAAACGCAATGAGTTGGTTTTTTGAATGCTTATTTAAGTCCTCAGTAAAATGGTGATTATCTTAGTATTTTAATACGTGTCGAACTAGGACAATAGATCAATTCATTAAATTTTTTCGTTCAAAATCGACTTGATAACTTCAGCAAAATGACGATCTTTGTTAGCTACAACTAAAAAGTTGCAGCAAAAGGACTCATTTTCTCTTAGCCGAAAGAAAAAGAAATAAATCCGCTTAAGAATTGACTGATAAATGAGAATTACAAAACACTTGACGTATTCGCACGTTGGGTCTCTGTAGAACATAAAAATACAACACGGAAATAGGAAACTTACCTCAACGGTCGCCAGAAGGGAAGCTTGTAGTCGATCTGGACGGTCGAGGTAGTGCTGTAAATTCGAAATAATATCAGGGAGATCAGCTGGGTCTGTGTGTTCAGGTTCTTGCTGCTTACTAGCATCGTATACTGCTGTATCGGGCTGCTTTTCATCGCTCTGGTCTGGCGATGCTTGCCCAGAAGCAGACGACGAAGCTTCACTTTTCTCAGAGTCTGGAGTACAAAGCGACTGAACAGTAGGACGGCACTCGGAACTTAGGAGATCTTCGGATTTGGTGACAGCCGTTAGCTCTATTGCACTGCATCGAGCTCTCTGTCGCAACGAGTACGAGGAATAATGTTAATAATTACGCACATAACACATCCATCCCAAGAAATAAAACATTCCCGTGTTTGACACTGGAAGAGGCAAAGGGTTTTACGATCTCATTTGACCTTTATTCTATTTGAACTCTATTCTATTTGAACTCTATTCTAATTGAACCCTATTCTATTTGAACTCATTTATATTTGAACACTATTTGAATCCTATTTTATCTGCACTCTATTTGAACTCAATTCTATTCTCTACTCCGACGCGCACGTTTGAACCCTGTTCGACATGCAGTGCAACCTCGCATTTCACCCTAAATAAGGGCTTAGAATAATTGAGCCCCGATTATAAGGAATCTAAAGTTTTAAGTTTATGCTCGTAAAGGTTTTTTTTGGAGACTGTGTTTTATGCGGAGCCAGAAAATATCGAGCGTACCTGGTCTTACCTAGACACACACATACGTACGTATGAGCTGTTGATATTTAGTCTCGCAATGAAATCTACTGACCCTGAGTTCCAAATACTTAAAAGTAGTAGAGTTACACTCAGAATAAATCAGCATTCCGAATCAGTGAGGGTTATGGGAAACGAACGACAGAAACAATCCAAAGGAATTAATTTACCTTGCCATCGGATCAACACTTTGACCGTTAGTGGTTAAGTTTAATATTAAATTGAAATTTAAAGTTAAATGTAGAAAGTAATTATTAAAATAGCGCATATGAAATGGATTGGGCCTTCAGTTAGCTTTCATTGAGTATATATGAAAATTTAGTTTGTGACTACTGGTCGGTCAGGAGCATTATGACAATCCCCTCCGTGGGCACCGGTGGAGCACGTTGCGTTCAAAGTGTTAATGAAGGTTACGGAAATAAAAAAAGAGACAATCCAGCGGGAGTAACTCACCTTGCCGTCCGCAGTGAGATCAAGGCCGCTGTCAATGGACAGAGGCAGAGACAAGTCCTCGAAGTTGATGAGCTGTGGCGGTTCTGCTTTGTCTTCTGAGTCCCGAATAAACGTCGCCTTCTCAGCTTCAGAGAACTGTTCAGTCAAGAAATATTGACGAATTTTACATCAAAGAACTACTGTTGAGATCAATGACCTACAGTTAAAATCAATGAACTACAGGTAAAATCAATGAACTACAGGTAAAATCTATGAACTACAGTTGAATGAGTTACATCAATTAAATTGTTAAAATCAATGAATTACAGGTAAAATCAATGAATTACAGGTAAAATCAATGAATTACAGGTAAAATCAATGAATTACAGGTAAAATCAATGAACTACAGGTGAAATCAATGAACTACAGGTAAAATCAATGAACCACAGGTAAAATCAATGAACCACAGGTAAAACCAATGAATTACAGGTAAAATCAATGAATTACAGGTAAAATCAATGAACCACAGGTAAAATCAATGAACCACAGGTAAAATCAATGAATTACAGGTAAAATCAATGAATTACAGGTAAAATCAATTAACCACAGGTAAAATCAATGAACCACAGGTAAAATCAATGAATTACAGGTAAAATCAATGAATTACAGTTGAAAGAGTTGAAATTCTGTTAGAGTAAACCAAAATTAGACGTCAACGCAACGCTCCTTTCTAAGCCTGCGCGGCTTCAGACAATACAGTCGACTCAGCATCATCTTATGAGAACATCAATTTTTACGGAAGAAAATTAGGGCTATTTATTCCAACACATTCATATCTTGAGTAGAAAACATCATCAGCCTGACCAGACGGGTCTCAAGCGGTCTAGTTTTCATTACATGAATTGCGGAATGCGTGCTTTACAGAGATTGGAAAGTAAAAAGAAAATATTCATTTTACTCCCATAAAATGAAAATATGCTCAAATTATCTATCTACCACCAAGAACCACCGTCGTGTGTTTATTTATATGTTGCGGGTTTCGCTGTTAAGAATAGATAGGAAGAAATTAGCACTGGCGGTCTTGGTTTCAGTTCACTGGTAAATTAATACCCTCATTTTCGCTGTGCAAGTGCACCATAATAAGCCACTTTAAAAAATTAGAGAGATCCGGAGCCTTATACAGTATGTCCCACAGAAACGCGAACCGAGTATTTAATTTCCCGTATCAGTAGTACCATCATAATCGGTAATACCTTTTCTATAGGTTAATTTAGAAGTTAATTTTGATAGAAATTAAATTCATATGGTATTCTTATGATGGTATTACTGATACGGGAAAATAAAAACTCGGGTCGGGTTTTTGTGGGTCATACTGAATACTCGAGTCCGTATTGTGGATACCGAGTTGGGAAGGATATTACACATTACAGTATACATACATGAATTACAGTTGAAAGAGTTGAAATTCTGTTAGAGTAAACCTCGAAGACGGGTCACTAAATAGATTTTCAAAATTATTAAATTATATCTCAAAATTCCAACAAGAAACAAAGAAGATACTTAGAAGCATTCTATTCGACAACTAATTCAAACTCCTACAATAGATATCTCTAAATTCCAGATGTTCATAAACTACTTCTGAAATAATTACTGTGACTCCTGCATGTTCCACCGATGTCCGCTTTCGTTTATCTTATGTAATATCTTTCCCTTGTATCCAGGATACCTGTTTTGGCCATAACTTTGCTTCCAAAAACTTCAATCTCTTGTCCTGAAAACGAAATTTGTTTAAAATTTCGAAAGCTCGACCGAAAATAATAAATTTCCAGCTGAATACGAATTTCATTTGACAACAATGGAACCTGGATGTCCGCTATTTCAACTAATAAGAAACCATGGAGAAGAAGTTTACCGGAAAGCAAAGTAACTGTGCTCGGCGTCGCAAGGACTAGTGACCGCGAGAGAATAACTGAAGTTTAATCTTCGATGTAAGAAAAACAATGTTTTACCAAAGTCTCTCAGATTTAATCCACCGATTAAAACTCAAGAAGCTTATTGCATTGCACAAGAATCAGGAAGAAAATACTTGAAATGTTTTATCAAAGATGACCATTGCCGAATCAATAAATATTAATCTATAGTGAATGAATTGAAAAATATTTTATCGCTCCAATTGCCACAGGTTCTGTGGTAGCAACTGAGTGAAACTGTTACCTAAAAAATTAACCGCAAGCAGGACGAAACTAAACAGAAACTTATCTTCAAATATAATTAATTGTCAAGCAGCCGGAATACTCAACGGTATAATTCTCAATGGGTAGAGAACTTGTCCTCTCGAAATCTAAACAACGATGAATTGATATTACTCTCAAAAGGATTAAACTTTGGATTAAACCATACGAAGTAAGACAAATTAAAACTTCTGGCAACTACGGAATCTGTAATCGATGACCTCAAAAATATCACTTTTGAACATAAATAAGACATCCGCAACTAAGTCGTATCTGCAATAAAAAGTGCTTAAGAAGTGAAAAATCTATTAGCGAGAGAAAAACAAGCAATAAAAAATCTGTAAACTGATTCATCCATAGTTATTGTGTCAGCTGACAAAGGTCGAACCACAGTGGTTTTAGATAAAGAAGACTATTAATAAAAAATCTAAAATCATCTCTCCGACAATCTAACGTACGTGGAAATTTAGAGGAACCCAATTCAGCAACTAAAAAACCAAGTAAATTAAAAACTAAAACTCCTCAAAGATAAGGAAAAAATTTCTCCTGAACTATACCGGAAACTTTACTCCAGCTCAGCAACAATCCCTCGATTTTATGGCCTGATCAAGCTGCATAAGGAGGGATATCCCATTAGACCCATTGTATCTTTTTGTGCATCACCCACACATGAGCTATCTAAATTTTTATCTTCAATTATAAATCCATTAACAAACAGAGCTGAGCAAAAGTTAAAAAATTCCTTACAAATGAAGGAAGCAGCCTAAGACCTCATCGTCCCTGAACATTGCATGATGGTTTCTTTCGACGTGAAAGCTCTCTTCACCTCCATCCCTCAAGAATTGGCCCTAACAAGCGTGGAACGACTTCTCAACGAAACTGATGAGTGGAAAAACAACACTTAATTGTCCAAAGATGATATATTAAGTTTAGTTCAACTATGTTTATCGTCGACATTCTTCTAGCAAAATGGAAAAATTTATAAACAAATTAAAGGCACCCCAATGGGAAGTAGCGTGTCCGTAGCAATTGCCGAGGCTACAATGTAAAACATTGAAAATGAGATCTTTGAGCACTGCAGTAGCTAAATTATGTTTTGGAAAAGATACGTTGACGATGTGTTTGCAATAGTTCCCAAAAACACCGTCGATGATTTAAACAACTAGCTAAACTAAATTAACGCTAACATTCAATTCACGATCGAAAAGGAACAAAATAATTCCATCGCCTTTTTGGACTTAAAATTTACAAGAATGGAAGACAACTCCCTCAGTTTTGGAATTTACAGAAAACCAACCCATACCGGACGATACCTCGATTTCTCTTCAAACCATCCTAATCAATAAAAACGTAGCGTTGTTGATTCCCTAGTTAGTAGAGCCTTACAATTGTGTAGTAATGATTAAGTCGAAAATGAACTAAAATTTATTAAATAGTAGCTACAAAAAAACGGATACCAAGAAAAAATGGTTAAACAATCAATCAGAAAACTAAAAAATCCGCGATAAAATATTAGCCAAAATTAGAACCCAAAAATTAGCTATTTCAGTGCCCCTTATGTAAAAGGCACATCTGAACGTGTCAACAGGATACTCCGGCCATTTAATGTGCAAATAGCAAAGAAGTCAATTAACCTGATAGGAAGGAATTTATCAAAAATTAAAGACAAACAAGCACCTGGAGACCGTTGCGATGTAGTGTACAAATTAGGTTGTAAAAATTGTTAATAAGTGTATATCGGTGAAACTTGCAGGAATTTAAAAATCCGTGTCAATGAACATTGCCAAAATGTGGAAAAATAGCAAATTAATTCTTTAGTTTACTAACATGTTCGGGATACGGGTCACTAAATAGATTTTCAAAATTATTAAATTATATCTCAAAATTCCAACAAGAAACAAAGAAGATACTTAGAAGCATTCTATTCGACAACTAATTCAAACTCCTACAATAGATATCTCTAAATTCCAGATGTTTATAAACCACTTCTGAAATAATTACTGTGACTCCTGCATGTTCCACCGATGTCCGCTTTCGTTTATCTTATGTAATATCTTTCCCTTGTATCCAGGATACCTGTTTTGGCCATAACTTTGCTTCCAAAAACTTCAATCTCTTGTCCTGAAAACGAAATTTGTTTAAAATTTCGAAAGCTCGACCGAAAATAATAAATTTCCAGCTGAATACGAATTTCATTTGACAAGTATACATACACAAGCTCGCAGCTGCTTTCAATAATGCTGAATTTCTGTACCTAGGATATGGCACGAATGGCTATAACTTCTTCCATTGCGGCTCAAAAATACTATATTCTAAGTGTTTATCATTCTCCTAATAAAAATAAGTCGCAGTTGAAATAAGCTTCGGCATGGAAACTCCCCTCGAACGAAAATTTGTTCAAAAAAGATATTGAATCCCGTCATTCCTGCCGGGCGGTGTAAACTATGTAGTACTATAACAAGAGCCGCATCCGTCTGTCTGTCCTTTTGTTTGTCCCTTGTTACTGAAGCGCTAGAAACCTGGTTTTACTACTACTTCTGTTTGTCCGTGTGTCACACTCTACTAATCGATAGCTTTGAAAGCAACAAGGATAAAGCTTAAGAAATACAATAAATCAATCTACTGCATTATTTCTCTGTTGCAATTCAATTCCCTTTCACTTTCATTATGGTATCCAGAATACACAATCGGTTTATTTTTACAAAGAGGTTACGGCCCTGGCATGTCACACCCTGAACTGACTGTACTGGCACACCCTGTACTGACACACCATGAACTGACCCTGGCATGCCACACCCTGTACTGACACATCCTAACACGCCACACCCTAAACTGACCCTGTCCGATCCCTCGGTGAGTTCGAGGACCCTGAACTCGAGAAGGTCGGCCTGGTCACGCGACTCCTGGAGTTCGCTCCTCAGGTTCTTGTTCTCAGCCCGCAGCTCGCTGACCAGCTCCTGCAGCTCCGCCTCGCTCGAGTCTGGCGAACAAACTTATCTTATTTCACTCCATTCTTTATACATCCTAGGGTAAAACGGAAACCAACGTGATTAAGAATATCATGATTAATCACAAACGTTTCGGATTATAAAAAATCCCTCTTCAGTGTTCTGAGATACAATAAATCAAAGTATTGAAACATTGTATTTCAGAACGCTGAAGATTGATTTTTTATGATCCGAAACGGTTGTGTTTTATCATGATATTCTTAGCCACGTTGGTTTTCTTTTTTATCCTAAAAGTGAGATTTACCAGATATCAATCTATTTCATTTACACATCCTACTCATGCGATATCACTCGCTTTTTTATTGTACTATTTTTCTGTTTTCTTCATATTCTACTTCTGATATTTTACTCTCTCCTTCTATCGTAATATTTTTCTGACGTTTGAGTATTGTATTCCTGTTATTTCACTCGGTTCTCTTTTAATCGCGTTATTTTTCTGTTGTTATCGTATCTTACTCCTGCTATTATTCTCTTTTTCTCGTAAAATTTTACTGATATTTTTATTTATTATTTTTACGTTATTATAATTTCGTTATTTCACTCAGTTCTATTTTTATCGCACTATTTTGCGATCTCAGTATCGTACTCCTGCTTTAATACTCTCTCTTTTTATCTTGCCATCTTTCTTTCTTGTATTGTACTCCTGCTATTTCACTCAGTTTTGCTATTTTCGTACTATTTATCTGTAATTTCCGTATCGTACTCCTGCTATTACACTCGCTCATTTTATTTTAATATTTTTTGATGTGTTCGTATTTTACTCGTTATTTTACTCAGTTCTTTTTTATCGTACTATTTCACCAATGTTTTCGAGTTGTAATCTTGTAATTTCACTCAGTTTAGCTTATATCGCTCTAGTTTACTTTTTTCGTATTGTACTCCTGTTATTTCATTTAGTTTTTATCACAATGTTTTACTGTTGTTTTGGCTTTGTGCTGTTACTTTGCTTCGTTCTCTTGGTGCAATCCTTTGTTTTATTTGCACTATATTCTTATTAACGTACATACTCCTGGTTTTTTACTTTATTCTCTTCGAGTCGTATTCTGATTTATTTCATGGTGTTCTTTTCGTATATTATTCCTCTCATTTCACTTATTTCTCTCTGTATCGCATTACAAGTAACTATTTTTGCACATGTAAAGTGCATACCGTAGCATCTTGTCCCTAATTGCTCAAACAAGTACTTTCACACCAACTCGCAAAATATTGGTCAAAAGTTTGGGTAACAAAAAAGTTAAGTGCGAAAACTGAAGAGCTCTACATTGCTTAGAAATGTTTGTGGTCAATACTAAAATGAACGTTACGGGTCCTGACCCATTATCAGCTGTAAGATCAGAAAATATAAACAAAGAATTGAAATATACTGCCTAAGTAATTGCACACTTTATACACAGTAGTAGTAGTAGTAGTAACATAGGTTGGCACCAAGACACTTTCATTCATCATTCGCAAAATGTTGGTCAAAAGTTAAGGTAACATCATTTACACGCGGTCAAAAATAATGGTCTTAAACAAAATAATGGTCGCGCACATGCAGTAATAGTCAGAAGTTTAGATTACACCATTTAAACATGGGGTCCAAACAAAGTACATTCATTCCTCACTCGCACAGTAATGGTAAAAGCTAAGGTAACATCATTAACACGTGGTCTTCGACCAAAACAATAACAGAAGCAAGGCGTTTGGACCACTGCCCACCTCGCCGAGGCCTGCAGGGTCGGAGGAAGGCCTCGAAGACGTTGTCCACCGACGTGCTGGGGATGTGGCCGAGGCTCAGAGGCTGGTTTTCCTTGTAGCTCTCGTGCTGTCAAAATGAGAACGTTATTTTGCCATTGAATTTAAATGAAATGCCACAGAATTTTAACTGCAGTTCATAGAACACGGAAGAAGAATTGCTGTCCAAATGAGAAGGCTATTTTGCCGTTGAATTCAAGTAAAACGATGAAGAATTTTAGCAGCAGTTCACATATTATGAAGAAAAAATCGCTGTCAAAATAAGAACGTTATTTTGGGCATTGACTTTAAAAGAAACGACATATTATTTTAGCTGCAGTTCATAGAACATGGAAGAAGAATCGCTGTCCAAATAAGAACGTTATTTTGCCGTTGAATTTAAATGAGAAGCCAAAGAATTTTAGCTGCAGTTCATATTTTATGGAGAAAGACTCTCTAGCGAAATAAGAATGATATTTTGCCACTGACTGCAAATGAAATGATGCAGAATTACAGCAGCAGTTCGTATAGTATGAAGATGAAGAGAAAGTCGCTAGCGAAATGAGAAGGATATTTTGCCATTGACTGCAAATGAAGCGATGCAGAATTACAGCAGCAGTTCGTATAGTATGAAGATGAAGAGAAAATCGCTAGCGAAATGAGAAGGTTATTTTGCTTTTGAATTCAAATGAGATGGCACAGAATTTCAGGAGCGACTCATATTATATAGAAAACAAATCACAAGCGAAATCAAAATATTTTGCCATTGAATTTAAATGAAAAACCCTTGCATTTTACCTAAACCTCATATATTTTGAAGGAACTATTGCTAGCAAAATGAAAATTTTATTTTCCTAATTGAATTTAAATGAAAACTACACACAATTAGGAACAGTATTAAAATATTAATGCTACCTTCAAAGTAGGAGTGATAAACTGGCACACAATGAATGTCTACCGTCAAAGAGCTGTCTTACATCAGTAACTCTCAAATCTGCACTCAAATGCTTTCTGTTTAAAATTAAATGTCAAATCAATAGAATTAATAAAACACATTTGAATAATGACATTTTCTGATATAAGTGCCTTAGAGGCTATCTGAGTTTGGATGAAAGATGGTGAAAATTTGGTACTCGTTGTAGGGTTTGCTTCGTACTAGATAAGCGATTCCAAGCGAAAAATAATAATAGAAGAGTAAAAAATAATAATAGAGGAGTGAAAAATGATAAAAGTAAAATGTAGTTAAATAATTATTAAAAATAATAAACTTATGTAGAAAAATGAGCAATAAAACGAACTAAAGAAAAAGAATATCCCAGAATATGCACCGAACGCACTCAAAAGAACGCTATTTAAATAGCATTCAATATTCTTTCAAAAACGGGGAAAATAATTGTGAGACATCGCGCATAAAGCTCAGCAGCAGGCATGCGACCTTCTTTGGCTGCCCTGGTGATCTGGCGAGAACACTCCATAGCGCCAAGGGAAATCACAAAGCTGTTCTCCTTGGAAGCTCCTAGTTGCCAAAACATGTTCTACAAAATTCACTCGTGCTCGCAGCTTAAGAAAAGACTTTTGACTTCCCAGGTGATGGTATCAGACACACCAAACTTTAGAAGAGGTTTCTAATTTCCCAACTGATGGTATCAGAAAGCCCCAGACTTTAACCCTTTCGGTACTGACGGCTACTCCAGTGCCAAGTTGGCTAGTGCTTCCAGTTTAGGGCATCTAACCTAGTTTTAAACTAATTCAACTAGTGAGGGAATATTTTGGAGTAATAACAAAATTAGGGAAATTACAAACATTCATTAAACTAGTTTTTAAACAATTCCAGAAACCTGCACGCGTAAATTACCATAGGTTACCATAGGCCCCTGTAATTACCATAGGACCCTGTAGCACGCGTAAGTTCATGCTACAGGACCCGAGCAACATATTCAATACCCTTTCCATTTAACTTGAGCAAGTTTTTTCTGAACTTTGTTGATTTTTGGTAAATTCGGGCAAAAACGTATAAATAGTTTCTTCGTAAATACGAAAACTTTATTATCAACATCAAAAATTTCCGTCGCCAAGCATCGAGCTTCAAAGATTCAAAAAATTTTAAAATTAAAATAATGAAGAAGGCACTTACTTAAGCTAAAAGCACCACACTAGGACAATTTCACTGACAATTCAGGGTAATGACAACTTTTTCCCCACGAAGTTTTTACCCAAACAATTTGAATTATCGTACCGAAAGGGTTAAAGAAGGATAAGACAGACGTCTAACTTTCCGAGTGATGGAACTAAAAATCACCATATGTGTAAGAGATTCTAATTTCCCGACCGATAATATCAAAAATACATCAAATTCTTTAAGAGACTTCTAATTTCTCAACTGATGGTATGGAAAAATTTAGAAAAGGCTTTTGATTTCACAACAGATGGGCACAAAAATTTAGAATATGTTTATAATTTCCTAGCTAATGTTAGCAACAGCACAAAAATTTAGAAAAAACGTCTAACTTCCCAACCAATACTATCAAAAAAGCACCGAACTTTAGAAAAGATTTCTGACTTCCAGCTGATGCTGTCAAAAAATTACAATTTTAAAAAAATGGTTGTAACCTGACTAACGAAATTAAAAAATCCAAAGCTTTGGAAAAGACTTTTAACTTCCCCTCTGACGGTATCAGAATGCGCCCAAAAGTTTTTAACCCAACTGACGCAATCAAAAAAATCCATCAAATCAAAGAAGAGCTCTTTACCTTCCCCACTTACAGTATGAAAATGTGCTAAAGAAGTTGAAAGAATTACTCGAGAATTTCGACTGACTGGCAGACGGCATCAAAATCCGTCAAAGAAGTTAAAAGAACTAGTCCATCCCCTGTATTTGAATGAAGAAAGAAGGCGAAATGAAAGAAAGGCAGTAAAAAATAAAAAAAAATTAAATCTCTCGAGAGTTGATGAGGCCGCGTAAACACGGCCCGTCAAAATATTAGGGCTAGAGCTTGTATCACAGATACGCTCATCACACACTACAGGCTGGCTTCGGACAGACAGAAAGACAGACAGACGGGCTCTTATTATAGTATAAACTAGTTCACCCCCCCCCCCCCCCCCTTTATTTGAAAAGCGAAATATGGCGATATGAAAGAATGGCCATAAGAAGCTAAAAATTCAATCTCTCAATAGTTGATGAGGCCGAACTTGAATCACAGATATGCTCATCACACTCGTTTGGCTGGCTTCGGACAGACAGACAGACGGACGGACGCGGCTATATTATAGTATAGATTACTCGTGAGGTTCGACTGACTGGCAGACGCAGAGAGAGCTGCCGTATGATCCGCTTGTGGTTGTGCACCTCCTCTCGGAGACGCTCCACTTCACTTCTGCTGGTACTCATTTCTTGCGTGTAGTTGCTCGTTGATTCGTTTATCTGTAATGAAAATAGTTCGAAAATGATGGTTTCCCAAATTATGGTACATGTAAGTAGTGGAAAAAGACTTAGTACGGAAATATTGTTGTTTGAACTTTTGGTGGGAATTTTACCGTTAGCTTATGAAGAAAAATGGAAAAAGGTTTGTAATGAGCAAAGAATTCGAATGTTACATGAAAGAATTTGAACTATAAAGAAACGCACAGCAAATCAACTAAATCACTGTAAAGCTCGAGTGCATAGCAAACAATAAGAGAAGCATCAATTCAATAAATGATGATGTAAGACATGTATGATGATGAGCAAAAAATAAAAATAACGAGAATGTTGATTGCAACAGCCATTAGTGTAATGCAGCCGGAAGCTAAAACCAAATTAACTTGTACTTTACATAACAAAGCCAAGCAACATAAAGCTATTTCCGGACATCACTAACACAGCATCTTCAGTGGAAACTTAAGGGTTAAGGGAAACTTGAGGGAAACTAAGGATTTAAGAAGTCAAACAGTTACTATCACCTGATGCCATGACTACCAATTGTTGACAAGTAACAGATACATTTTCCTATTCAATAGCATTCAATATTTTTACTTTTCCTGCATTTTAGTTTACAAATTCATTGAGAGGTATAATAGAACAATCGAAGCTCATGATTATTTTTAATTAATGTACATCCGCAACATACATATCTCAAACATCCTAGTGCAAACGGTCGATGTTCTTGGAATTTTGGGACTGTCGATGTTTTTGGAAATTTGGGACTGTCGATGTCCTTGGAATTTTGGGACTGTCGATGTTTTTATGAATTGGGGACGGTCGATGTTCTTGGAATTTTGGGACTGTCGATGTTTTGGAAATTGGGGACTGTCGATGTCCTTGGAATTTTGGGACTGTCAATGTTTCTATAAATTGGGGACGGTCGATGTTCTTGGAATTTTGGGACTGTCGATGTTTTGGAAATTGGGGACTGTCGATGTTCTTTGAAATTTGGGACTGTCGATGTTCTTTGGAATTTTGGGACTGTCGATGTTTTTATAAATTGGGGACGGTCGATGATCTTGGAATTTTGGGACTGTCGATGTTTTGGAAATTGGGGACTGTCGATGTTTTTGGAAATTTGGGACTGTCGGTGTTTTGGAAATTTAGGACTGTCGATGTTCTTGGAAATTTAGGACTGTCGATGTTCTTGAAAATTTGGAACCATCGTTCATTAGCCTCACCTTTTCCGCCTTCTTCTGCTGCATCTCCTGCACCTGAGACTTGCGGCTGGCGGGCCCAGGGTTGCTGCACGACCGATTCTACAATAAAGTTGCAGAATTAGCCCACGCTCCCAACGCAAGTAGTCACGTCATTTATTATCCACGTGAATGAAACTAGTTTTCCATGTAAATTATTCACGTTGTTCATTATTCACGTGCAATGAGATTGGTTTTTAGATCAGTTTCCCATAGAAAGTATTCGCGTCGTTCATTATCTACGGGAATGAGATTAATTTTAGGATTAGATACATTATTTGAAGCCTCTAGAGTTACAACCAATGTGTTCTCCAGGGAGGGAAATGAGATGGCAACATTTCATACGCAATTAAAGAAACGGGGAATCTATACACTCGGTGCGTCACCGCACTTTGCGCATAGAAGCAGCAAGCTCAAAAGAAGTTTGTGAAGCAAAATAAAATTTGAAAATGAACGTAATAGGTACTGAAAAAAGAACTGCGAGGAATTGAGAAATATGGTCCTTAACACCTCAAACAATCAACGCTATTTCAAAAAAGAAGTCCAATCTGACCTTTAGCTTGGGACTTCCCATCTCCCCCCAAGGAGCGATAGTTCAAATAGATACATCAGTTATATTTCGCTGAGAGGCGGCGTAAATGAGGCTAATTATAGATTAATAATGTCAATGATGAAAATAAAGAAAATTTTTAAATTAAGATTGTTTTCGGCACTGGGTAATAGAACGTCGAAAGCAGACTTGCAGTGGTCTTTATTGCAGGAAATTTTGCCGTGGAGGTTGTTTTAAATAAATGAGGAAGTAATAATAATAAAACAGAATTGCTTATACGATGCCAAAATTGAAGCACAGAGAAGCTTTTGTATCTAGTCGGACGCTCCATCTCGTCCGTGCAATGAGTCTGTAGCAATTCAAATTGTGTGAGGGATTGAAAAAACCCGGATACTTTTTGAACTTTTGAATTCGTTAGAATTGAACGCTCAACTGCCTTGGGAACTATCGCACCTCGGAAGCGTGGCATCGGCATTGTCAGATGATTAGTATGCTTACCCCAGTGCGCGTGTTATTTTCGGCATACTTAAATAATGGCACCTACATGAATAACATTCTAATATACAGGCTTTTTATACTTTTTTCACGTTAGGGAAAATGCAACCATACTTTTTTACTTTAGTAAAAAAATGAATCACACCATTTTTACTTATGTGAAAAATTGATCCATACTATTTCTTCTTTGGTAAAAAATGGCAAAATACTAATTTTATTTAAGGGAAAAAATGTGCTATTCTGTTGTACTAGAGTGAAAAAAATGTACTATACAATTTTAACTTTAGTGAGGAAATGTGCCACACTTTTTTACTTCAATAAAAAATATCCCTTACTCGTTTACTTTCGTGAAAGAAGAAAAAATGTACCATAATTTTTACGTCAGTGAAAAAATGTAACGCTTGAACTTCACTGAAGAAAACTCCAGAAAATGTGTTTTCTCATGACGCTTTAATTAATATAAGAGTATATTGCATTTATGGAATTTATGGAACTTGATATAAAGCTTCATGCTGCTTCCACAGGGCGTATAAGGACTTAAAATGAAATTCATTAGTATTCGTTAGTGAAATTCGTTAGTAATTTATCACCCAAATAATATATAAAATCATCGCTAATTTATCATACAAGTACTCACATTATATAAATATGTTAAAATACGTGGTTCAAAGTGCAGCTCACGCTCAGTTCACGTACAAGTTTACACTAGTTTACATGTGCGCGTAAGTAGAAGTGTTGCCAAAAATTTCGAAAACAAAGGCATGTATTTAGTACAAAAATACGTATTTGATGCCAAAAGCATGTTTTTGCATGTATTTTTACATGTCTTAAGCACGTATTTTCACCAAATGCATGTAAAAGCAAGCATATCATACCAATAGCAAGTTTTTCTGCCGGGCTGCAACTTCGTCTCACACGAAACTCTTTCACGTTCTTGACTTCACGCAAAAAATTTATGGGCAAAAAAACTAGTCCAGTTTCCCGCGGCTGGAGCTTGGGAACTTGACTCGTAACTATCGGACACAATTGGGAACCTGACGCAAAACTGGCAAAACAAAATAGGGAACCTGATGCAAAACAACAAAACAAAAATTGGGATCCTGACGCAAAATTGTCAAAACAAAATTGTGAACCTGATGCAAAACTATCAAAACAAAATTGGAACTCTACTGCAAAACTATCGGTCATAATTGGAACCTGATGTAAAACTATAAAAACAAAATTGAAACTCTGATGTAAGACTATCGGTCATAATTGGAGCCTGATACAAAACTATCAAAACAAAATTTGGAGCCTGATACAAAACGATCACAACAAAGTTTAATTGAGAAAATATACAGTTTCCTGTAGATGAAGGAGGGTAACCAGATGCAGAACTATCTATCTGCTAGCATGCGCCACCGATGCCCAGTTACTTGAACATTGAGAGCCGCTTATCGAGTAAAACGTTCCATTCGGAAAACTACGAAAATGAAAACTTTTTATGACAGCGTTTCTGTTGATTTGGTGTATCGTCCCCAGATTGATGTACCAAGTCGATGTACCAAGTGAAATCCTTTTAAAATGTTAGGAAAATTATGTACAGTATATCGTCGAATTTTACGACGCTATTGATAAATTGAATAAAAATAACGCCATTTGTACGAAAATAAGCTTTAACAGATACAAATTAATTGTGGTTGCTCGTAACTCAAATCGAGCATTGCGCTAGTAAGATGAGTAGTAGAATAACGACGACTGATTATTGCGTATCAATTGTTGTTCGCATGAGATGTTATAAAACTCTAAATCGCATTTAAACAACCTTCTGGGATGAATTCTTTTTCATGGGGTTGCATCCTTCCTAGGAAAGTACTAAAGATTAGACTAGATTAGTCGTTAGTTTTAGCCTCCCTACCCAGCAACAAATGCGATCCAAAGAGAGGAAAGAGGAAGGCACCATTTAGTATGGAGTTAAGGGAACGCGGAATCTACGCAGAAAGGCATAGAAACAGTAAGTTCTGAAAGAAGATCATGAAACAAGATCAAAGTTGAAGAGGAAAGTAGTAGGTGATGAAGAACAGGACAGCAGTGAACCGAAAAAAGGTGGTCCTTAACACAACAAAAACATTTTATTTCAACAAAAAAGAAGGCCTACCTAACTCTCAGCTCGGGCCCTGACATAGTCCCCCTGGGAGCGCTAGTTCCCATAGATACAATAATTGTATCCCCCTGAGGGGGGAAAGTACTAAAAGTATTTCCCAATTTGTAAGAATAGTTAAATGCGCGCGGTAAGAAAATATTACCAGCCACAACGAAGGAAATCATTTCTACGATTAGAATGTATGAACACGAATCCTTTTCCTATTTCAATCTTCTAGCACTAATGTCCTGTTAGCTACTGCCTTTTAAATCGGCTACTTTTTTAGCGGATACCCTGGATATTGCTCATTTATTATGTTTTACCATACGGCGACAATACAGGACATTTCTCGCCAATAATTCAGAAGAAAATTTCTGTTTGGTTATAGCCTAAGGCAACGCGCAGCTAAAATCATAGATGCTCCAGCAACTGAGTTACTCTGAGCTGCGAACCAGAGAAAATCTGTCTGGGTATGGCCTGAGGCAACGAGCGGCTAAAATCATAGATGCTCCAGCAACTGAGTTACTCTGGGCTGCGAACCAGAGAAAATCTGTCTGGGTATGGCCTGAGGCAACGAGCGGCTAAAATCATAGATGCTCCAGCAACTGAGTTACTCTGGGCTGCGAACCAGAGAAAATCTGTCTGGGTATGGCCTGAGGCAACGAGCGGCTAAAATCATAGATGCTCCAGCAACAAAGTTAGGCTGCGCTACGAACCAGAGATGCTCATCTGTGTACATACACTCGTGGTTTACTTTCACACCTTTCGAAGCTCAAAAATAGCTAAACTTAGCAAAAAAGATATGCCTTATAAAATTGTAACTTTGTTATGAGACCAACATGCTGATCTTGGTACATTTTTTACGCTATGAAAATTACAGTTTTTTTATTGTTTGTTATTAGTGCGTAACAAACTTTGTACAATACTGTGTGCTGAAAGCGTTTTAAATCTGTTGGGATTTTCTGAATTGCATTTCACATTATGCAATGGACTAATAATAAATAAGAGCAAGTTTTCGGTCTTCAAACTATTTTTATGGAAAATTTGCACGTACACCAATGAATATTTGCACACGCCTGAGGGATAAATGAAGTTTGATCTTGAGGAATAGATCTCTATGAGTGAATGGTTTCATTTGGGTTTAAAGTTCAGAAAATACACTTCACGAGTCAATAAATAAGTTCTTCCTAGTTAGTCACTGATTTTGGCCAAGATTAGAAAACTAGAAAATACATTGATTGAAGCGAACTGGAAATTTTATTGATAATGAGGTAACTGATAGTGATTTCATAACCTTCAAATGAGATTTTCTGTGCTAGAAATCCTGTACAACCTACATTAATTTTTTTGTTGTGAGGTAACTGATGGTGATTCAACACCCATTAAATAACATTTTTTTTTTGTGCAGCAGATCATGCACAACCTACCCAAATTTATTCACTGTGAGGTAAAGGATGGTGCTTTAAGAGCCTTTAAAAGATTTTTGTGCTGGAAATCCCGTGCAACCTAACTGAGCGAGTCCTACTTGAAACTATTTTCCTCTCTTTTGTAATCCAACACAATAGCCCCGAAACGCCTGCTTCCGTGACGGATTTCGAACGAAAATCATTCCATGTGAATTCTGGGCTTTCGAATGAAAATCATTCCGTACGAATTCTAGGATTTTAAAATCAAGCTCATCATTTCTCACAGACAACTGGAAAGCCGACCGTTCATTTATCCGGGTTGCTATCACACGACAACGTTCTAGATAGAATTCAACGCACTCACCATGTCAGGAACATAGTTCCCCTTGAGAGCACAAGAAAAACACCACACAGCAAGCCTCACTGAACACTGGCGCTCTAAACTAAGTTACTTCCATAGACAAATTAAAGTGAACCTTTGATAAAACTAATCATATACTGCTGCACAAGAAGCTGTAGAGGTAAGGCGGTATCCACTATACACGAATTGGAATCCAGAAGTGCTGGAACACACGCTCGACTCCCTCGCTGGAGCGCACTGACAGAGCGTGAGGCAACGAGTAGCAGCAAACACCCGCTACGTACAGCAAGGTCAACGACCAACCAAGGGTTCCTTCCAAGAGACTTGGAAAATAGCCGATCATTTTTTTAACTGTTTCTCCGGGACAAGATGCCTCGGTGATGGTGAATGACCAGATGCCAAGTGGGAAGATTTTTTACTAGGAAAATAACCTAAGCCGATCATTTTTAACTGTTTCTCCGGGATATGATGCCTCGGTGATGGTGGGTAACCAGATGCCAAGTGGAGAGATTTTTGACTAGAAAAATAACTTAGTCGATCATTTTTAGCTGTTTCTCCGGAACAAGATGCCTCGGTGATGGTGAATGACCAGATGCCAAGTGGGAAGATTTTTTACTAGGAAAATAACCTAAGCCGATCATTTTTGATTGTCCCTCCGGGACAAGATGCCTTGGTGACGGTGGGAGATTTTTAACATTGAAAATAACCTAGGCAGATCATTTTTGATTGTCGCTCCGTGCAAGATGCCTTGGTGATGGTGGGTGATGAAGTGGGGAAATTTTTGATGCATTTATTTACTGTAGGTTGGTGTTGAATGATGTTGTGACCACCTGTGTCGCTGATTTGACAGAAATTTTTAACTCTGCGCATCACAAACAGAGTTCTTCCAGCAAAGGGATAACTTGAGCCAAATTTTCCTGCTATTTCAGGAATATATGGAACCGCACAACTATGTTAACCTTTCAGTTTGAAAGAAAAATGAACTGTTCATTTAGATAACCTGAAGCTGGCTGTACATGAGAGTGTACTGGAAACTGGGATTATTTATTTTTAGAGATGTTCAGATAATTAAGTATAAGATACAAAGGACAGACATGAAAACAAAAAATATGTATGCAATGATAATTCTGGGATCGTTATTAAACGTCTAGAGGAGTTTACCCTCTAGAGTATACAACTTTACCCACAGATTTTAATTCAGAGTAAATATCATGATGGTCAAACCATTGTTCATCTGATTGTCTAGTTAATGATTGTCTGGTTAATGTGCTAGTTATGAAACAAGATTAGACTAGACGTTAGTTTAAGCCTCCATAACCGCAACAAAGGCGTTCTAAAGAGAGTGTAAAGGAGAGCACCATCCAGTGTGGAGTTTAGGGAACTCGGAATCTATGCACATGGTGCATAAAAACAGTAAGTAGAGAAAGAAGTTCATAAAACAAGAAAAAAAGTTGAAGAAGAAAGTAGTTGGAGCTAAAAAACAGGATAGCAGTAACCGAAAAAAGATGGTCCGTAACAAAACAAAAAGCCTATTATATTTCAACAAAAAGGTCTACCTAACCTTTAGCTAGGAATCTCTCATATTCCCCCTGGTATGCGAATTTCCATATACAAACTAGTTGTATTCCCCTGATGGTAGTTAGGATCAATTCTTTCGTCCTGCTTTTTCTCAGATATTTTAGACATTAAGTACGAGATTTTTAGCCAGTACATGGGACTCAAATTTTCTACTTTCAATTAAATTGAAAATAAAGAATAAAATGCACATGAAATGCCCAAGCAGTCACTGAAGTTGGTTGAGTACATAAATAGTTACATTTCATCCTGCCTATGATAATAATTTTAAGTAATTATCTTGTTGATGTATCGCTTGCACATAGAAGCAATCATTTAGCTTCTCTAATTGGTTGAAATATGCGTCAAAAATCAATTCAAACACGAGAAAATAATTTTAGAAAGAAATTACATCGACTGAACTACAGATGTAGAGTTGCAATGGACTAGTACGAGTTGCAATAGACTATTGAGACAAGTGAACCATTTTTTTGTCCTTGTTAATAGTTTTAAAACTAGATTACATGATGTGTCTAGGTTATGGACAATATCATATTCAAGAGGATATAAATACCAGTATGTGAAGGGCCATCCATTTACAGTATTATTCAAGTACTGCACATTGGTACGAGGCTGAAGTTTGAAGAAAACCCTCAAAGTCTTCAATCGTCAACACGTTGGACATATTGTGTAGCATGTTTCATTTTAGCGTTCCTTACAAATTAGATGAGATAACTTTTTGAGTAATTGGGTTTCTTTATTATTGAACTACGCATAATCCCATGACAGAGATATATTTCGAGTATAAGCGTGAAAAAATTAGAAAATGTATCACAAATAATTATTTTAGAAGAAGTTAGGAAATTTTTTCAACTGGTGTGAAAGATAATACGTAATTTTATGTTAAGAAATTCTTTGAACAAAACCTGTTAAACAAAGGATTGACATAACAGAAAGAAAACATTATAAAATAGAAAACAAAAAAATATATACAATTTAGCGATTTGCAACTAATAAAAAAAGAGATGAACCAGTGTAAAAATGCACAATATTCATTTCGAAGGTTTCGAAGTCTAAACTTCCGTCGTCAGTCCTAATGTAAGAGGGAATGGTCAAAACTGAAACTAGCTGATTTTGAAACGATAGAATTTCACTGAAATCGATTTCTAGCATTGATCGCAAAAAAATTAATTATAATTAAATTGTAAATTGTTATTTGTTGTGGATCGAATACCAGCAAAAAATATCCAAAAACGATTACGTTCCAATTTCAAACACGGTGCAAACTGTGAAGTAGCACAAAGTGTTACTTCTCGATAAAATTTTTAAATACTGCATTCTTAGAATCGTGAAAGAAGAATAAAGTGGACTATTGTTGTATAAAATGAGCCTGCAAAAGCACATCTTAGCATTTTTACGGTATGTTTCTGATTTTTTTGACATATTGAAACAGGTTTCACTAACGAAGAGTCCACCTAATGCAAACGTATATCATCAAATTTCGTGTTGTTAACAAAATTGTGTCAGAATGCGAAAGAGCACACAGCCAGTGGTACCACAGAGTGATGGTAAAATTTGGCTCCACCAATAAAAGAGACAGACAAATAATTTTTCATTTCCGTCAAAGCCTACACAACTAATGAAAAAGACATCACTGATAATTCAAGCATTGGTGCAAAAAATGTTCTAAAGTAGTACAATAAATTTTTACATGAAGAACAGTGTTAATTGAGAGCACGTATTTATAAAAATCATTGGTATTCTAACTCTAATTATTTATAAAAATTGTCTTTTGTTTTTTATGTTAAAATTTTAAAGGTTTTCATGAAAATTGGCAATGAGGTGTTTGAATTACCTGCTACGTGACCCACCGGTGGTTGCGGAAAGGATTTTCATAATGCTGCTGACCGATCAGCAACCATTAACACAACTTTAACAAATACTTAACAAAAATTGAATGCATGCATGATCTATTTAATGTTTTTAGTTTTCAAAATTGGTCCTTAAAATTAACTCTAATCTGATTTGAATATAACTTTAGTTTAACCCGCAGCATTTAACGTGTTAAGTGTTTAATACTTTGAGTGTGACGTGAGCCATATTTGGTCATTCAGGGAGTTTTCATTTTGCTTCTGACCAACCAGTAGTCACAAACTCAATTTTTAAAAACACCTCATAAAAACTGAGTGAAAACACGATCCAGTCAATGTTTGCCATTTTCAAGATTGCTCACTACAATTGACTTAAAACTTGAATTGGGTATGAAACTTCAGTTCAACCTGCCGCGGTCCAAGTCTTCAAATCCACATTCTGAATTGTGGTTATTCAAAAACTCGATCCTTTATTTTATCAGACATGAAGCAGGAAATGACTGAAATGAAATTGCTGCAACAGAAAGCCATAATAACAGCTTGCAGAAATTGCTTAATGAGACTTAATTTAATATGAAGGAGTGGGAAATCATTTTCTCACGCTTAACAAGTGATTGGGGCTTAATTTTTTCGTCTCTCGATGTCCAATTTTTCCTGACTGGCCTCAGGTTATGTTCCAAATGTTAGTCCTTTGCTTGGCGAAACAAAAGCTAATGAACAATTTTGCTAGGTTAGTACAACAATTTTGCTGGATAAGTAAAACAATTTTGCACAAATAATTTTGCAATTTTGCAGTTGGCGAGGTAAACATCGGATATTTTTAGATTTACACCTGCGACCTTTATGTAGGGAATTTTTACCTTGAATAAACCTAATACAGATCTTGCATATTTACCTGCCTATTTTAAATGTACACAGCGATTATAAGAAATTTAATAAGCTTCTATTATAATGTAACATTGATTTTAGCCTCTTTACTCTATTCTTAATTTTTATTCTCTAAATAAATCGTGCTCCAAAGCGTGTAGTGCTCTCAACAGCTCCGCCACGTCACAATGCAGCAACAGTAAGTGAAAGATTCGTGAATTCTAGTTTCAAATATACAGTATATAGGTTTATCGTCAACTTTTTAAGGTTTAATGAATAGCACATTTCTTTATTTCAGGAACAGATTATTCCCTTCAATTGCTGGAAGCAAGCACGTCCAAAAACCCCGTTGCAGCACAGAAATTAATGCAATATACAGAGTATGTTAACGAAATGTTAATGCAACTTTGCCAATAGGTAAGCATGGTGTACGTACCAAGGGTTTGCGTCCTTCTGCTCTCTTGTCCCGCGTGGCTCCGTTCTGTGGTGAACAATGCGTAATGAGTCAAAAAGTAACTGCGTACAGCAAAAATGAAGCTTATATTCCCAGTAAATCATGAAAAAAATACGTAATTAGTCAAGGTGTAACTGCGTATAGGAAAGAGAAAACGAGCTTATATTTGCTAGAAATCATGAAAGCGACGGAAAATAGGCGATTAGTCGAAATGTAACTGCGTGCAGCAAAAAAATGCTTATGTTTTCTTTAAATCATGAAAACTGCGAAAAATGCATAATTAGTCAAAATTTAAATGCGTATTGCAAAAAAATGAAGCTTATATTTTCAAGAGGTCATGAATGTGAAGATGAATAAGCTAACAAAAGTGAACTGACTATAGCAAAGAGACAAGCTTAAATTTGTGGGAAATCGTGGCTGCGGTGAAAAATGCTTAATTAGTCAAAGTGTGACTGCGTATAGCAAAACTTCTAGCTTATGTTTTCAAAAAATCATGAACACGATGAAAAATATACGTAATTATTCAAAATTTAACTGCGCATATAAAAACAAAAAACAATTTTATATTTTCTAGAAATCATGAACGCAATGAAAAATACATCATTAGTCAAAGTATAATTACGTATCGCAAAAAAAATCAAGCCTAAATTCATGTGCAATCGTGCTTGCAAATTTCAATCAAAATGAAACGCGATCTTCAGGTTTCCTTCATGGATTTTTCAAGTTTTCAAGTACTTCTATGCAGTATTTTTAAATTTTTGCATGTTACCACAAGGCTAAATCAAAAGACTCATGCCAGGCCTCGTAGAGATGGATGTTACTGAATGGTTCAGTGAAAAAAGAGCTCAGTCCAGAGAATTTACAGAATATACCGTAACAGGGAGGATACTCGCAATTCTTCCTCATACATGAAAGGGACATCTTAAGCGAAAATTTTTCGGTAAAATTCTTAAAATGTTTCTACAAAATACTTATGTACGAAGCTGAAGAACGAACCCAATTGGTAGCAAACCGTAAAGATTGGTAGAGAAAGAACAAAATTTGAGGTTTAATATTAAGTCTGGTAATGAAATGACAACATAGGTAGTAAAATGAGCAAATTGGCAGTGTAATATCAAAATTGACAGCGAAGTATCATAATTGTCAGTGAAATAAGAAAGAAAGAAAAAAGAGGATAAGTTTATTTCTAATAGAAATGCTACAAAGAATATTATTTGGTTTCCAAAATATTGAAACTGACAGCTAGATATCCTCATCGTAAAATCATTCCACAAAATTCACACTTGTGGGGGTCAAAGAAGAAACATCCAGTAGGTCAACCATAGTTAAATCCATTGATCTCAACTGCCTAACTGTAAAAACTCTACAATGTTCCGCTAACATGAGATTAATATTCAGAGAACGGTTGTATAACGTTTGATGAAATCAGTGCCACATTATAATTAATATCATTAATTTGATTAATCATATTAACCACATGATTAACATTCAGAGAACGGTTGTATACCGGCTGATGAAATCGGTGTCAAATTATTTTAGCTTGTAAATACAAGCGATCGTTTCATTAAGACGTACACTAAAAAAATAAAGAAGCTGCAATGCAAATAAGCGTTTATTTAAGAATTGCTGGATAACAGGCATCACGAAGTTTGCAGTCATGATGAAGTGACTTTGCTGAGACATGAAACACAACACCCGCGGTGTACCAGTGCTGCGGTGAGCGCTTCATGTCTGCAGTGCGCGACCGCAAAATGACAGCGAGCAAGCGCGTGGTGATGACAGCTGAAATAGCCTGGTGTATCGCCCGGCTTGGTAATTTATCTACGTGTGACGAGTTTCAGAAACGTGAAACATTCAAGGTATTATGGATACCTGAAGGTATTTATATCCACGAGCAATACGTCAGTCGAATCATTCCTTAAGCGGCCCATAGACGATCAATTTTATTGTCAATATAATTGACAACGATGAATATTGACAATTTAACTGATGGTTTGGGGGTTGATTGACGACCGTCAAATGATTTACTTAGTGGGCAAAAAAATCTCGTCAATATATTGAGTCAATGATATCGACAATTGAATTGATCGTCTATGGGCTGTGTTAGAGTTATATAATAATTTTAAGGTGTCACTACCCTCTGCCCCGAATAAGTACACTGACTTTTAGGGTACCCTAAAACAATCTTATTCGAATGAATCGAATTCTATTTTTTCTATAAGAGTTTTGCCAAACGTACTCTATAACTGATTGAAATAATTCTTAAACGTGGGAAAATGAAAATGTAAATTTTACTGTATCATGTTGATGATTTTGGTGAGAACTGAGCATTCTAGAACAGCCTTTGGGATTAGGTCATTAAATTGGGAGAAAATCTATGCATTCGAGTCAATCTCAATACTTTTAAGTAATACGAGACTAGAATTAGCATAAAATTTTTTCAGTTTTAAATCTAGGGCTTATTCGCATTCCAGCTCTTTAAGTTATTTTAGTTAACGTCGTTATGAAACGGTCGTGTCCACTTACACGCTAAAATAATTTGGCGCTGATTTCATCAAACGTTATACAACCGTCCTCCGAACATTTGTGCTTGTTGGTGATGCTTGTTATCCAGTGTGTGGTTCACCACATGTAAATACGAAAAATTATATCACAATTTTATAACAAATGAACTCAGTCCGTTCCCCGCATATTGGGCCATAAGTGTACCATAGGTATATTGTTCATTCAAGTACCGGTATAAATGAATGACGTTTCATCTGTTTCATCGATTTTTTTTAAATAATTGTAATCAGACGAGTTGGAATGTTATCGTGCAATTGTATTGTTCATATTTTTTGGGAAGGATTAAAATGTATTCGAGCAGTAAAATCGATTTCTCAATTCTGCTAATTACACACGACCAAACCAACTGTTAACTACCACGGACATGCGGTGAACGTTTAATTTAACCCCGGCACTACATTCAAAATGTGCCGTGTGATAGCAGTGCATGTACTCAACTCAGGCTAACTTTTTCGCTGGAGCATGCATGTTTTTCGCCGCCCGAGCGATTTAGCTACTTGGGCGGCGAAAAACATGCATGCAGGCGGCGGCGAAAAAGTTAGACTGGGAATACGGTAGCTCCGAAAATGTTATTTATGCACATTATGTCATGTGCGAAACGACCGCCTGATATTCATTCAATATAAAAATATAGTTCGATGCTTTTTCGTAAATCAGGATTTTTAGAAGGGCTCGCAATTAAGTTTCATTAATTTGTAATTATTGCGAAAATTTGAGCAGATCGTCCATAAATTTTAGCAACAGTAATGTCTTCAGAAGATTCATGTGAATTATTTCAAGAATTTCAGTAAGAGCTTTACAAACTACATTCATGCAACACGCACAGTAGGAATAAAAGGGAGTTAGCAAAATGTAAAAAATGAAATAGATATCAACAAACTGTGTTAAAAAGATTACAGTTCAGTCGCTCTTTGATGTATAATTTAAATACAATTTTTAAAAGAAAATTTCCGAAAGCTCATTCCCTATCGAAGGGTGAATAAACATATGGCCAGGAAATAGAGTAGCTACGGTGTTATGCTCGGGGAATGGTGAGATGCTCCCTGGCGGTGAAAGCTACGGATCACTAAGTCATTTGCTTCCCTCTTATTAGAAAACAATCGTAAAAATGACAAATGTATTTCCTGTAACTATAGTTGGGACGGAGTGCCCTGGTTATTTAGGTCATTTTGGAGGTGAAATATGTTGGATTTTCAAGGATATTTTGAGGGCGATATAAAAAGTATTTAATTATTTTAAGGGCAAATGAAAAATGCTTATTATAAAAATTATTACATAGGCGAAATAGAAAGATATTGATTACTGAAGCAATTTTAAAAATGAAGTAAAGAGGATTTTAATTTTAGGTAAATTTAAAGGCGAAGTAAAAAAATATTATTTGCGTTACTCTGATGGTAAAATAAAAAATATTTGATTATTTGAATCATTTTGATGGCGAATTCGAAAACGTTTGATGATTTAAAAAGGTTATCGTAGAGGCGAAAAAACTGTTCCATCATTTGAGTCATTTTGTAGGTGAAACAAAAAATACTTATTTAGCTCATTTTGGAATCGAAACAAAAATATACATACGATTATTTAGGTTAGTTTGAAGACGAAAAAAAAAGTTCAAGAGTTTGTTTGCAGCTCCATTACACTGCACGATTCGTACTTTGTGCGGATCTTACAGAATGTCGGGAAAGGTTTTCTAATTTCAGTGCACAAATTTACCAGCTATAATGATTTCAGTCTGAGAAATAAATACTTGCGAATGCGTTGCACTTCATGCTCAGGAATATTCAGCCGAAATTGCACCAGTGAGCGAAGTCTATGTGTACTCGAACATCGACAGTTTAATTCCTTTATTTATCGTTTCATTTCAAACTAATCCACCCCCCTTTATTTGAAATATGAAAGAAGGCGAAATGAAAAAAGGCCGAAAGAAATAAACAAAGTCAATCTCTCGAGAGTTGATGAGGCCGAGCTTGTATTACAAATACGCTCATCACACCTCGTTTGGCTGGCTTCGGACAGACAGACAGACGGACGCGGCTCTTATTATAGTATAGATGATGATGGTAAAGAACTCTTCACTAATAAACGAAGACATGAAGTCGATTACAACTCAAATTAAGCCTGAATTATAATGATGTAATCCAAATGTGGCAAAATACACATCTTCCGTGAGGAATGGCATGGTTTGCTCGCCAGCGTAGTTTAACTACCTGAAATTCTTGTTCTATTGTTCATTGAAGTACTCCTTAGAGCTAAGAATAGCTAAGCTAGCTAAGAATAATAAAATAATAATAAAAATAATGTTATTAATAGTAGACGCCATATATTGCTAGACGGCTAAAAAAATCATGAAAAATTACTATTGCATTGAGCACTTTAAATCCTGGCGAGATCGAGAGACCTGCAAGCGCACTTATATGGAAAATATACGTGGGACGTGTGCACATATGTATGTACACGGATACATATGTGTGTATGCACACGGGTACATATGTATGTTTATACACGGATACATATGTATGTATCCATGGGACGTGAGTGTGTATCCCAGGAGTCCAGGGAGGGGTACACTGAACATGTCACAAGCTCACAGTAAATACAGGATACCCACCAAAACTTCAGAGCTGCAGCCTCTATAGGATCACTTCATGTGTGAAAGATTATCCACAAAAAATAACTGGAAAAGTTAACCGTTAACTTTTAAGTAAAATATTTATTAGCATACGTTTTTCATTCATTCGTTTTCCCAACTAAATATTTAACTCCTGGCATGGTTGTTGTCTACTTCTTGGGATTTGTCTATCAATTTAGGACTTTCGCGTTATAAAATATTCAAAATTCAATTGGTCGTAACGGATTTCATGTATCAACTTTTCCTGGAAATAAACATTTCTTTATTCTTAGGATTTTATGTTTCCCTCGTGGAATAGCTTGACTTCAACTCCTCAATTAATGCTTCCCTACTTGTTCACGAATCGCCCAGCACTGATTGAACTACGCAGTCACGTAGCTGGTATGCTCTAGATATTGCTCATGTCAAAGCTAAGTCAATAGCCAAAGGTAAAATAATTATCCTCAAGTCCATAGCCACCTTATGTGCGGTTGAAAGGTAAAATAGTTATCCTCTTGTCAATGAAAAATACCTATTTACTTGGTTATAACATTAGTTACATCACAAAACATGCATGTTGCCTACCAATAGCTCAAAATCAGTACTTCTGTAGCTGTTGTTCGTACCGAAACTAAATGAATAGGGATCTTATCTTCGGCGCAAAAGTAAAATAATTAGTTACTTAGTTACTACATTCGTTACAACATTACTAAACATGCATGCTGTGTACCGATACTAGAGTAAAATAGTTCAAAATTAATACTACTAGAAGATTCTCCTCACAATAGAACTACGAATCGTAAATCAATAGCCAAGTTATCCTCGGTTCAATGGTAAAATTACTAGTTACTTTCAATAACATCACTGAACGTTCATGCAGTGTAACGAAACAAGAGTACAATAGGTCAATTTCGTTAATGCGTCTTGAATTGAGTAAAAGTAAGGAATTCGCAAGCGCATATAATTATTATGAGAAGATTGGTTGTAATTCATCATTCCCGCACCTTTTTCTCATGAAACGACTTCAAGAGAAGATGTCTTTAGCTCCAAGCACAGCCAACACAAAATATCTCCTTCGTGACTTTCACACGCTGTTTGTACGTTGCCTGCAACTAATTTTTGTAGAGAAGGCTTGAGTTAGCCAAAGTCTAACTTTCTCGCCGTTGCATGTATAATTTTAGCCGCCCTTCGCAGAAGCAGCACTTCGACCCCTGCAATCCTAGATGCGCAGTGAGAAAGTTAGACCGGAACACTGTGCCACGACGATATAATGCGATATCGACACCATCAGTATCCAGCGCTATCGACATCATCAAGTGATATCGACAATATCAAGCGATACCGACACCATCAAGCCATATCGACACAATCAAGCGATATCGACACCACCAAGCGATACCAACACCACCAAGCGATATCGACAACACCTAGCGATAGCGAAACCATCAAGCGATATCAACACCACCAAGCGATACCAACAACACCAAGCAAAATCGACAACATCAAGCGATAGCGACACCATCAAGCAACATCAACACCACCAAGCGAT
Organism: Morinoia aosen; assembly: GCA_030386875.1. Lineage (NCBI taxonomy): Eukaryota > Metazoa > Arthropoda > Malacostraca > Amphipoda > Talitridae > Morinoia > Morinoia aosen. Next base: position 34,131,783 of record CM059556.1, read on the forward strand.
ACCAACACCACCAAGCGATATCGACAACACCTAGCGATATCGACACCATCAAGCGAAACCAAAATAACCAAGCGATATCGCCACCATCAAGCGATATCGACACCACAAAGCAATATTGACGCGATATTAACACCTTCAAGCAACGATATCATGAAGCGCTGTCAGCTGAGCGCCACTTCCTGAGGGCCGTGAATGACAAAAACACAAGAAGGTTTTTGCGTGAGCCCAGCGTCGGCGAGGCAGGTCGCGTCCCAGTGACTTATTGAACTGCCGTGCGTGATCATGGGAGCCCCCTGGCCTGGCCGTTCGCGTGGGAGAAAGTTACGCTACCATGTACTATGGCTCACAAGTAACCCTACGAGCGAAACTCAATACGCGTTCTACTTCTCAAGTAATGTGTACCAGGCACGGTTCTAGATATGCTACTTCTCAAATAATGTGTACCAGGCACTGTTCTAGATAAGATACTCAAATAATGTGTACCAGGCACGGTTCTAGATATGCTACTTCTCAAATAATGTGTACCAGGCACTGTTCTAGATAAGATACTCAAATAATGTGTACCAGGCACGGTTCTAGATATGCTACTTCTCAAGTAATTTGTACCAGGCACTGTTCTAGATAAGATAATTCTCAAATAATGAGTACCAGGCACGGTTCTAGATATGCTACTTCCCAAGTACTGTGTACCAGGCGCGGTTTTGTATAGATAAGCTACTTCTCAGATAATGTGTACCAGGAACGGTTTTAGATATGCTATTTCACAGATAATGTGTACCATGGGAACGGTTTTAGATATGCTATTTCTCAGATAATGTGTACCAGGAACGGTTTTAGATACGCTATTTCTCAGATGTGTACCAGGAACGGTTTTAGATATGCTACTTCTCGTAATGTGTACCAGGCCCGGTTCTAGATATGCTGTTCGTGCGCTGTTCATGCCTCGATTTCGAAAAAAAAAGCTGTTCACGTCTTGATTTCGGCATCAGTTTTTTCCGGTTAAAGCTTGTAAGTGGGAAAAATGAGAAGGGCTTGGAATTTTACACACAACCTTTAGTGAGAGTGTACAAATATTTTGGATTTTCACATTAACTAGCCTTGAAGTTATTATTTGAGCACATCACATTTATGTGCTGAGTTTGTGCTTCTGAACTCCTGCGTGCGGAGTTTTATCGCGATCGCGTCATACGTTTGTCATTTACGATAGTGTGCGCATTTTCGTTCAGCCATCAATTTACACCAAAGAGGAACAACGAACTGACATCTGTTTTTGTCGCCATAGGAGAACAACGAACTGAGATAAACTTTTGACGGAATGAACAAGACAAAAGAAAGCCTACCTATCCTTTAGCTCGGAACTTTACAAACTCCACGGGGAGTGCTAATTCCAATAGATACAAGAGTTGCATCCCCATGAGGGAAGTTTTTAACAATTAATGAAGTGGAGGGTGGAAGTAATTGCTGACGCTTCGTCGTATTTAGTTCTAGATTTATGCGCTCAGTTATGAGTGCAACGAGTGCGCTTACAAGCTAAAAGATATAAGTAGCTAAACAAATATTTAACACATATTAATTATGCTAAAATCAGGTGTTCAGTACAATACTATAACTACCGATTGAAACTAATTTCTTGGTCATGACAAAAAAGTAATAAAGTTGAAGATCGTACAAAAACGGTAATTGAGCAGCTATGTAGTACAAGTGTAATTTGTTGGTTGCGTTATAGTAAAAATCTGTTCTACTCCCTAACAATTGGCGATTGTAGACGCAATATTCTGGCTGGATCCATTACTATAGACCATGGCTGCTCAACCTCTATTATTGTCGTGTACCCCCTTAGCTTAAATCTTCATGTACCCCCAGCACAGATAAAGGTTTAAGAAACTATGAAAAGACACTTGATGATTTATAATTATGTATACTTTTACGATTGTATGTAAATATATATAGTAGATTTTAACATATTAAGTATGTTAAATGTACCCCCGGTTGAGAAGCCTTGCTGTAGACGAACTTTTACACGTAGTTTGTTCTGGATTTTCAAAACAATATTTAATTGGACTCGGCTAAGAACGGATAATAGAGCCATGCAGCATATAATTGCTTCTTCAGTAATAAGAAATTATCATGATGTTACTAACTTCAATAACATGAAACTTGCTCGGTAAGGTAAAATATCTTTACTTAATGCGTGTTCAAGTTTATACTCTGACACAATAATTTTCATTTATTAATCAACCAAATTTGCACTCCTATATGAACAAGGATATATTTTACATCCTCTTTTTAAGATTTTCTTGAATCTAAATTATTGTTGATATTGCCGTTAATATTTTTGAAAGCATAAAGAATGGAAACTAACGATCATGCATCTAAAACTCGGAGGAATGAGAACTGTTTCCTTGAGTGCTGAAATTAAATTTGGGGTGAAAGCAACCTTCAAACATCGAACTTGATAGTTGTTCATTGAGATTGTCAGAGATTCAAAGCTGTTTATTGGAATTGTCAGAGATTCAAAGCTGTTCATTGAGATTGTCAGAGATTCAAAGCTGTTTATTGGAATTGTCAGAGATTCAAAGCTGTTCATTGGGATTGTCAGAGATTCAAAGCTGTTCATTGGGATTGTCAGAGATTCATAGGTGTTCATTGCGATTGTCAGAGATTCATAGGTGTTTATTGCGATTGTCAGAGATTCAAAGCTGTTCATTGAGATTGTCAGAGATTCAAAGCTGTTCATTGAGATTGTCAGAGATTCAAAGCTGTTTATTGAGATTGTCAGAGATTCAAAGCTGTTTATTGAGTTGTCAGAGATTCAAAGCTGTTCATTGAGATTGTCAGAGATTCAAAGCTGTTTATTGGGATTGTCAGAGATTCAAAGCTGTTCATTGAGATTGTCAGAGATTCAAAGCTGTTCATTGAGATTGTCAGAGATTCAAAGCTGTTCATTGAGATTGTCAGAGATTCAAAGCTGTTCATTGAGATTGTCAGAGATTCAAAGCCGTTCATTGAGATTGTCAGAAATTCAAAGCTGTTCATTGAGATTGTCAGAGATTCAAAGCTGTTTATTGAGATTGTCAGAGATTCAAAGCTGTTCATTGAGATTGTCAGAGATTCAAATCTGTTTATTGAGATTGTCAGAAATTCAAAGCTGTTCATTGAGATTGTCAGAGATTCAAAGCTGTTTATTGAGATTGTCAGAGATTCAAAGCTGTTCATTGAGATTGTCAGAGATTCAAAGCTGTTTATTGAGATTGTCAGAGATTTAAAGCTGTTCATTGAGATTTTCAGAGATTCAAAGCTGTTTATTGAGATTGTCAGAGATTCAAAGCTGTTCATTGAGATTGTCAGAGATTCAAAGCTGTTTATTGAGATTGTCAGAGATTCAAAGCTGTTTATTGAGATTGTCAGAGATTTAAAGCTGTTCATTGAGATTGTCAGAGATTCAAAGCTGTTTATTGAGATTGTCAGAGATTCAAAGCTGTTCATTGAGATTGTCAGAGATTCAAAGGTGTTTATTGAGATTGTCAGAGATTCAAAGCTGTTTATTGAGATTGTCAGAGATTCAAAGCTGTTCATTGAGATTGTCAGAGATTCAAAGATGTTCATTGAGATTGTCAGAGATTCAAAGCTGTTCATTGAGATTGTCAGAGATTCAAAGCTGTCCATTGAGATTGTCAGAGATTCAAAGCTGTTTATTGAGATTGTCAGAGATTCAAAGCTGTTCATTGAGATTGTCAGAGATTCAAAGCTAATCATTGAGATTGTCAGAGATTCACAGCTGTTTATTGAGATTGTCAGAGATTCAAAGCTGTTCATTGAGATTGTCAGAGATTCAAAGCTGTTTATTGAGATTGTCAGAGATTCAAAGCTGTTCATTGTGATTGTCAGAGATTCAAAGCTGTTTATTGTGATTATCAGAGATTCAAAGCTGTTCATTGAGATTGTCAGAGATTCAAAGCTGTTTATTGAGATTGTCAGAGATTCAAAGCTGTTCATTGAGATTGTCAGAGATTCAAAGCTGTTCATTGAGATTGTCAGAGATTCAAAGCTGTTCATTGACATTGCCAGAGATTCAAAGCTGTTCATTGAGATTGTCAGAGATTCAAAGCTGTTCATTGAGATTGTCAGAGATTCAAAGCTGTTCATTGAGATTGTCAGAAATTCAAAGCTGTTCATTGAGATTGTCAGAGATTCAAAGCTGTTTATTGAGATTGTCAGGGATTCAAAGCTGTTTATTGGGATTGTCAGGGTTTCAAAGCTGTTCATTGAGATTGTCAGAGATTCAAAGCTGTTCATTGAGATTGTCAGAGATTCAAAGCTGTTTATTGAGATTGTCAGGGATTCAAAGCTGTTTATTGGGATTGTCAGGGTTTCGAAGCTGTTCATTGAGATTGTCAGAGATTCAAAGCTGTTCATTGAGATTGTCAGAGATTCAAAGCTGTTTATTGAGATTGTCAGAGATTCAAAGCTGTTCATTGAGATTGTCAGAGATTCAAAGCTGTTTATTGAGATTGTCAGAGATTCAAAGCTGTTTATTGAGATTGTCAGAGATTTAAAGCTGTTCATTGAGATTGTCAGAGATTCAAAGCTGTTTATTGAGATTGTCAGAGATTCAAAGCTGTTCATTGAGATTGTCAGAGATTCAAAGGTGTTTATTGAGATTGTCAGAGATTCAAAGCTGTTTATTGAGATTGTCAGAGATTCAAAGCTGTTCATTGAGATTGTCAGAGATTCAAAGATGTTCATTGAGATTGTCAGAGATTCAAAGCTGTTCATTGAGATTGTCAGAGATTCAAAGCTGTCCATTGAGATTGTCAGAGATTCAAAGCTGTTTATTGAGATTGTCAGAGATTCAAAGCTGTTCATTGAGATTGTCAGAGATTCAAAGCTAATCATTGAGATTGTCAGAGATTCACAGCTGTTTATTGAGATTGTCAGAGATTCAAAGCTGTTCATTGAGATTGTCAGAGATTCAAAGCTGTTTATTGAGATTGTCAGAGATTCAAAGCTGTTCATTGTGATTGTCAGAGATTCAAAGCTGTTTATTGTGATTATCAGAGATTCAAAGCTGTTCATTGAGATTGTCAGAGATTCAAAGCTGTTTATTGAGATTGTCAGAGATTCAAAGCTGTTCATTGAGATTGTCAGAGATTCAAAGCTGTTCATTGAGATTGTCAGAGATTCAAAGCTGTTCATTGACATTGCCAGAGATTCAAAGCTGTTCATTGAGATTGTCAGAGATTCAAAGCTGTTCATTGAGATTGTCAGAGATTCAAAGCTGTTCATTGAGATTGTCAGAAATTCAAAGCTGTTCATTGAGATTGTCAGAGATTCAAAGCTGTTTATTGAGATTGTCAGGGATTCAAAGCTGTTTATTGGGATTGTCAGGGTTTCAAAGCTGTTCATTGAGATTGTCAGAGATTCAAAGCTGTTCATTGAGATTGTCAGAGATTCAAAGCTGTTTATTGAGATTGTCAGGGATTCAAAGCTGTTTATTGGGATTGTCAGGGTTTCGAAGCTGTTCATTGAGATTGTCAGAGATTCAAAGCTGTTCATTGAGATTGTCAGAGATTCAAAGCTGTTCATGGTGATTGTCAGAGATTCAAAGCTGTTCATTGAGATTGTCAGAGATTCAAAGCTGTTCATTGAGATTGTCAGAGATTCAAAGCTGTTCATTGAGATTGTCAGAGATTCAAAGCTGTTCATTGAGATTTTCAGAGATTCAAAGCTGTTCATTGAGATTGTCAGAGATTCAAAGCTGTTCATTGAGATTTTCAGAGATTCAAAGCTGTTCATTGAGATTTTCAGAGATTCAAAGCTGTTCATTGAGATTGTCAGAGATTCAAAGCTGTTCATTGAGATTGTCAGAGATTCAAAGCTGTTTATTGAGATTGTCAGAGATTCAAAGCTGTTCATTGAGATTTTCAGAGATTCAAAGCTGTTCATTGAGATTTTCAGAGATTCAAAGCTGTTCATTGAGATTTTCAGAGATTCAAAGCTGTTCATTGAGATTGTCAGAGATTCAAAGCTGTTCATTGAGATTTTCAGAGATTCAAAGCTGTTCATTGCGATTGTCAGAGATTCAAAGCTGTTCATTGAGATTTTCAGAGATTCAAAGCTGTTCATTGAGATTGTCAGAGATTCAAAGCTGTTCATTGAGATTGTCAGAGATTCAAAGCTGTTCATTGAGATTTTCAGAGATTCAAAGCTGTTCATTGCGATTGTCAGAGATTCAAAGCTGTTCATTGAGATTGTCAGAGATTCAAAGCTGTTCATTGAGATTGTCAGAGATTCAAAGCTGTTTATTGAGATTGTCAGAGATTCAAAGCTGTTCATTGAGATTTTCAGAGATTCAAAGCTGTTCATTGAGATTTTCAGAGATTCAAAGCTGTTTATTGAGATTGTCAGAGATTCAAAGCTGTTCATTGAGATTGTCAGAGATTCAAAGCTGTTTATTGAGATTGTCAGAGATTCAAAGCTGTTCATTGAGATTGTCAGAGATTCAAAGCTGTTTATTGAGATTGTCAGAGATTCAAAGCTGTTCATTGAGATTGTCAGAGATTCAAAACTGTTCATTGAGATTGTCAGAGATTCAAAGCTGTTCATTGAGATTGTCAGAGATTTAAAGCTGTTCATTGAGATTGTCAGAGATTCAAAGCTTTTCATTGAGATTGTCAGAGATTCAAAGCTGTTCATTGAGATTGTCAGAGATTCAAAGCTGTTCATTGCGATTTTCAGAGATTCAAAGCTGTCTATTGAGATTGTCAGAGATTCAAAGCTGTTCATTGAGATTGTCAGAGATTCAAAGCTGTTTATTGAGATTGTCAGAGATTCAAAGCTGTTCATTGAGATTGTCAGAGATTCAAACCTGTTCATTGAGTTTGTCAGAGATTCAAAGCTGTTCATTGAGATTGTCAGAGATTCAAAGCTGTTCATTGAGATTTTCAGGGATTCAAAGCTGTTCATTGAGATTGTCAGAGATTCAAAGCTGTTTATTGAGATTGTCAGAGATTCAAAGCTGTTTATTGGGATTGTCAGGGTTTCAAAGCTGTATATTGAGATTGTCAGGGATTCAAAGCTGTATATTGAGATTGTCATGAATTCAAAGGTGTTTATTGAGATTGTCAGGGATTCAAAGCTGTTTATTGAGATTGTCAGAGATTCAAAGCTGTTCATTGAGATTGTCAGAGATTCAAAGCTGTTCATTGAGATTGTCAGAGATTCAAAGCTGTTCATTGAGATTGTCAGAGATTCAAAGCTGTTCATTGAGATTGTCAGAGATTCAAAGCTGTTCAGTGAGATTGTCAGAGATTCAAAGCTGTTCATTGAGATTGCCAGATATTCAAAGCTGTTCATTGAGATTGTCAGGGATTCAAAGCTGTTTATTGAGGTTGTCAGGGATTCAAAGCTGTTTATTGAGATTGTCAGAGATTCAAAGCTGTTTATTGGGATTGTCAGGGTTTCAAAGCTGTATATTGAGGTTGTCAGGGATTCAAAGCTGTATATTGAGATTGTCATGAATTCAAAGCTGTTTATTGAGATTGTCAGGGATTCAAAGCTGTTTATTGAGATTGTCAGAGATTCAAAGCTGTTTATTGAGATTGTCAGGGATTCAAAGCTGTTTATTGGGATTGTCAGGGTTTCAAAGCTGTATATTGAGATTGTCTGGGATTCAAAGCTGTACATTGAGATTGTCAGGGATTGTATATTTGATAGTTCATGGTAGGGACTGCCTGCATTATCTCAGCAGACACTCATTATGCAATTGTTTCTTGGCTGCTGAACGCGCCCGTTACCTCTGCCGGTCCATGCATGGCGGCATTTAGATGGTGTGGAACATCCACTCCACCCACATCGCCAGATACAACAATGTTGCTTGTGGCGATGTGGGTGCAATGTAAAGAATGAACTTCATCTCGCCAGAAACAACAATGTCGTTTGTGGCGATGTGGGTGCAATGTTCAGAATGAACTTCTCATTGCCACCAACAAGCGACGACAATGTTGAGAATGAACCACATTTTCGGTAACAGACAATTATAGTATAAAGGCTGCAACTCATATCTTCTGTAACAAAGAATTATATAGTGGAAGATCCACTCGATACCCCCCAAAAAATGAGCAACGGTATTCTTAAATATGAAATTCACATCTCCTTCAACAAGCAAGGATAATTTTGAGAATGAACTTCGCTACCCCGGTAATACGGAACAATATTTTTGAGGATCCATCGCGCACCTCCTGTAATAAGTAATTATATAATAAAAGATACATCACAAAGCTCGTGTAGCAAACAATTATATAGTTGAGGGTCCTTCACACCGCTCGTGTAAGAAGCAATTATATAGTTCAAGATACATCACACAGATCGTGTAGCAAACAATTATATAGTTGAGGTTCCTTCACACCGCTCGTGTAAGAAGCAATTATATAGTTTAAGATACATCACACAGATCGTGTAGCAAACAATTATATAGTTGAGGTTCCTTCACACCGCTCGTGTAAGAAGCAATTATATAGTTTAAGATACATCACACAGATCGTGTAGCAAACAATTATATAGTTGAGGTTCCTTCACACCACTCGTGTAAGAAGCAATTATATAGTTTAAGATAAATCACACAGATCGTGTAGCAAACAATTATATAGTTGAGGGTCCTTCACACCGCTCGTGTAAGAAGCAATTATATAGTTTAAGATACATCACACAGATCGTGTAGCAAACTATTATATAGTTGAGGATCCTTCACACAGCTCGTGTAAGAAACAATTATATAGTTTAAGATACATCACACAGATCGTGTGGCAAACTATTATATAGTTGAGGGTCCTTCACACCACTCGTGTAAGAGGCAATTATATTGTTAAGGATCCATCACAAGTTCCCAGTAATAAGCAATACCACAATTAATGACCCCTTCCACACCGCCTACCCAAAACCAGCGTTTTCAAATAACGCGAAAGTCATGACTGACAAAACGCGCGATGCTGCTGCCGTCTCCGAGGACAGCGAGTCTAGAACTCCCTCGCAAACTACAAATCCTGTCTACCCTCTTTTAACCAGAGTTTCCGTCTAAATGGTGCTCATATATCTGTACGGACACGAGGAAAAATATTTCCATTTATCGAAACAACAGCTTTTATTTTTTTTGAACGGGAGTTTTAGTGCACGAACTCCGTATAGCGTGCCTATTAAGACTGATATTCCAGAAGCGAAAAAGGGAAAACTGCCTTCTGTTAATTCTTTTAGTGTCTGTGTCAACCTCCTAAGCATTCTGAATTGATTTTGCCTCTGCACTTGCGTTGATGTTCCTTGCAAACTCATTGAGTGAAGCATGTGATGTTTGGATGAGAAAGGTAAACACCAGCGACCATACTTTTGATTTTGAAACCCGGAAATAAAAATGGGGAAAATTCTCATTGCATGATTTTGAAACAATTACAGACAAGCTGTTGAATATGCACAAAATTGCCAGTAACATCAATCAACGATTTGTATCAAGCGTTTACTTTCTCTTCCCTCGTTACGAATCCTTAGACGTTCTTTACCTCCTTTGCTTTTGTGCTACTCTTTTAAGGGAATTCGATTGGACTTGGCTTGGTGATCAGCGCCTCGAGTCAAGAGTTCCCTGTCTTTTTATTATTATCAACCCTGTACTCAGTACAGACTGCACATAAAGTATATAGCTGCCTCTCGTCAGCACCAACATCTTGAGTCGGCAGCAAAACATTACTTTGGTTTTCCCTCATCAACCCTGTGTTCAGTACCCACTGCCTCTCGTCATCACCAACATCTCGAGTTGACAGCAAGGCGTTACTTTGGTTTTCCATAATCAGTTCCAACATTACTATATTTTTCCATCATTACCAGTACCAACTGCATGTCTATAGGCGCCTCTGGTCAGCCCCAGCATCTCAGCCGAACAATTCGAGGTCCGTATACAAGTGTAAGATGGACTTCGTTGCGTTCCAGTATGCGGAAAGGATGCAGAGTGTGACCCTTGCTCCTTGGAGCTGTGGAAGTCATGGCAACTTCAGCACTCTCGCGCTCTCACCAAGGACACTTGCACCGCACTGTGCTTCGCTGCATGCAGAGTAACCTAATTTTCCATTGAAGCGTATTCCTTGTTTCAGAATTGGAAGCTGCACTTCTACCTTTCCAGATATATTTAACATAGACACTTGCTCCGCTTGCTTCGTTGCATGTAGAATAACATAAATTCGAATGAAAGCGTATTCCTCGTTTCTCGAATTTAAATCCGCGCTTGTACTTCTTTAGCGATGTTTAACAAGAACATTTGCTCCGCACTATGCTTCGTTGCATGTAAAGTAACCTAATTTTGGATTAAAGCGTAGTCCTCGTTTCAGAACTTGAAGCTGCGCTTGTACTTACTTCTTCGGAGACATTTCATCGCTCACAGGCTTCTCGAAAAAAATGCATTTTCAGTGACTAATAACCTCAACCTGGCAGAAAATAACATAAATTCTTTCAGAAATAGCTCAGAACAAAGCCTAGTGTTAGAATACTGCGACAGAATTGTGTAATTGTGCCGTGTTTTGCGTTAGATTATGCTCAACAATAATCGAGCAGCGTAGTCCAATGTATGTGGGGAGACGACTTGTAGACCATCATTGAAGTATATAGTTTGACATGTACTTCGCTACTGAGGAATTTCACCATTCGCCATCCCCTTCGTCGGGTTTTGTTGTGCCCTGAACTCCAATTGAGTTGTTCCTGCGTTTCCATTTTTGTTGCTTGGAAAATCCTCGAATTTTGATATATTTTGAAAACACCTTTCAAATTTTAGACTTAATATATTATAGTAGATTAAATTATTAATTTATATTATTAAAGCCGATATTTAATTTCAACTTCTTTTCTATATTTTTACTTTAAATTGTGCTTCTCTACATATTTTGAGGCAACAACTACAGAAAGCAGAGCTGAAAGACACTCCACTTCAAGGCCGAGTCTTTTAATTAAGAGATGGTCGGATTGACACGTGGCATTTCGTCTATATTTTGATGCCTTCAAATTAGAGGCAAAGCTGTATTGAAATCAATCTCACCAAGCTATCATGTTACAGCCTCACAAATTTCGATGCTGTCTAATGTAATCTTACTCTTTGAGCGGTTTTTTGTACATAACTACACTAACACTTTGACTGCGATGTGAGCCATATTTGGCCACGGAGGGAGTTTCCATTATGTTGCTGACCTACCAGTAGTCACAAACTCAATTATCCAAAACATTTAATCAAAATAAATGGAGACGCGATTCAGTTAATGCTAGGTATTTTCAACATTGCTTACCACAATTTACTTTAATAAACTTGTATTGAAAATTGAACTTCAGTTTTCCCTGCCACTTTCAAAGAGCTTATTCACGATTCTAAGTCATGCATGAGACATTGTCAGTATTTCAGAATCAACCATAAGTACATCATGGAATAATATACCAGGTCTTAACAAAAGCTTCATAAAGTAATATTATGTCATGAAAAATTAGACACAATGTAGCCCTTATGAACAAAATAGTTGCGATGTGTAATCGAGCTACGCCTACCTGATCTTATATTTGCAAAATAGCATTTCCGATCGTTACAAACCAGAAAAATAAACATGAAAACAAAAATATTTGGGAATGGTAGGTTGAATTTTCGTGATAGGCTTAAGAAACAATCAAAATGTTTACCCCGTTCCTCACTGGAAAAATTTGTGATTGAGTCGTTGCATTCTCAGGTGAAAGAAATTTTACAATTTTTCTCAAAGTATAGCGTGGCCAAAGACAACAAAAATACGTGCGAAATTGATTGCATTGTTCGGTCGCAGAACGAAACATGTTTTATATCTGTAATTACCAGAGCACTCAGTATATTTTGATCTCAATGAAGAGCACCCATTTCATTTTGATCTCATGAGCCAATCAATTGTTGCCGTGTAGGGTCAAATCAAAGCAACAGCAACGATTTTTGAGACGCTTTATAAGGCCACTTCTTTGAGGCCACTGCGGAGTTCAGACGCACTTCTTTAGAGCAGAGTTTCCAACCTTTTTTTTTCGCCCCGTACCCTTGAAGAAATTTCATTCAAACCTCGTACCACTGGAAATAAAAATGCCACAACATACCGCAAAGCCAATATCCCATTATTTACCTGGACTTTTCTCGCACCCCCTGAAATTTCGTTTCCCGTCCCCAGGGGGTACAGGCACCCCAGGTTGGGAACCCGTAATATAGAGAGTGAGTACCTGCTCCAAGTTGGAGGCTATAGCTCACCTAGCGTAAAATTTGCTGTAGAAGAAACAAATGATAGAAATAAAGAAAGAGAGAATGGAAACAAAGAAAGAAAGAAAGGAAAGTGCACAAAAATTTCGTGAAACTTTTGTGAGGGATGTGAATCCATTTCCATAAATCCTGTTATTCGGATTTTGGGCACCATGGTGTATGTCTGAGGAGTAGTTTTGAAGCGAAACACCTCATGCGTAGTTTGGGGAAAACCTGGATTATGTGCTTTGGTTGCTGCAGAAGAGGGATGTCTCTGCTATGAAGCACACCCAGCAGTGCCATGAGCATATTTTAGTACGGATCAATTAAGAAAATGATAACATAGTAGATAGTGGAAGTATGATTGAAAAGGAATTCAGTTATTTTCTCTAACACCACATTAAATTTAGGGTTTAAGGGTTATAGGTTAGCTTAAGCCTCCTTGACCGCTACAAAAAAGAGCGTATTGAAGAGAGGAAGGAGGTAGGCACCATTCAGTATGGAGATAAGAGAATGAGGAATCTATGCAGAAGAGGCATAGAAACAGTAAGTTGAGAAAGAAGTTCATGAAATGAGATAAAAGTTGAAGAAGCAAGTCAGAGGTGCTGAAAAACAGGATAGCAGTGAACCGAAAAAGGTGGTACTTAACATAACAAAAATAAACATTTTATTTCAACAACAAAAGGCCTACCTAACTCTCAGCTCGGGACCTCACATTTTACCCTGGGAGCGCTGAGTCCCATAGATTCAACAGTTCTATCTCCCTGAGGGGGTAAATTTCAGTTCTTTTCTCTAACCCCACATTGAATTTCAATTCTTTTCTCTAACCCCACATTGAATTTCAATTCTTTTCTCTAACCCCACATTGAATTTCAATTCTTTTCTCTAACCCCACATTGAATTTCAATTCTTTTCTCTAGCCCCATATTGCATTTCATTTCTATTCTCTAACCCCACATTGAATTTCAGTTCTTTTCTCTAACCCCACATTGAATTTCAATTCTTTTCTCAAACCCCACATTGAATTTCAATTCTTTTCTCTAACCCCACATTGAATTTCAATTCTTTTCTCTAACCCCACATTGAATTTCAATTCTTTTCTCTAACCCCACATTGAATTTCAGTTCTTTTCTCTAACCCCACATTGAATTTCAGTTCTTTTCTCTAACCCCACATTGAATTTCAGTTCTTTTCTCTAACCCCACATTGAATTTCAATTCTTTTCTCTAACCCCACATTGAATTTCAATTCTTTTCTCTAACCCCACATTGAATTTCAGTTCTTTTCTCTAACCCCACATTGAATTTCAATTCTTTTCTCTAACCCCACATTGAATTTCAGTTCTTTTCTCTAACCCCACATTGAATTTCAGTTCTTTTCTCTAACCCCACATTGAATTTCAATTCTTTTCTCTAACCCCACATTGAATTTCAATTCTTTTCTCTAGCCCCATATTGCATTTCATTTCTTTTCTCTAACCCCACATTGAATTTCAGTTCTTTTCTCTAGCCCCATATTGCATTTCATTTCTATTCTCTAACCCCACATTGAATTTCAGTTCTTTTCTCTAACCCCACATTGAATTTCAGTTCTTTTCTCTAACCCCACATTGAATTTCAGTTCTTTTCTCTAACCCCATATTGCATTTCATTTCTATTCTCTAACCCCACATTGAATTTCAATTCTTTTCTCTAACCCCACATTGAATTTCAATTCTTTTCTCTAACCCCACATTGAATTTCAGTTCTTTTCTCTAACCCCACATTGAATTTCAGTTCTTTTCTCTAACCCCACATTGAATTTCAGTTCTTTTCTCTAGCCCCACATTGCATTTCATTTCTATTCTCTAACCCCACATTGAATTTCAGTTCTTTTCTCTAACCCCACATTGAATTTCAGTTCTTTTCTCTAACCCCACATTGAATTTCAGTTCTTTTCTCTAACCCCACATTGAATTTCAGTTCTTTTCTCTAACCCCACATTGAATTTCAGTTCTTTTCTCTAACCCCACATTGAATTTCAGTTCTTTTCTCTAACCCCACATTGAATTTCAGTTCTTTTCTCTAACCCCACATTGAATTTCAGTTCTTTTCTCTAACTCCACATTGAATTTCAGTTCTTTTCTCTAACCCCACATTGAATTTCAGTTCTTTTCTCTAACCCCACATTGAATTTCAGTTCTTTTCTCTAACCCCACATTGAATTTCAGTTCATTTCTCTAACCCCACATTGAATTTCAGTTCTTTTCTCTAACCCCACATTGAATTTCAGTTCTTTTCTCTAACCCCACATTGAATTTCAGTTCTTTTCCCTAACCCCACATTGAATTTCAGTTCTTTTCTCTAACCCCACATTGAATTTCAGTTCTTTTCTCTAACCCCACATTGAATTTCAGTTCTTTTCTCTAACCCCACATTGAATTTCAGTTCTTTTCTCTAACCCCACATTGAATTTCAGTTCTTTTCTCTAACCCCACATTGAATTTCAGTTCTTTACTCTAACCCCACATTGAATTTCAGTTCTTTTCTCTAACCCCACATTGAATTTCAGTTCTTTTCTCTAACCCCACATTGAATTTCAGTTCTTTTCTCTAACCCCACATTGAATTTCAGTTCTTTTCTCTAACCCCACATTGAATTTCAGTTCTTTTCTCTAACCCCACATTGAATTTCAGTTCTTTTCTCTAACCCCACATTGAATTTCAGTTCTTTTCTCTAACCCCACATTGAATTTCAGTTCTTTTCTCTAACCCCACATTGAATTTCAGTTCTTTTCTCTAACCCCACATTGAATTTCAGTTCTTTTCTCTAACCCCACATTGAATTTCAGTTCTTTTCTCTAACCCCACATTGAATTTCAGTTCTTTTCTCTAACCCCACACTGAATTTCAGTTCTTTTCTCTAACCCCACATTGAATTTCAGTTCTTTTCTCTAACTCCACATTGAATTTCAGTTCTTTTCTCTAACCCCACATTGAATTTCAGTTCTTTTCTCTAACCCCACATTGAATTTCAGTTCTTTTCTCTAACCCCACATTGAATTTCAGTTCTTTTCTCTAACCCCACATTGAATTTCAGTTCTTTTCTCTAGCCCCATATTGCATTTCATTTCTATTCTCTAACCCCACATTGAATTTCAGTTCTTTTCTCTAGCCCCATATTGCATTTCATTTCTATTCTCTAACCCCACATTGAATTTCAGTTCTTTTCTCTAACCCCACATTGAATTTCAGTTCTTTTCTCTAACCCCACATTGAATTTCAGTTCTATTCTCTAACCCCACATTGAATTTCAGTTCTTTTCTCTAACCCCACATTGAATTTCAGTTCTTTTCTCTAACCCCACATTGAATTTCAGTTCTTTTCTCTAACCCCACATTGAATTTCAGTTCTTTTCTCTAACTCCACATTGAATTTCAGTTCTTTTCTCTAACCCCACATTGAATTTCAGTTCTTTTCTCTGACCCCACATTGAATTTCAGTTCTTTTCTCTGACCCACATTGAATTTCAGTTCTTTTCTCTAACCCCACATTGAATTTCAGTTCTTTTCTCTAACCCCACATTGAATTTCAGTTCTTTTCTCTAACCCCACATTGAATTTCAGTTCTTTTCTCTAACCCCACATTGAATTTCAGTTCTTTTCTCTGACTCCACATTGAATTTCAGTTCTTTTCTCTGACTCCACATTGAATTTCAGTTCTTTTCTCTAACCCCACATTGAATTTCAGTTCTTTTCTCTGACTCCACATTGAATTTCAGTTCTTTTCTCTAACCCCACATTGAATTTCAGTTCTTTTCTCTAACCCCACATTGAATTTCAGTTCTTTTCTCTAACCCCACATTGAATTTCAGTTCTTTTCTCTAACCCCACATTGAATTTCAGTTCTTTTCTCTAACCCCACATTGAATTTCAGTTCTTTTCTCTGACCCCACATTGAATTTCAGTTCTTTTCTCTGACCCCACATTGAATTTCAGTTCTTTTCTCTAACCCCACATTGAATTTCAGTTCTTTTCTCTAACCCCACATTGAATTTCAGTTCTTTTCTCTAACCCCACATTGAATTTCAGTTCTTTTCTCTAACCCCACATTGAATTTCAGTTCTTTTCTCTGACCCCACATTGAATTTCAGTTCTTTTCTCTAACCCCACATTGAATTTCAGTTCTTTTCTCTAACCCCACATTGAATTTCAGTTCTTTTCTCTGACCCCACATTGAATTTCAGTTCTTTTCTCTAACCCCACATTGAATTTCAGTTCTTTTCTCTAACCCCACATTGAATTTCAGTTCTTTTCTCTAACCCCACATTGAATTTCAGTCCTTTTCTCTGACCCCACATTGAATTTCAGTTCTTTTCTCTAACCCCACATTGAATTTCAATTCTTTTCTCTAACCCCACATTGAATTTCAGTTCTTTTCTCTAACCCCACATTGAATTTCAGTTCTTTTCTCTAACCCCACATTGAATTTCAGTTCTTTTCTCTAACCCCACATTGAATTTCAGTTCTTTTCTCTGACCCCACATTGAATTTCAGTTCTTTTCTCTAACCCCACATTGAATTTCAGTTCTTTTCTCTAACCCCACATTGAATTTCAGTTCTTTTCTCTAACCCCACATTGAATTTCAGTTCTTTTCTCTGACCCCACATTGAATTTCAGTTCTTTTCTCTGACCCCACATTGAATTTCAGTTCTTTTCTCTAACCCCACATTGAATTTCAGTTCTTTTCTCTAACCCCACATTGAATTTCAGTTCTTTTCTCTAACCCCACATTGAATTTCAGTCCTTTTCTCTAACCCCACATTGAATTTCAGTTCTTTTCTCTAACCCCACATTGAATTTCAATTCTTTTCTCTAACCCCACATTGAATTTCAGTTCTTTTCTCTAACCCCACATTGAATTTCAGTTCTTTTCTCTGACCCCACATTGAATTTCAGTTCTTTTCTCTAACCCCACATTGAATTTCAGTTCTTTTCTCTGACCCCACATTGAATTTCAGTTCTTTTCTCTAAACCCACATTGAATTTCAGTTCTTTTCTCTAACTCCACATTGAATTTCAGTTCTTTTCTCTAACCCCACATTGAATTTCAGTTCTTTTCTCTAACCCCACATTGAATTTCAGTTCTTTTCTCTGACCCCACATTGAATTTCAGTTCTTTTCTCTAACCCCACATTGAATTTCAGTTCTTTTCTCTAACCCCACATTGAATTTCAGTTCTTTTCTCTGACCCCACATTGAATTTCAGTTCTTTTCTCTAACCCCACATTGAATTTCAGTTCTTTTCTCTGACCCCACATTGAATTTCAGTTCTTTTCTCTAACCCCACATTGAATTTCAGTTCTTTTCTCTAACCCCACATTGAATTTCAGTTCTTTTCTCTAACCCCACATTGAATTTCAGTTCTTTTCTCTGACCCCACATTGAATTTCAGTTCTTTTCTCTAACCCCACATTGAATTTCAGTTCTTTTCTCTGACCCCACATTGAATTTCAGTTCTTTTCTCTAACCCCACATTGAATTTCAGGTCTTTTCTCTAACCCCACATTGAATTTCAGTTCTTTTCTCTAACCCCACATTGAATTTCAGTTCTTTTCTCTAACCCCACATTGAATTTCAGTTCTTTTCTCTAACCCCACATTGCATTTCAGTTCTTTTCTCTAACCCCACATTGAATTTCAGTTCTTTTCTCTGACCCCACATTGAATTTCAGTTCTTTTCTCTAACCCCACATTGAATTTCAGTTCTTTTCTCTGACCCCACATTGAATTTCAGTTCTTTTCTCTAACCCCACATTGAATTTCAGTTCTTTTCTCTAACCCCACATTGAATTTCAGTCCTTTTCTCTAACCCCACATTGAATTTCAGTTCTTTTCTCTAACCCCACATTGAATTTCAATTCTTTTCTCTAACCCCACATTGAATTTCAGTTCTTTTCTCTAACCCCACATTGAATTTCAGTTCTTTTCTCTAACCCCACATTGAATTTCAGTTCTTTTCTCTAACCCCACATTGAATTTCAGTTCTTTTCTCTAACCCCACATTGAATTTCAATTCTTTTCTCTAACCCCACATTGAATTTCAGTTTTTTCCTCTAACCCCACATTGAATTTCAGTTCTTTTCTCTAACCCCACATTGAATTTCAGTTCTTTTCTCTAACCCCACATTGAATTTCAATTCTTTTCTCTAACCCCACATTGAATTTCAGTTCTTTTCTCTAACCCCACAGTGAATTTCAGTTCTTTTCTCTAACCCCACATTGAATTTCAGTTCTTTTCTCTAACCCCACATTGAATTTCAGTTCTTTTCTCTAACCCCACATTGAATTTCAGTTCTTTTCTCTGACCCCACATTGAATTTCAGTTCTTTTCTCTAACCCCACATTGAATTTCAGTTCTTTTCTCTGACCCCACATTGAATTTCAGTTCTTTTCTCTAACCCCACATTGAATTTCAGTTCTTTTCTCTAACCCCACATTGAATTTCAATTCTTTTCTCTAACCCCACATTGAATTTCAGTTCTTTTCTCTAACCCCACATTGAATTTCAATTCTTTTCTCTAACCCCACATTGAATTTCAGTTCTTTTCTCTAACCCCACATTGAATTTCAGTTCTTTTCTCTAACCCCTCAGTGAATTTCAGTTCTTTTCTCTAACCCCACATTGAATTTCAGTTCTTTTCTCTAACCCCACATTGAATTTCAATTCTTTTCTCTAACCCCACATTGAATTTCAGTTCTTTTCTCTAACCCCACATTGAATTTCAGTTCTTTTCTCTAACCCCACATTGAATTTCAGTTCTTTTCTCTAACCCCACATTGAATTTCAGTTCTTTTCTCTAACCCCACATTGAATTTCAGTTCTTTTCTCTAACCCCACATTGAATTTCAATTCTTTTCTCTAACCCCACATTGAATTTCAATTCTTTTCTCTAACCCCACATTGAATTTCAGTTCTTTTCTCTAACCCCTCAGTGAATTTCAGTTCTTTTCTCTAACCCCACATTGAATTTCAGTTCTTTTCTCTAACCCCACATTGAATTTCAGTTCTTTTCTCTAACCCCACATTGAATTTCAATTCTTTTCTCTAACCCCACATTGAATTTCAGTTCTTTTCTCTAACCCCACATTGAATTTCAATTCTTTTCTCTAACCCCACATTGAATTTCAGTTCTTTTCTCTAACCCCACATTGAATTTCAGTTCTTTTCTCTAACCCCTCAGTGAATTTCAGTTCTTTTCTCTAACCCCACATTGAATTTCAGTTCTTTTCTCTAACCCCACATTGAATTTCAGTTCTTTTCTCTAACCCCACATTGAATTTCAATTCTTTTCTCTAACCCCACATTGAATTTCAGTTCTTTTCTCTAACCCCACATTGAATTTCAATTCTTTTCTCTAACCCCACATTGAATTTCAGTTCTTTTCTCTAACCCCACATTGAATTTCAGTTCTTTTCTCTAACCCCACATTGAATTTCAGTTCTTTTCTCTAACCCCACCTTGAATTTCAGTTCTTTTCTCTAACCCCACATTGAATTTCAGTTCTTTTCTCTAACCCCACATTGAATTTCAGTTCTTTTTTCTAACCCCACATTGAATTTCAGTTCTTTTCTCTAACCCCACATTGAATTTCAGTTCTTTTCTCTAACTCCACATTGAATTTCAGTTCTTTTCTCTAACCCCACATTGAATTTCAGTTCTTTTCTCTAACCCCACATTGAATTTCAGTTCTTTTCTCTAACCCCACATTGAATTTCAGTTCTTTTCTCTAACCCCACATTGAATTTCAGTTCTTTTCTCTAACTCCACATTGAATTTCAGTTCTTTTCTCTAACTCCACATTGAATTTCAGTTCTTTTCTCTAACCCCACATTGAATTTCAGTTCTTTTCTCTAACTCCACATTGAATTTCAGTTCTTTTCTCTAACCCCACATTGAATTTCAATTCTTTTCTCTAACCCCACATTGAATTTCAGTTCTTTTCTCTAACCCCACATTGAATTTCAGTTCTTTTCTCTAACCCCACATTGAATTTCAGTTCTTTTCTCTAACCCCACATTGAATTTCAGTTCTTTTCTCTAACCCCACATTGAATTTCAGTTCTTTTCTCTAACCCCACATTGAATTTCAGTTCTTTTCTCTAACTCCACATTGAATTTCAGTTCTTTTCTCTAACCCCACATTGAATTTCAGTTCTTTTCTCTAACCCCACATTGAATTTCAGTTCTTTTCTCTAACTCCACATTGAATTTCAGTTCTTTTCTCTAACCCCTCAGTGAAGAACACTGCGGAAGAAATGTTATTTGTAAATTAGTTTTCTTACCGATTTATTAGGAAAAGCAGAGAAAGAAATTCGCAATCGGAGTTTTATGAATTAGAAACAACTGAAAGCACTAATGAAGATTATTGCTAAATATTACTATAATTCTTGAAGAAAAATCGTCTGCCATTTTTAAATGCGTATTCCTTTTTCGACTACCACTTAAAACGAGACTGAATTGCAGTGTAACACATCTGTGTTAGCTGCCAATCAATATAATGTAATGGAAATCTAAAACGTTCATTAGTATTTATAAAAAACTATGAACAATAATCTTCATTGACTGAAGGGAACAAGTGTTAGATACGAAAAAAAACTTTTTCCTTAAATGATAATTTTCCCGTAGATTGTGTGCGACGGTGGGAGGTGCTGCAACAGCTGCGTTTCGACAGCTTTTTCTCGAAGGTCAACATCGAATGGTAAATAAAATAAAAGTTCACACCGTTATGGAAATGACTTGAGTCAAAACTGATGGATAGAGTTCCAAATAACACTAACAAATATATTGGAACAACATTTTTCCAGGCTCTGCAATGTGATCGGGATGTTAGACCGCTCGTAACGTGTTTGTCAGAAAATAATTTAACAACAGTAATTCACCAACAATTTGATACGAATAATTCACCAATAATTTAATATGAATGATTCACCAATAATTTAACATGAATAATTCACCAATAATTTAACATGAATAATTCACCAATAATTTAATATGAATAAATCACAAATAATTTATTATGAATAATTCACGAATAATTTAGTATGAATAATTCACCAATAATTTAAGAACAGTAATTCACCAATGATTTAACATGAATAATTCACTAATAATTTAACAGGAATAATTCACCAGTGATTTAACATGGATAATTCACCAATAATTTAACAGGAATAATTCACCAATAATTTAACAGGAATAATTCACCAATAATTTAACAGGAATAATTCACCAATAATTTAATATGAATAAATAACAAATAACTTAATATGAATAATCCACCAATAATTTAATAGAAATAATCCACCAAAAATCTAGTAAGGAAAGTTCATCGTAAGTACCCTAAGCTCACCGAAAAACCGGTAAAAGACTGAAGTACGTGTTGAAGATTTCTTAATGAATGCACTTGGTTTCGATTTTACGCTTAATCAATGCCTTTGAATTTACTGATAATCGTACATGCAATTCAAGTACTCAGTTCTTTCATCATTAGGAGTTTTTCAGTCTGAGTTTTGCACTTACATTTCGATCTTCATCCCGATATCGTTGTGTGACAGAACATCTACATGAAGGCAAGCTAAACATTCTCGATGAATTATATAATTATTCAAGTGCATTGCTTGTTTTCAGCAGCGATTGCGTGAAACGTCAGCTCAAACCGACGGAAAAAATCCCCCAATAACCCTACCTATTTCGAGTACCAAATAAATACGTCGACACAACGGTTGTTTTCAACAACGATTAAGGTAAAACGTCAACTCAAGCCGACAACAAAAATACCTTCAAAAACCCAACTTATTTAGACTACTAAATAAATACGTTGAAACCAAGGGTTGTTTTCAACAACGGTTGAGTAAGACGTCAACTCAAACCGACCACAAAAATGCCTCCAATAACCCAACTTATTTCAACTACCAAATAAACATAATGCAAGCCATAGCAGCGATCGCACAAAGCGTCAGCTTGAACCAACAAAAAAAAAAAAACCTCCAAAACCCCACTTGTTTCGACTACCAAATAAACACGATACACTAAGCGCTATTGAAAAAATTGAGTGTCCAAAAACACACGAGTTTGAGCACAGCTACTTCCCGTTGGCTTTGACTTCTCACCCACGGATCATGCGACTCGTTTTTGTGGACATGTGAGTGTAGGCATCAATTGGTGGCTTCAGTTTAAGGGGTTCTTACAAACATGGGCTAAAGAAAAAATATATACTACTGAAATTGAAATGTATAGTTGTCATTTAGCGCAATTATAATATATAAAGGCATTTCAATATATAATTGTAATTTAGCAGCATATAGATTGGAACGGCGTAATGATTTGGATTGGCGCCGACGCTTAGATTATAAGTTACTTCAAGTCTCCCTCATCAGAAAAAAAAATTTCTATAGACAGGAAGGAAGAAGGTACCATTTCACGTGGAGTTAACGGAAAGGGGATTAAATGCATGAGATGTGTTCCCGAACAAAATTCCCTGGATATTGAAACGGTAAATTAGGAAGGAAGTTCATGAAACAAGATAAAAATTGAAGGTAGAAGGTGTAATAAAAAAACAGTGAACCGAAAACAGATGGTCTGAGTTGAGATAGAAAACACGTTCTATTTCAACGAAGGGAAGGCCTGCATAACCTTCACCTCGGGACCCCACATCCCCCCCACCGCTGGGCGCGTCAGATCTCATAAATACCATAGCTGCATCTCCTTGAAAGTGTTCAATTTAAGGCCAAACTATCTGAGCGTTACATGAAATAAAAATCAATCATATAATAATATTTCAATATTATATGGCTGAGCGTAATTGGAAATGAACTGCTTTACTCACAATAATTACTTACTTTTACTTTAATTAATTACTTTCAAACTATTTTTGACATTGTAGCGGTACAACGGGCCACGTGCTGAGTGCTCTTTATGATCATATTTCATTCAGAAAACTTTAACCCGCGCACTGTAACTGGTCGCCTCATTTACCAGGCTCACTGGTTGCCAGACGTAAGGCATAACCCCAAGTTGTTATACACCAAAATGATCGTCTCAGCGAGTGCTACACAGCTGGAGCCAGAAACCCCCACATTGTGGGGGTTAAGGCAGAGCTCCAACCACTTGGAAGTTGGGAGGGGTAAGCACAGTCAGTGTGGTAAATGAGGCGACCGTGAGAGGGTGTGCGTGCGAACAGTCAGTGGCAGCCTCAGTTACCAGCGAAACTACTCAGGGCCTTATTTCGCCTTATTTCGTAAAAATGGCAAATAAGACAAATCTGAAGTCAGTAGCGTGTAGAGCAGTATTTTATTCATATTGTGTGAAAATTACAAGTTTCGAAACACTATACTTACAGTAATATAACCAGACATGCAAACATGCATTTATGTAGGAACTAAAACGAAGAATGGATAACACCTAGTAGACATAAATGGTCATAACTTTTTTTCTAATTGTTGTAGAGGAAAAATAAAAACATCAGCAGGTTTGGAAGGATTTTCTGCATAAAATAGCAGTGAAAAACATTACATTGTTCCCAAAACACAAAAATGGCCATTGATCTCTTTGAAGCAATGTTGTGCAAAAATCTACGGAGTTTGACTCCATATTACAAAGAAACGGTTCCAGTTATCAAAAATCTGACAACATCAAAGTGTAAAGCAACATTTTTTACTCATTACTTCATATTTTTACATCTCTGCCTATTACGGTAAGTGAACAGGGAACGGCAGAGTAACGCGGGTAAATTGACTACTTTTCTGAGGGATGCGCGACCGTGCGCGGGTTAATGCAAAAGAGCATGTAGCGTAGCCAAGTCAGACGAACTCACGCTACCAGCTGTACCGTTACGATGATGTTCATTGTTTGTGAATCAAGGGTATTTCATCTGTTTTTTATCAGGTTTACCGCTTTGGGGTAAACTGAAGTTCAATTTTCAACTCAAATTTGAAATCAACTGCAGTGTGAAATTTTGAAAATAGGAAACAAGAACTGATTCACGCTTTCGTTAAGCTTTGATTAAGTATTTATGGAAATTGAGTTTGTTACTACTAGTCGGTCAGCAGCATTATGAAAATTCCCTCGGTGTACCACCTGTGGCTCACATGGCGACTAACACATTGACATACTTCTACTCCTCATACCTGCTGTGCATGAGGTAAGTTAACACGTACCCCCGGGTATTGAGACTCATGTGTACCACTAGGTAAGCCCAGTCTAACTTTCTCGCCGAAGCATGCATGTTTTTCGCCGCCCATGCCATTTAATTACTTGGGCGGAGAAAAACATGCATGCAGGCGGCGAAAAGTTAGACTTGGAATTGCTCATTCACTCACCGGTATAAATCAGCAAAATTTCACCTGTTTCATGTTTTTTTTTTTTAAATGATTGATTTCATACGAGGTAAAATGTTATCGTTCAACTATATTCTTGACTTTTTCTTAGACAGGATTA
The DNA here is from genome assembly GCA_030386875.1 of Morinoia aosen. Taxonomy (NCBI): domain Eukaryota; kingdom Metazoa; phylum Arthropoda; class Malacostraca; order Amphipoda; family Talitridae; genus Morinoia; species Morinoia aosen. The sequence continues at coordinate 34,156,519 of CM059556.1, forward strand.
AAATGTGTGTGAGCAGAAAAATCAATTTCCCAATTTCGTTACCCACAACCTAACCAAACCAACCGTTAACAACCACAAAACGCGGTGAGCAGGTTATAAGTTAACTTTTTTTAGAACACGCGGTGAACATGTTAAAAAGAACGTGTTTTAACACACGCGATTTAAGCTTGCAGCGACACACACACACACACAGAATTGATCTCAGGAGAGAGATAGCCAGAGTTGCATCACACGGGCAAGCCCTATCCGGGTTACAGGAGGTATGTGCTCTGTGCTGTGTCTCACGTTTTGCCGTTACAGGCAAGCCTTTGTTGCTCTGTGTTTCGCTCTCTCGCTCTTTCTAGCATAAGTTCATTCTCTTTCCAGCAGTCCTGAGCTGAGAGTAAGGTAGGCCTTTTTTTGTTGAAATAAAAATTTGTTTTGTTTGGTTAAGGACCATTTTTCGGTTCTCTGCTGTCCTGTTTTTCCGCATCTCTGACTTTAATCTTCAACTTTTATCTTATTCCATAACCTTCCTTCATATCTTACTGTTTCTATGCGCATGGGATCCTGTGCGGGAACACTCATTGTGCATAGATTCCACCTTCCCCCTTTTCCTTAACTCCATACTAAATGGTGGCTTCATCCTTCCTCTCTTTGATCAGCTTTGTTTTGGTGAAGAGATGCTAAAACTAATATATAATCAATCAATCGTTATATATCCTCTATCCAGTATAAATTCATTCTCTTTCCAGCATAAATTCTTTCTCTTTCCAGCATAAATTCTTTCTCTTTCCATCATAAATTCTATCTCTTTCCAGCATAAATTCTTTCTCTTTCCATCATAAATTCTTTCTCTTTCCATCATAAATTCTTTCTCTTTCCATCATAAATTCTTTCTCTTTCCATCATGAATTCTTTCTCTTTCCAGCATAAATTCTTTCTCTTTCCATCATAAATTCTTTCTCTTTCCAGCATAAATTCTTTCTCTTTCCAGCAAAATTCATGACTCGCCTTATATAACCCTATTCATCCCTTTTGACTTTTTTCTATAACTAGCTCCGTAATTATCTACAACCCTGCTTTTCACTTTTGACGTTTTTGTCCTATAACTAGCTCCTTAATTATCTAGAACCCTGCTTATAACTACTGACGTTTTTGTTCCATGACTAAGTCCCTAATTATCTTCAATTATTTCTATCATTAAATTATACTCATCACTCTTGAAGTTTTTGTCCTAAAGACAAGTAGTTTCTTAATTATGCAAATATTTATTTGGTTTGTCGGTTCTTTTCAGTCACACTAAAACAGATTTTTGAGTCTTTGAGAGCTTTAGAGGCTGGCCGCTCGTTGACAAGCTTTAGAGGTTGACGTCAACCTTTACACGTTGACTTTAGAGGTTGACGAGCGCACTTGTTTTCAATTGTACCAGCAGTATATCTGCGTGTACTTCTGTAACCCTTCCTTCCTAACAGAATGAGTCATTTTTCAAGTTACAGCTATGATTCATCCGTGAAAATTATTCTCAAGTAACCTTTTTAAAAGCTTTCTTTTTATTCTTTCCACTCCGTTATTATGTCACGAAAACTTCCAAATAATTTTGATTTAGTAAAAATAACCTCAAATACAAAGCATTAATTTTGAGTCATTAACACTTAGACCGCAACGTGAGCCACCGGTGGCCACGGAGGTAATTTTCACAATGCTGCTGGCGGACCAGGTACCACAAACTCAATTTTTATGAATACTTTATTGTAGCTAAACGAAGACTTAATCCAGTTAATGTTTACTATTTTAAAAATTGTATACTACAACTGATTTTAACTTTGAGTTGAATATTGTACTTCAGTTTAACTAACTGCGGTCAAAGTGTCAATCAGGGTGCCTGTATCTAGTTTGCAGGGTGTGGCAATGCGAATAAAACCACAAATCAAGTGTACAACCTATCAAAAAACATTCATTACGGCAGATAAAAAATAACACCATATCACGCACTTCATCACACCTTAAATCTAACATTGATAAAGTTTACAATCTCTCTTCTCCCAGCAATCGCAATCCCTCTTTTCCACCACAATCGCAATCCCCCTTTTTCACCACAATCGCAATCCCTCTGTTCCACCACAATCGTACTCCCTCTTCACCACAATCACAATCCCTCTTTTCCATCACAATCGCAATCCCTCTTTTCCATCACAATCGCAATCCCTCTTATCCATCACAATCGTAAGCCCTCTTCTCCACTTCAATCGCAATCCTTCTTTTCCATCACAATCGCAATCCCTCTGTTCCATCACAATCGCAATCCCCCTTTTTCACCACAATCGCAATCCCTCTGTTCCACCACAATCGTACTCCCTCTTCACCACAATTACAATCCCTCTTTTCCATCACAATCACAATCCATCTTTTCCATCACAATCGCAATCCCTCTTTTCCATCACAATCGCAATCCCTCTTCTCAACCTCAATCGCATTCCCTCTTCTCTACCATAATTCGAGCCTTTGATTCTCTTGCTGGTGTGGAAACTATTGCACTTTTGAGAACTGAGAGCGCAGAACAGTGATCTTTTTTCAATTGGAGGATGTTTGTGAAAATTATAAGTTTCATTGATATAAAAAGAGTAGGATAAGATTTTTAACTTTGATTTCAAAGTCTTCCATCCGTTGGGAAGTTGTAGACAGGAAACGACATTTCAACCCCAAACAATAAAATTCTTCCGTTTAAAATAAACAATAGAAGCATATTCGTATGGCGTTGTTTATAAGTGTTACCTTCGGAAAAAATTTCTGCAACTGTGAAGCAAAAAATGCTTCATTGACACAATGAATGGGAATTAACGTGGAAAAAGGAGAACATGCAAAGGTCATCGCTGTAATTCATGGGTCTGCTTCATGAATAGCCAACTGAACACCTATAGCATTCAGTTAGCTATTCGAAAATTCCACAGAGCACACTATTGTGCCTGTGTCACTGCCTTGCATCAACGACAGAAGTCCTAAAATTTCGCTATGATGTCATTTTCGCGTTCTTTGTGTTAAATAATTGAGTCCGAAAGGGTAAAGTGCTCCATAGCGATCGTGTTAACTTGCGTTCGTCACGTTTCTGCGGTGGTTGACGGTTGGTTTAATTAGGTTGTAGGTACCAGAATAGGGAAATCGACTTTACTGTTCGAATATATTTCTGCCCTTCTAAGATATTTGAAAATATAATTGCACGATACATTTCACCTTGGATGATTGCAGTTATTTTTTAAAAAAAGGCTGCGAAACAGAAGAAAATGTCCTTCAATTATACCGGTACGTGAAGGAGCAATTTACCGACTGGTACACATGTGGCCCAACGCGGGGAACATGTTAATTAGAAAAAGAAAAAATTATAATTAAATCATTTTTACGAGAGGGGTTTTCTGAAATGACTTATGAATTTTTCGATCAATTAAACGATTAAAAAACAACCAAAGAATTCATTCCTACAAGAGGTTTATTTGTGAAATCATTGCTGTAAATTCAGAGGAATTTAGCGATTAAAAAACAACTGAAAAATTCATTTACACTGGTGAAACCTTGAGAAAGTTGTAAATCAGGACTAGCATAGAAAACAAGTTGCAAATATAACCAATTGAGGGCTCTGTTTTGTTTAGCCATTTCTTGGGCATCTTTCATTACTGTTTAGAACAGCACAATACACTCAAACTTACACTCTGTGTGATTGTACGCAAATTAACTTTGAAATTTTCAATGGGTTTTGACAGGGTAAATGTTTCAGATAAGATTATATTAAACGAATTTCATTAGTTTAATTTAATCAAATCTAGAACACTTATCCTGTCAAGACATATTGTGTAAAATTTCAAATTAAATTTATGAATCATCATACCCCCTGCCATTTCAAGTTCGTATTATTAAGTACTGATTTTTTATTCATTTTTATTTTCACACTTATGAAACACTTATGAACACTTATCCTGTGAGAACACACAGCTTGCCAAATTTCAAAATGAATTTATTTACTATCATACATAGTGTAATTTTGAGTGTATTGCACAGTACTGAACAGCTGTATTACACAGTACTAAGCACCTTTACTACAGAGTACTTAACAGCTGTACTACACAGCACTAATCAGCTGTACTACACAGTACTAAACAGCTGTATTACACAGTAATGAACAGCTGTACTACACAGTACTAAACAGCTGTACTACACAGTACTAAACAGCTGTACCACACAGTACTAAACAGCTGTACTACACAGTGCTAAACAGCTGTACCACACAGTACTAAACAGCTGTACTACACAGTACTAAACAGCTGTACCACACAGTACTAAACAGCTGTACTACACAGTACTAAACAGCTGTACCACACAGTACTAAACAGCTGTACTACACAGTACTAAACAGCTGTACCACACAGTACTAAACAGCTGTACTACACAGTACTAAACAGCTGTATTACACAGTAATGAACAGCTGTACTACACAGTACTAAACAGCTGTACTACACAGTACTAAACAGCTGTACCACAAAGTACTAAACAGCTGTACTACACAGTACTAAACAGCTGTACTACACAGTACCAAACAGCTGTACTAAACAGTACTAAATAGCTGTACTAAACAGTACTAAATAGCTGTACTTCACGGTACTGAAAAGCTGTACTACACAGTACTAAACAGCTGTACTACACAGGATTAAACAGCTGTACTACACAGTACTAAAAAGCTGTACCACACAGTACTAAACAGCTGTACTACACAGGACTAAACAGCTGTACTACACAGTACTAAACAGCTATACTACACAGCGCTAAAAAGCTGTATTACACAGTACTAAACAGCTATACTACACAGGACTAAACAGCTGTACTACACAGTACTAAACAGTTATACTACACAGTACTAAACATCTGTACTACACAGTACTAAACAGCTGTACTACACAGTACTAAACAGCTGTACTACACAGTACTAAACAGCTGTACTACACAGTACTAAACAGCTGTACTACACAGTACAAAACAGCTGTACATTATGCACATTGTCTGCGCACAACATTTGGCTTCTGCTATTATACCTATATATGTGGCAAATATATTTTACCACATATATAGGTATAATAGCAGAAGACGAAAAAAACACACATACACACTGCGAAAAAAGACGACCTGAAGGTTGCCCCGAGTATCAGAAATATAGGTTTATGAACGGGCTTTATCTGCAGTGTTTGATAACGCGGTTGTGCAGAATCGTCCATAAAAAACATGGTGCTCACATGTTATAATTTCCACTCGGTATGAAGTCTTTCGCTTTTCGCAAAATTTTATTGTTAATATTGCAATGTTCTTTCAGCATCTGAATTTTGTCATTCAAGTTCTCCGTCAATATCAATGTCCATAACAAAGGTCATGGTAATGCCAGACTCCCTCAAATACACGAGCAGAAAACACTGAGCAATTGATTCCTTAGAATAACTTTACCCTTCTCCTTCTTAACCTAGCAAACATGATGCTCTTCAGAAAAAAGCGTTTAAGCTTGTTCTGAATTTTCTGTACAAATTATCTCTAAATGCTGTACACAAGTTAGTTCTACATGACTACAAGTGTTCATCCTTGTGTAGAACATTTTCCCTGTTAACCTACCGACCCAGGTACACTTCGAATAGAAGCATCTGATTAAGTTCTAATTGAATGAAACATCGATCATTCTTTGTTTTACATACAATGAATTTACTTTGCGAATATCCGATTACAAGTTCATACGTGCTTATTTTATGCCTACTAGTCCACCCCCCTTTATTTGAAATTAGAAAGAAGACGGAATGAAAGAATGAATTATTGTGGAGTTGATGAAGCTTGTATCACAGGTACGCTCATCATACACTTTCGGCTGGCTTCGGACAGACGGATGGACGTGGCTCTTATTATAGTATAGATTTTACAGCTTTCTCCAAAATATATTCCAAGTTCAACTTAATAATTTAAGAAAAGGAAGGGTTAGAACACTTGAAGGAAGGGTTAAGAAAATATCTGTTAGTTTTTATTGAGCCCACGTTTTAACACTCGCAGCAGTTTCCTTACCCTGTCCAAAGTAAACCTAAAATAACATGACCTGTGCGTAGCAAATTCTGCAAATATTCAATCGAAGCTCATAATCACAAAATTTATTAATTAACTGACTTCAGATTTAATATCTAAAATAATTACTTTACAACCTTTTGTCTGACCTAACCCCAATCACCATGTGGATTAAATGAAGCAGATTTTATTATTTCTGGTTTGGTTTCTGAAGAACTGAGAGCAGCGCAGAAGCTCTTCACTGACTGCGCGGGATTAAGATGTGGCCAATTTCAGGCCGGTTGCTGTGAATGACTTCCTGCAGTTTTGAGCTGAGGAAATGCGCGACGTGGTGGAGACGCTCCCACAAAATTATATTACTCTATCTATTAAATTTGGCGTTCTTTAACCTTACTTCTTATGATTATCTTCCTGCTCTTTTTAATTTGGCGTTCTTTAACCTTACTCGTATTGATTATCTTCCTGCTCTTTTTAATTTGGCGTTCTTTAATCTTACTTCTTATGATTATCTTCCTGCTCTTTTTAATTTGGCGTTCTTTAACCTTACTCGTATTGATTATCTTCCTGCTCTTTTTAATTTGGCGTTCTTTAATCTTACTTCTTATGATTATCTTCCTGCTCTTTTTAATTTGGCGTTCTTTAATCTTACTTCTTATGATTCTCTTCCTGTTATTTTACTTTAACGTTCTTTAATCTTACTCGGTGTGATTCTCTTACAGCGCTCGTTGCTTTGGCGTTCCTCAGCGTACATCGTTTTGCAACGCAATAGTTGTCGTAACTTAAATGAATAGAAGTTCGGAATCACAGAATGAGGGGAGCAACGAATAACATAAAAATCTATTATCACCCAGTAGTAAAGAGATTTCCTGGAATAGTTTCGGATGCTCCAAAATGTAATGAATTCCTGCAGATTTATGAACGCAAGTGCTTGCAGAATTCTTTAAATAAATAGAGATATGGAGTAGTTACATAAGCCGTTTGTTACTTAGCCGAAAACAAACCAGAGCAATCACCTAACTTTATTTAACTACGATAACAGTCTGCAATAACCGATATAAAAATACATACATACAAATATGCATTTATATTATTTACAGATATATATATATATATACTTGGCATTTAAGAGAACAAAATAACAAGGTAATTATGTAATAACCAAATTGTTATGGAACGTTCTCAAATTTCATATATATAAATTTATAAAAATATATACAGTTAGATGACATTTCATAACAACATAGTTGTTATAGAATTCCCGTGTTACTTTGCTCTCTAAAGTATGCGCAGGGCGCGCTTAAAGGATAACTTGAGCAGCAACAAGCCGTTACCTTGCTCTTTGAAGGCCTCTTTTTGCCTCTCCTAGCTCCCTGAATGCAGATCTCTTCTGCAACTGCCATTTGCGGGTTGTTTGCTGTGCGTTTATGTGTCTCTTGCGGCATTTGTGTCGTCAGTCATTGCCTGCACCGCGTGTTTTGTGTCGTTCTAAATAAACAATCGCTATTGTACTCTAAATCAACGTCGCTATTGTACCCTAAATCAGCATCGCTATTGTCCTCCAAATCAACATCGCTGTTGTGCTGTAAGTCCACATCGCTGCTGGACTCTAAATCAACATCGCTATCGTACCCTAAATCAACATCGCTATTGTGCCCTAAATCAACATCGCTATTGTACCTTAAATCAACATCGCTATTGTACTCTAAGTCAACATCGCTATTGTACTCTAAGTCAACATCGCTATTGTACTCTAAGTCTACATCAATATTGTAAATGCAATAAGAGTATTGTGAAACATTGATGAAAATAATTCTCTGATCCCTTGAAGAATGAGTCCCAAACGTGCGTCCTAAAGTCCCATGAGTCCCAAACGTGGCAAAATGGGTGAAAAATAATGGCACTGTACGGCCGCTCTGCGCTATGAAGGTTGCAGCTCATGTGAAGGGTTTCCGTAGCGATTACGCCACGTATTGCTAACTTCTTTGTGAACCGAGCAGCAGCGCAAGATGTTCCTTTCAACAATGCGCTTCAAAAGAAACTTTCCGTCTCCACAGTCATTGGAGCCAGAATGAAATGTCCAACTACGGGTCAGACCAAACTGATTTTTGCATGAGCTGTGAAGAAATTTTCATAGGAGTCAGAATGAAATGTCCAACCACGGGTCAGACCACACTAATTTTTGCATCAGCTATGAAGAAATTGTCATTGGATGGAAGCCAAAATTAAGCATCCAACCACTGGCAAGATCAAATTGATTTTTACATGAGCTGTGGAGAAATTTTCGTTGGAAGCCAAAATTAAATGCCGGAAACAAATTGGAAGACACAATTCAATGACCGACTCCTGGTTGGACCAAACTCATTTGGACATGAGTCGTCGTGGAGAAATTTTCATGGGAAGCCAGAATGAAATGTCCGACCACTGGTCAGACAATTTAATTTCCGACTTCACAATTTTGTCTCCGCCACGAACCGCTCAACTAGGCTCATGGATTCAAGCTGAAGAGAAATTTGATGAGTAAAATTAAAATTTAGCATCAAATGTCCGCCACATGACAATGACCTCCAATGATCTTCGCGTTCGAGACCTCATTTAAAAAACAAGTAACTTTAAGCCGAACCTTTAAAAGGATAGCAGCGCTACTTGACGTATATTTATGTTAGTGACAAATGAATTTCTTGGAAACAAACTGGAATAAATCTCAGGATGAGGCATAAAATTCATTACGTGTACAAAAACGCAGAATACGAAGTATCACTTTAAATTTAGTTTAGAGGCTCGCATTCGAGATTTTTCTGCGTTGTGGGCATGCACGAATGGAATTTAAGGTTTCTCAAAACATTTGACGAGGATGGAAACAGATTTCACTTATCAGTTTCAATCTCACAATTCGAAAAAATTAATCTGGACGATTCAAAACAATGAAGCACTTAAATTGATCACAGTACTTCAAAGCATCTCTATGTAATGGATAAAAATCAAGGATAGAGCACGTTGAAAATTTTCAAGTGGCGCCCTCATTTTCGGATGGAATGCGCGCCTTACAAAATCATTCAAGGCCACGAAGCAAGAAGACTTCCACAAGTGTTATGATGCGATTTGAAGTTCATGTACGCTATGCCAGCAATGAATTCATCCCAAAATTTAAAATCTCAAACTGTTGGTTCAAAGTTTCAGAAATATGCCCAGGAAACAAATTTAAAACCAGATTTATAGCCACACTTGATTGATTTCTGATTTTTGATTAATATGTTAAGAGTCGGATGCAAAACAAGAAACACGTGTAGAACCAGGGCCAGGTCAAAAAAGTATTATTCAACTCTCATTCTATCCTTCCTTACGTTGCTGGAGCACCCGCGCGACTACTTCTGGTAGATGTGATTACAATATATTTCCCGCTCACATGTCTACGGCATAAGTTGAACACGTTGACTACGATGGGTTAAACTAATGTTCAATGTTCAGCTCAAATTTAAGGTCAATTGTAGTCAGCAATTTTGGGAAAAACAAACGTTAACTAGATCGTGCACTCATTTAGTTTTGATTAGGTATTTATGAAAATTGAGCTTGTGGCTACTGGTCGGTAAGCAGTACTATGAAAATTCCCTCCGTGTACCACTCGATCACTCATCAAACGTGTTCCAAAATCCCTAAAACTTAGTTTCAAATTCAATTCTCTGTTTTCATTTCAAGTCTCTTTTTTTGTTGCTGCTGGCTTCGTTTTCCATTCCTACACAATTGATCCTTTATGTATTGAAAGTATCTAGTGAGAAATAATATAAAAAATTGTGTTTCATTCCACTCAAGTTTACGCAAAGCTCTTTCAATTAAGTACTTTATTACTCATTCACTTATTTAAGTAATTTTTTAAATACGTTCTAAGCAACACCAAGAGGTGATAATGGTTATCTCCTATCGAGCCAGTACTCATTTCAAGCCCCTGGGAAGGGATGGGGATTACGGCTTTTCTCCTTCCCTCCTATAGAAGAAACACCGGGCCCTGCCACGGGACTTCTAACTCTGAACAAAGAGCGAGCGTTTTTAAACCTAAGCTGGGTTATCCATCACGGATGTGTACAACGATAAGATCTTCACGATCTTAGTAACACATCTGGGGAAACAATATCTTTCAACTCAGTATTCCATGAGTGTAAGAAGGTCGAGGAGCGCTGCAGAAAGTTTTCATTTTGCAGGCGAGGACAGCAATCGTAGTTACTAGTATTCATGATATAATTTCCGTATACTTTAGCCTTGGAATATTACATCCAGATCACCTTTTTGTGCTGCCCTACATGAAAATGACTGAACTGTGATCTTTCGTGGAATTCTCCTTGATTCACAGAGCGCAATCATGGCGTTCACTTTTACTCGCTTAAGCGTTTAAAAGTTCTGAATTTATCGTACTAGGTTCGATATCGTCAGGGACCGAATATTTATTTCCCATGGTATTCAAATACGTTATTGTTATTCCGTCGATTGAATACGTTTCACCATTTCGAGGCGCACTACAAACATCTGACCACACCATCACTTCAATCAACGTCTCTTCGCGCTAAAACTTTAAACAAATGAGATTCGTTCAAGTAACAACGTTGAGACAAGAGTAAAAGGAAGGCGCGTGAGAAGTAGACCGAAATTTCAAAAGAGACACATCGGACTACGGAAACACCGTCTTGAATAGAAGAACGTGAATTGTTGATACGATTTTGACTAAATTTGACTGAATCTAATCCCGTATCTTTTACAATTTAAACAATTTATTTCCCACTAACGATAGAACAGCAGATTGTTTTTCTTAAGTCTAGTACAATGAACAGATTTGATCATAGCTACTTGTGCGCCCGTACTGTAGCTTGTGAAGAGATTGTGCAGTGCGAAATAGCAGGTGTAAGACATCGAGAAAAGAGGGTCTCTAAGACTAGACAAAAATATCATACGGTGAACCATGAGATATCATACAGCCAGGGTTATCGACAACCAAACAGCGTGAGTGGACTTGCATGGTTGTGTGGCAGCCAGCACCAAGCTGACGGTAAGGTATCGATAAAATTGAATCGATATTTTATTTAATCGATAAGATAGCGATAGATATTGATAAGATATCGATTTATGACCTGATTTTGAACCTAATTCACACATTCATTTCATATATTTTATATAGCATTGGGTCAAACCTGCATTGTGTTGCACGTAAATTTTAGAGTAATGTATTATATTACTCAAAGAAGGTGGAACATACGACTCTCGCTTTTGAAGTTTTACTAGCGCTACGCAGAAGAGTGATATTCATTTTTTTAAAACTATCTAATCCTCGGCCTGCTCCAGTAATCCCACACAGCTTTATACAATTCTGCTGCTCAGTTGGCATACATCAACTGGGGTACAAGATGTAGAGAGACATGTATGTACATTATTAATAAACAAATACAACACGTATATGCTGCACAGAGCAATTCGTCAACAAAAATTTACTAATTGTGGCACTTTCAGCGATCGAAATCACTTGAATCACACTCTAATTGAACTGACGCGCTCTTTGAATGAAGGCAACTTAAAGCCTCTTCATTTCTCAGAATTTACTCCGACCATGAATTCCAAATATCTGTGGCCTCGTCAACAACGGTCGGGTCAAAAAATGTGACCATAGTGCCAGGGTGACGAGGGTTCAAAGTCACCTCTTCATTTCTCAGAATTGGCTTTGACGATGAATTCAAACACGTCATTCCACGTTGAATTCAACAACTTCATTCCTCAGAATTGGCTTCGATGATGAATTCAAGCACTTCATTTGTCAGAATTGGCTTCGACGATGAATCCCAAATATGTGTGGCCTCGTTTCCAGCGGGCTGATCAGCAAATGCGAGCATCGTGCCAGGGTGACGAAGGTTCACGGACGAGCGATCTCATGTGGAGCGAGGCGCCGTTAGCGCTGCAGCATCGCTGGTGCGCGGCGCCAGTTCAGAGGTCGAGCGGCGCAGCTTGTCGCTCGTCGATCTGCCTGCGCCCGCACGTTTTTGTGACTCCCTTACCAGCTTTTTACAAGCCAAAATTCACCGAGTTTGGCCTTTTTTACATGGAATTTAGCCATCGAAATTGCTTCACATATCAGAAAAACTTTTCTATGAACCTTACGTCTTTGAGACTGACTTACCAGCTTTTACAAGCCAAAATTCATCAAATTTGGCCTTTTTTCATGGAATTTGACTGTGGATAATGTTGGGTATACGAGTATACCAATCCATCAAGAAAATCCTTTCGTGTCTTTGTGACTGCCTTGCCAGCTTTTTACAAGCCAAAATTTGCGAGTTTTTTTTTAAGAAAATTTGGCCACGGATATTGCTCGGCATTTGGTAGCCATTCAAGAAAATCCTGTGTCTTTGTTACTGGGTTGCCACATCGCAAGAAAATCCTGTGTCTTTGTTACTGGGTTGCCACATCGCAAGAAAATCCTGCGTCGTTGTTACTGGGTTGCCACATCGCAAGAAAATCCTGTGTCTTTGTTACTGGGTTGCCACATCGCAAGAAAATCCTGTGTCTTTGTTACTGGGTTGCCACATCGCAAGAAAATCCTGTGTCTTTGTTACTGGGTTGCCACATCGCAAGAAAATCCTGTGTCTTTGTTACTGGGTTGCCACATCGGCTTTTTCTTAACCAAAATCCACGAAATTTGGCCCTTTCAATTGAAATTTGGCCATGGAAATTGCTCGTCATCAGACCCCACCTCGATCAGAGCAACCCATCTTTGAACCCTTACCAACCCATTACGAACGTCAGATGCTGCGAGATTTTTTCTGTTAAATTTTACCAGAACAAGGCCAAATTTGAGAACCTTGGCCACAAAAAAAGCCAAAAGGCAACCCGTCTTTGTGGTGATCGCCCTCACTACCATCTTGTGCTTCATCAAGAGCGCTTTATTGCATCACTTCATATTGACAACCCATTGTTGGGCTTATTGCATGCAGACTTGCAAATGAACACACCACCTTCCTATGGTGTTAACGTACCTTGGAATATCGAGAGGTAAATACTCTTAGCAAGACAACATCGTGAATAAGTAATCTGTGCTCTAACTTTTATCCAACCCTTGACAGGGTTAATCTATTAGTACGCCTCGTATAATTTGTCTATTAATATACCTCGTATGGTCTATCTATTTGCACACCCCTGATAGTGTATCTATTAGTTCTCCTCGTATGGAACGTTTGTCTAGGACGTCTTATATTAGGAAATTTTTAAAAGCCAATTTGTTGGCATGTATCTCATGTAGCAACGTACTTGGAAATAAACGGTCTTTCTCCCTTTTTTTTTCTTTCTGAAAAAAGGACAAAATACCCACTAACGGCTAGTTCACACCCTGGAAACTGATGTTCACAGTCCATCTCATGTAAAGCCAGTTTTCGTTGTTTTGATAATCACTGAGATGATTGAAAATAAATGCAGGAACTTCAGTAAATTATGATAAATTGAAATTCAATGACTTCACTGAAACTATCCCATGATATAGATTAGTTTCATTATCCTAATTAATTAATCAGTTTAAAGTGACCTCATTGATGTATTGAAGAAAAAATCGTTCACATTCGTACTGGTAATATAACAGTATGAAGAACTGAATAACCTTATTTGTATTAGATAACATAAATAATTTCGAAAAAAGCACACCTATTTCATCAGCAGTAATCTCACTTAGTATTAAACATAATAACCACGAAAATATGTGATTATGACAAAGGATTTAAAACCTGGAACCATAACTTTTATTCCCTGCGTAATCTCATCGTTTTGCACTAGTTCAAAATATTGGTTATCAGCGATTATTACTGTACTTCGTATATTTACACTCTGTTTTAAACTCTAAACTCCCGGTATATGGAATCCCGCTAATATTTTTCATCATACTTCATCTCTAGAAAACTCGCGGATTAATCAACTCCAGCTACGCTGAACAAAACTTGTCGACGTAAGTTTACGAAACAAAGGATTGAGTTCTGTAAGTTAGCAGCTCAAGTCACGAGGCGGCGAATTAGGGAGATCTGACTGATCTAACTGTCCAATGCATCCACGACGCTCTGACCTACACCCTATACCAGTTTTCCTACGTGTGAAGACCGATAAGGAAATTCTGTTTGTGACTTTGAAAGTAAACTTTTATTTGATGGATAAAACGTCAGATTACTGCGTCACACAGGGAATTGTAGCCTTCATAAAAAAATGTTGAAGTGAAAATTGCCTTTAGAAATCAGCTTACGGATTGGGGTCATGTTAAGTCAAGTATTAATATTCAGCGTAACTCAACTTACAACATATAAGGAAATCTTCACTATTTTTCATTTTAGTTATAAAGTATTAGTTTACGATTTAAAAAGAACAATGAAACAAGTCGCGAATATTTCCATGTTCGTATTCAAATATGCAGTCAGTCAAATTCAAGCACACAGAGAAATTCACCCAATGAGCTCAACTTACAATAATTGTATAAAAAAAGAAACCCGCCATTGGCGACCATATCCAGAGCTACGACAGAATGAAAGATTCAAGAAGCGGACACTAATCCGTGTATTAAAATTAATCGAATTGATCGGTGCTCCTATTCGTAATGAAAGAGCAATAAGAGAAAGAGTGAACATTTATCTACCGGTCTCATGGATATAACTTAATTACGAACGTTTCAACCACAAGTCATCGTCAGTGTAGGAATTTTTTGCAACAAAAACTGGACAAATTAAATTTAACTATTGCTCGTAAAAACTAAAATAAAAAGCAAAGAAGCAAAATAGTCAACGAACGCGAAAAATGATGCAAAATGATATTGCGAGTGGGTATGAATTTATACGACATTAACACTTTGGTCGCGACGTGAACCGCTGGAGTACAACGGAAAAAAATTGCATAATGACACAAGCTCAAACTTCCGTAAAACTTAATCAAATCTAAATGAAAGCATGGTCGCGTTTACGGTTGCTATTTTCAAAATTACTTACTACAATTACCTTGAAATTTGAGTTGAACATTGAACTTCAGTTTAAACCATCGCGGCTAACAAGTTATTAAGCTAAGAAGAGAGAGAATTTTTTGAGACAACTTTGATTCACGACTTGATTTCATGCTCACATCTGGCACAGATCACAACTTCCCTTAAAGTTGACAGCAGGTTGCCTGTGTGTTGGAACTGAAGAGCTATAGCAACGTGAAACAGATTGTGAAGTCCCGTGCGGCAAACTACAGAGGGCGCTCGTTCACACCTTTGTTAGCGTCGAGGTCAATGAGATTTCCCCCTTTTTTGCTTGGATGTCGTTGCTACGTATCACCAGCTCAATACCTCCACAGCACCAGACCATATGGCGCGTTAACTATTGACTCGATAGCGAGGTCTGGAAGTTATGGTCATCCGAGTACCACCTTCCAATAACGACTTTCCAGACACGCTTTCTCACGGAAAAACATTTTTTAAAGACCTCTCATTTTGCCAAAGTCCTTCAACCCATTTTCTCTCGACTCATCACGCTGATGATGAAAATAAAATGAGAATGAGTGAAGTTTAGATCAGCGCATTTTATACCCAGCGTAATGTTTAACAGCTGCCTCTTGTCTGACGAGAACAGGCTCTTTCAAATGTGGGTCATTCTTCAGGTCATGAGAACATGTCGCTTAATGCTGCAGTATTATTGACGTTGCTCGAAATGGTCATGAATGCGTTATGCCTCATGGTGTGTATATTGTTAAGAACTTACAGACGCGGTTGTCCAAGTAATTGGACTGTTTCTACATTTATAACGAAGAATCATGGAAAAGTGCATAAATTCGCTTCTTTGTGATAACCTAATGATTGTATTCATTCACTTTCAGAAAATAAACATATGAGAAAGCTTGAAATTTCGCAAAAATAGAGGTTTCAAGGTTTAAGGTTTTGAGTTTTCCCTTATTCAGCTTAGATTGGTTTCGTTGTTTTCAATTTTTGAACTAATTATAACTACATGCACTTCTCATTTTTTTTCTAAGCGCTGCAAAAGCTTTTTTTTTTTGCTCAAGTTGCAATGAAAGTACAAAACCCTTGATTGCTACGATTTAAAGCTAGTATTTTGTTTTTTTCCAATGCCTCCAGTGTGACGTACAATGAAGTCGAATCTCATTGTGTGTTCGTGTATTCATACTGAGCGGCAATTTTATAAAACAACTAGAGTCAGAGAGGTACTACAGCTCTGGCAAAGCTTAACTTTTTGACCGCCTTTGGTTAAACTGAAGTTCAATATTCAACTCAAATTTAAAGTCAATTGTTGTGAGAAATTTTGAAAATAGCAAACATCAATCAGATCGTGCCTTCAATTAGATTTTATTACGGATCTACGAAAATTAAGTTGGTGACAACTGGTCGGTGAGCAGCATTATGAAAATCGCCTCTGTGGCCACTGGTGGTGCGGTCAGTGTTTTAAATCATCTAGTAGTCAGTCCTCTAAATGAACTCAGCACTGGCGAATGCAACTCACCTTCAAGAGCGGCATTGAGTTTTGGCGAGCAACTTGGTGTCGCTTTTGCTGACATCCAACACAACCCTTTTTACGCTCCAGCGCCGGGGCTTTCTTGCAGCATGTTGGCTTGGCAACACTGCTTGCATTATTTTTCAAACGGGCACTCATCTCAGACGAAGCCTTTCCCCCCGTTTTTGCATCGGGTTGCTGTGCGACATTCAACCTCGATGACGACTCCGAGGAGCCCAAGAAACTTAATGATAACCCGTCTAAATTATGTGCAGACATTGTGTGGCGTCGCTTGGGGATTCTGGAAGGGTTTTTACGAGACAGGTCTTTACGATGAGCTCCTATCTCCGTGATGTCCATCATACTAACCGATCTGTCGTTATCGACCCAGTAGTCGAAGCATGTTGCTTCAGTCATTCCTGCTGGCTTGACGCTGTCATTCAAAAACTTCGGGGAACCTGAATGCAAACCGCTGTTCATGAACGTGTAATCCATGCTGAGATGAGAAGCATCCTCTAAAATCGAGGAATCTCGAAGATCTTGCACACTTCTAAAGCAACTGTTGTCAACTTTTGAAGGTTTGTACGAGTGATCTGAATTTAAAAACGCAGGGGGATTCGCCATGTTGTTTTCTGTGAGACTAGTGTGGCGTTGCCCGTCAAAAACATCCATGCACAGATTCTGCAAGCTCCTGTACGTGTCTGCATAAGAAGGTGAAAGTGATGTGCATGTTTTCCTTTCGTGATCCAATATTTCTGTATTAACTGCGTCGTCATCGAGTGGTCTCACAGGCGAGTCAGATCGATCCTCAGGCAGTTCTTTAATGGTAGAAATATCGAAGCTCATTTTGTTATACATCCCCTTGTAAAGGTAGCTATGATCCAGAGAATGCAATCCGTATTCTGTTTGAGAAGAGCTTGCATCCAAGAGATTCTGCTCGCTCAAAAACTGCTTCCTCATCCCTCTGTTCGAGGTCAGAGTTGGTTGGTATGGAAAGTTCATACTCTTCGGTAAGGTATGGAAACTGCCATTGTAGCCGTTTTCCAAACCCCCAACACCTGGAAGACTTACGGGTGCTCCATTATTTTGATAAAACGTAGAATTTTCGTCATTTTCCTTTTCATAGAAAATGTTCGCAATGGATGCAGATTTTTCCTTCGAATCACAGAGCATGTTGGTGTTCGTAGTACTCTTTGTTGGAGGTTTTTTCTGCCACCAAGTCATGGTGAGGTCCTGGGCGCTGCCGTGAGAAGTGTTGTGCGGCGAAGGTCTCACTCTCTCACTTTTGGGGGCAATTCCAGAGAAGGAATCCAAGCACCTGGACAGCTCCATGTTGCTGTTGTACTGACGACTTTCCTTCCAGTTCTGAAGCTGAGAGTCTGCCTCCTTTGAGGATTTAGGACACACGATGTGGGATGGCACTTTATGGGTCACTTGAAATATACTCAAGGCTGATGAACTCCGTTTCTTCAATTTATCATTCCACTTTCTTCCGCTCGTTTCAAGCTTCTTTTCTTTCTGTTCATTTTGCCCCGATTTAAGGATTGGAATTTGGGACTTCACGTCCTGCCAAAAGCTGTTAGCACTCATGGCTTCCGTATGTTGCCTTCAGTCTTCAGCCAGAACGAAACAAACCTGAGGAGCTAACATGATCAGTTTCTGCTTCATGCTTCGCGAAATTCCAGGCGCCTGAAAAGAGCAAAGCGGAACTCGAAGCCATGCGAGCGTCACGGCTGCTGCATGGAAAGCCACATCAACTTGCCGTGTAAATTAGTCATAAAATTCCTATTTCGCACTTTACATCACTTCATCATTTTTCTGAAGAGAGAGAAAGTAACTTTTAGGAACGTAATTTATCAAGTTCTGAGTGCATGAGCTATAAATTCACCTTCTTTCCTAGTTTCAACTCAAGAAAAATTTGCACTCGTGTTAACCAGTAGTAAAATTCCTATTTCTCACCTTACATCACTTTATCATTTTCTGAAGAAAGAGAAAGTAACTTTGAAAAACGTAATTCATCAAGTTCTCAGTGGATGAGTATTGAATTTACTTTCTTTTCTGGTTTTAACACAAGAAAAATTTGCACCAGTGCTAGTTGTTAAAAAATAACAAATAAAATGGCAACAAGTGGGTGCTATTAAATCCCCACTCAATGACGATTAGTAACTAAAATTTCATCAAAAGTCTGTGATAAATAAAGTGACTACCGTAAAATTTTAACAACTTCCATATTTTCACTTAATTCATTAACCACTTTTCCAAGCCCTTGCACAGCAATAGTTACATATACCCTTCGCACATAAGCCCGTGCCACTCAGTAACATTCCCTTACAACTACCCTCCGCACACGCTTTAGAGCCGAAGACCCCAGCTACAGCGAGCAGCGTAGGTAAACTATTTTCCACGCGCACAGAGCGTCGTTACAACCGCCACAACACAGCACCAGCAAATGGCCCAGAAACACTGAGGTCGAGAGCCCGACGCGACACACCTCACCCGGCAAAAGCCTCACCACCAATGAGAACTTTGAGAAGTGGTGCCCCGCATGCTCGCTGCCCCTGCTTTCTTCCACGCTCCAGGCTCGCACAGGCCACCATCTCTGACTCCATGTGCTAAACTTATTGAAAGTAACGGTGTGGATCCCAGTGTACTTGCTCAGCCTTCGTCTAGGGAACTGATATTGAAAGTAGCAGTGAGTTGAGGGAAATAATGTTGAAAGGATCGGAGAGTTGAGAGAACTGATTTTGAAAGTAGTGGAGAATCGAGGAAACTGATGTTGAAAGTAGCGGAGAGTCGAGGAAACTGATATTGAAAGTAGCGGTGAGCCAAATAAATTAATTTTGAAAGTAGCTGTAAGTTGAAGAAACTGATGTTGAAAGTAATAGAGGGAATCTCCGCCTACTTGTTGAGCCTCTGTATGGTTTTCGTCAAAGAAATAGATCACGATCCTTAGTGTCATTTGACTGATGCACCAACGACATAAAGAAGGCTAGAAATTTTTTGAGCTCACATACATTGGAGGCTTACGAAGAAAAATTATACCAAAATAAACTAAAACGCACGAAATAAATTATTAAAATTTCAATTAGATTGTTTACTTTGTAAATATATAATAATTTAAAATGGTTCATGAAAGAGCAACTAGATAGAGTAACGAACATTGTGTGGCATTTAAAATATTTGTAGGGGTATTAGTTGACACTTTCAAGGCAAAATTGCAAAAAAGTAATGCGATATATTGGTTTCCAAATATTTCTTTGAATCCTCGTCATCAATTAACACAGAAAACTATTTAAAACCTTTGATCTTGCTGCAGAACTTCAGAAACTGCACCCGTTAACATAAGCTCATGAGACCAGACACTACACCTTCAATCACAAGACCTTTTAATCACAAGATTTTCAATCACTTGAACACGCAAGCTTATTTAGCCCAGTTGTGGAGGTAAAGAGCAGTTGCGAGTCGTCGTTGTTTCGAGCGTGAACGGAAACACTTCGCAGTTTCCCCTTGACCTGTACTGATGAGTTTAGATAGAACGGGGGGGTGCCCCTGCCATATTAACTCATCTTTCGAAATGTCGCACATGTTGGTCAAACTGATCGATAGAAAAGATTTTTGAAACCGTAGATGACAATAGGGATTCGGTCGGGGATGTCGAAAATAGTAGATAATTATCAAATAGAATAAAATACAAGCGAATAGAACAGAAACAGGCCGGTCTGGAAAATTATAAAATAGAATAAAATACAAGCCAATAGAGCAGAAACAGGCTGGCCTAGAAAATTATAAAATATATTAAACTACAAGCGAAGAGAACAGAAACGAGCGGGACGGCCCATTCTCGGGCTGCTACCCAAGTCCCTTGTCGTCTGCAGACACCAGTCGCGCACAGGCATCATAGTAGAACTAGAGATGAAAGAGTAACAGTCATACTCACAACTATCAATCTTTATACAATAGCGGGCGGTATATTTTTTTCCCGTCTATTTACATATTTCATTTGTTTGTATAAACATACTGCCTTTTCACTTATTTTATTTGTATATTCAAGCACACTGTCTTTTTAATCAGCACACTTTTATTATATTTATTTAAATATACACTACAATCACAAGCAAAATTATAAGGAAGTATATTACTCAGAGCATAATCTTGTTTCAAATTTGTATAAGCGTGGCCAACTGGCCATTAGCGATAACCCAGCAAAATTAGCGACCGTGCTTCTCTCCCTGAAGTGTGTTGATGCGTGTTGGATTCAATTACTTTAACTCTTCATGTGCAATATTAAACAAATGCTTGAATTATATCGATTTAATAATTTAATTTGCCATTTATTTTGGTCTCCACTTTTACACCAGGTATTAACAAGTCGTCGACCTTTTACTTGGAATTACGGCTTATAAACTGAATGACACTCTTTTAGGAGATACCTTCGCTGATTTGAAAGAGACATGACCTATTGAAAAATATTTAAAACTCAATTAATAGCTAATGTGCTTCTCCTTTGTTTCAATTTCCCTTATGCACACACCCTTCCGATAACTTATCTGTCCTACTTGCAAGCAATGAAAATAATGTGTTATTAATTTTATATCATATTCGGTGAATTGGGCAAACAAAACATGATTTAGAGCATCTCTGAAACT
This sequence comes from Morinoia aosen, assembly GCA_030386875.1. NCBI lineage: Eukaryota > Metazoa > Arthropoda > Malacostraca > Amphipoda > Talitridae > Morinoia > Morinoia aosen. Next base: position 34,177,697 of record CM059556.1, read on the forward strand.
TTTGCTAAAACAGAAAAGTGATATATGATACAAAATAAATATTGTGTTATTCATTTTACACGAAATTCGGTTGAATGAACGAGCAAAATATGATTTGTAGCGTCTCTGAAACTTTATTATCATTTTGTTAAAACTGATAAGTGATAAACGATACAAAATAAGAGGTACATTTCACGTGCTCAAAATACAACCCAACTATTTGAGATGCAGCAATCGCGTCACTTTCTTCTTATGAGTTTATGGTACGAACATAATTTGAATGGTTTCTCATTCAACGACATCAGCAAACAAGATACAGAAATGTATATTTTTTCGATTAAGAGGTTGACTTCATATCGCCTCACCCATATTTCATTTTTGCTTTAATTCCTGCCTTAATTCTAGTTAAACTTTTGTCACGAACAAGAAACCCATATTCAAGAGCCCGAAATGTAACTAGTCTGAGATTCCCTTTTTAGATTCTTCATTCCAGGAGACTTCTAGTGTTTTATTTTTATGAAGTACTTTATTTCTACCCTTATAAAGGGATAGACATTATGTAATTCTGGTATTGGCGAACATTTTCTCAATGGTTCCTTTTTTCTGCCCCTAATAAAGGTATAGACATTATGAAATTCTGGTATTGGCTAACATTTTTATAATGGTTCCTTATTTCTGCCCTTAATAAAGGTAAAGACTTTATGTAATTCTGGTATCGGCTAACATTTTTATAATGGTTCTTTACTTTTGCCCCTAATAAAGTCATAAACTACCTTATCTAATTCTTGACATAACTAATTTTTATATAATGGTTCCACCTTGTGTTGTTTTGATCCAGATACTTTCATCTCACCTTAACGAACTGCTGCAAGATCATTAACATCTCTTCATCATCAGAAATAGCAACTTTCACGTTGCATGTATGGGGAGAAGGTAAGCGGCGCACGTAAAGCTCTGCCCGAGTCACAGAATGTTGGTTCTTTGGTAAACATACTTACAAAATAATCATTGTACAGACAACATGTTTTACATCCACGGTTCTGATTAGTCGTAAGCCGTCACTCGTTTTGCTGAATGATACATTATATTTCATATTATAAATGAATGAATAATATAATAAACGAATTTATGTTTATTCAGTTTGCTAAACAATTATAATAAAACATGTAATGTTATTTTATAAACATTAATAAAATTTTGCTAATAACATGTATTGTTAAAACGAATATTATTATATATTCGTTTTGCTAAATAACATATCATATGCATCATCGAAACAAGATGCACATTTTAGAATGAATATTTTCGAGAAGGTCTTCAGTGCAATCAAGGTACTTCTGAGTTCTCAAAACGAAGAAATATAATAACAACTACTGTTTTACACTTAGAAAATTAACCATAGAATTCTAAAAAGCACCGCGAGTAAACTGTAGCACGTCGCTCGACACTGAAAAATGGTATAAAAATTTCCCTGAACTTCATCTTAAGACACGCTACCTTCGCCCTCATGTCATTTGGAGCAATTAACAGGCGTAGAATGGCGAAAACATGAAGCACGGGATTTTTTTCCAGTCTAATTATACTTTACGAATTCGACCGAAACGTTGGGCAAAATTTTCATACAGCAAAACATGGCACTGAAAATTTATTCCCTTAAACATACCCAGAAAAATGGCAAGTGAATGTCTCTCAAAATTTAGGAAGGCCGAAAAGCTAATGAGTTTAAAGCTTCAGTTGCTTTTTTGAGCGAAAAGTGTCCAATATATTGAAAAGAATAAATTCAATAATTCCAGTCCCTTTTTTTTGCATCGAAAATAAATAAAGTATAAGAAAAATTAAATAATTTTTGTGGCTTTTCGCTTCAAAAATATCCATTGTAAGAGAGAGGAAATAATTACAACCAATTTTAGATTCTTTTTCGCATCGAAAATTTACAATATAAGAGTAGAGAAAAATTAAATAATCATAGTATCGTTACGTTGGAAATATACAAAGTAAGGATAAGGAAGAAAATTCAGAAATTTTAGATTTTTTAATGCGTCAAATATATGCAACATAAGGGAAGGGTAAAATCGAATAATATAGGTTGTTTTTTTTGCGGGGAAGAAAAGCAACATAATTGGAGGGAAAAGTCATAAATTTTAAGTCTCATTTTTTGTGTTGAAAACATACAACACCTCGGGAGGCTCCTTCCTCCATGAATTTTAGCTAATTAGGAGAATTAGTCCCAGAATTGTTACTTAATTTTATATTACTGTAATTTATTCTTCCATTATCGTAGGACTCGGGACACGTGAGCGTTTCATTCGAGAAATATTGATTCGAGGAATTGCCCGCTGTGAAAAAAACGTTTGTTAACAATTACGTAACCTGCCCTAATTCACGTTGATATGCATTTTACAACGTTATAATAACAATATTATACGCAATACAGTATTTGAAACTTGGTCTATTACCGCACCCGAATCTTCATAATGCAATTTCTAAAACCGTAATGCTCAATTTGGAAATACTTCAAATTTATTTCAGTGTTGCAATACCTAAAGCAACTATACTTCACTTATAAATCCTTCGAATTTATCTCAGTGTTGCAATCCCTAAAGCTATTATGCTTAACTTATAAATCCTTCAAATTTATCTCAGTGTTGCAATCCCTAAAGCTATTATGCTTAACTTATAAATCCTTCAAATTTATCTTAGCGTTGCAATCCATAAAGCTATGTAGCGTTCATAAATTTGCAAATTTTTGAGCTTGAGGCAACATTAGCGGTTGAGAATGGCAACCCAACCACAAGAATTGAAGTCTCCTAGCATCCAATACATCTTCCTCTACGTGAACAGCTCCCTGGAAACTCAGGAGCTGGAATGAGGAAACCTCCGCGATGACAAAGGAAGAGACACGTAATTACCGAACGTCACCAGCAGAACACTAGTGTCAGGCAGGGATTGAGGGAGAGAGATCTTCGGTGCTGCTATAGCGTGCGTGAGGTCTACCTCCATATATCGTCCACCCAGGTGTAGTTTGAGATGTACAAATGAAGTGTTTATCGCTAAATGAAATGTTTGGAAACGAGTAATCGCCATATCTTCACGCTATATTAATAGCTAGAGGTAGATCTACTGCAATAGTGTGGTAGACCTCACGCTATAGTAGTAGCTAGAGGTAGACCTCATGCTACTGTGTGGTAGACCTCACGCTATAGTAGTAGCTAGAGGTAGACCTCATGCTACTGTGTGGTAGACCTCACGCTATAGTAGTAGCTAGAGGTAGATCTCATGGTGCAGTGTGGTAGACCTCACGCTATAGTACTAACTAGAGGTAGATCTCATGCTATAGTGTGGTCGCCCTCACGCTATAGTAGTAGCTAGAGGTAGACCTCATGCTATAATGTGGTAGACCTCACGCTATAGTAGTTGCTAGAGGTAGACCTCATGCTATAATGTGGTAGACTTCAACCCATATCAGTACCGGGATCGTCACTGCACTCCACTTCCAGTGCTGCCTTTCCTAAGCATGACCACGTATTGGGACATATACGTACCACCAGGAAAATTGCTCATTTGCATACCGGCATAAATGAATAGCATTTCAATTATTTCACTACCTGTATCAAAATTGATTTTAGCATCCTAGGTAAAATATTACCGTGTAATTATATTTTTCAAACTCTTTAGAAAGGATAGGCATGGATTTGAGTAGTACAGTCGGTTTTTCATTTCTGCTTCTGATAGCCTAACCGAACCAATCGTTGGAACCACACAAACGTAGTCGAAGTGCTAAATATTCCTCATTCAATACTTACACCGATTTTTTTTTAATTTGGATGCGAGAACCATAGGTAATTTCTGAATTGGATCAGTATTCAGGTGACGTCACACTCGTATTAGGTTCAGAAAAGACTCGATGGGAATTGGAAGCATTTCTCATATATTTGTTCACCATTTTCTTAGAATCTGGACTCGAGAACCAAAGGTCCCTTCTGAATTGGATAAGTAAAATCAGGTGACGTCGCACTCGTGTCAGGTTCAAAAAAGGCCCGGGAGGGAATTGGTTTCTGCGAGATCTCTGCGCGGCGTGACAGAAATCGGACGATACGCCATCGGCGACCCTATTGTACTTGGAATGGCCGCTCGCAGCTACGAGTACGGCATGAAGGGAAATAACAGCAATTATTCTCGAGGAAAAGAGTGCAGTATAAAGAGGAATAACGGCAATTATTTCAAAGGAAAAGAATGTTTCCGCATTGCTCTGAAAGGCGAAGCCGCCGCGAAATGTCGTGTCGTCCGTCGTCACAACACTGCTTGGGAACGTGTAATTAACATCTATATTGCCATCAATATTTATTTCGTAAAATTTTTCAGAAACTATCATGCGAATATTCAAATAATTGAAATTGCTATTAATATTATTAATAATCATTGCTACGGATATCAATATTACCTGAATAATTGCACTTATTCTATTTGAAGATAATTTAAGTTTAAATTATTGCGTAAATTATCAACAGATGATATCCAAGTGTACCAAGCGTGACCTCAATGAAATAAACTGAGTAAAATAAACACTGACTACAAAAAATTGCGAAAGGCAACAAAGTTACGCGACATCGTCCACAACAAAAAGCCCGGTAATTACTTCAACCTTGCAGGAGCCTGGTTAGGTAAAGTTATCACAGAAATCGTTCTAATTTAGATTGAACGAAAAGTCGTCCAAAATAACATTGGATGGGGAAAAGCTACTTAAAGAGAACTTAATGACGAGGGATAAATTTCTTTTATCCCTCAGAGGGATAAAATTCTTTTCGATTCAACCCTTGCAGTGTTACTGTATGATTAGATTAGTTTAGTCGTTAGTTTTAGCCTCCCTACCCAGCAACAATTGCGATCCAAAGAGAGGAAGGAGGAAGGCACCATTTAGTATGGAGTTAAGGAAACGCGGAATCTACGCAGAAAGGCATAGAAACAGTTAGTTGTGCAAGAAGATTATGAAACAAGACCAAAGTTGAAGAAGACAGTAGTAGGTGCTGAAAAACAGGACAGCAGTGAACCGAACCGAAAAAAGGTGGTCCTTAACATAACAAAAACATTTTATTTCAACAAAAAGAAGGCTTACCTAACTCTCAGCTCAGGCCCTCACATTGTCCCCCTGGGAGCGCTAGTTGTTATTGTATGAATTAACGTTCGCACGGGAAGACGTGAAGTCCTGGGCTAATGGTCATGTAGGCTTGCTTCTGTCGAAATAGATTAGGCTTTTCATTTTGTTGTGGATCGTCATTTTTCGGTTCACTGTAGTCCTGTTTTTCAGCACCTACTACTTTCTTCTTCAGATTTCACTTGTTTCATGAACTTATTTCCTGACTTGCTGTTCTTTTGAGCAGGGTATCTTATGTGGGAACACACCCTGTGCATAAATTCCTTGTCCCCTTAATTCCTTATTAATTGGTATTTTCATCTTCCTCTATTCGGAACACATTTGTTATGGTTAGAGAAGCTTCAACTTACTTATAATTTACCAGGCCTTAACCAGAAGGAAAGCTACTTTGACTGAACTGAATGGCAATAGTGGGATCAATCCCTTGGAAAACTATACATCTTTTTCTTCAGGTTAACCAACCGTATTTTCTTTCCTTTGAGCTGAAATTTAGAAAAAATTTAGAATGTTGTAAAATGAGCAAAAGTCAGCCAGAGTAACTATGTAGTTCTCAGACGCTTGTTCGTTTCAGTTTTGACGTTCATTTTGAATCAATTGTGTAGCATAAAAAAAAAAGGAAATTTAAACGAGCATCTTCAATAAGCTGTCAAAAAACAAGAACCATGCATGGACTATGAATGTGTCCGTGCAACTTAGGCCTACCCAAAGAAAAGAATCAAGATGCGAAGCAACAGCATAATTCATATCCGTTTTTTGCTGTAGAAAATGAAAACGTTTTTTCAAGCAGTCGTATTACAGCCGACGCTTTACGGCCGAATTTCCTACATTATTTAGGGAATACTATTCTGGCAGACATTTTTCCTGTCTTCCGTATCATATGCTCCGTCCCATCTGTGTTTTAGCATCACGTTGAAATATGTAAAAACCTGCGTTTTTTTTTTTTTGAATCTAGAGAAAGCGAAGTTCAAAGCCCTAGGCGAGTAAATTTTAAAGAAATTTTTTTATTGAACAACTGGTTAAAACTAAGAATAATAGTAATCAGTGGTAATTTAGGTAGAATTTTCAATTGTGAAGAGTTTGAATTCCACACAACTACTTCGACACTCATTCTTGCATAAAAAGTAGACACACCCACAAATAGGAGCGGTGCGAAACAAAGCCCCGATCCTGACTAAAACTTATATCCAAATGCTTAAAATATTCTCCCATCGCAAACAAAAATCCATTTCCCAAATAATCAGGAAGCTCATTAATATACGCGACCGCGATATACGCTCATGACCATCCACGGGTAGAAAGAAACGCAAAAGCTAATAATATTTTCAACAGCTTAAAACGTTCATAAATGGTAAAAGCACCCTCAAAAGCTTAAAAAATCTCTAAATCTTAAAACATTCCCCTACAGCCAAAAAATAAAATCGCATTATCGCAAAGCATGAGGAAGCTCATCAAAATATAATCGCCCAGGAGTAGAAAGAAGCGCATAGCAGCGAGATGCAAGCCGGCCTGTCGAGAGCGAATGTTGGCCGGGAGCGCGATCGGAGGCAGCGCGTCCCGAGGACCGGTTTGAAGGCTCCAGTGAAGGAGAAAGCGAGCCAAGCGCACGGCGTTGACCGCTCCACAGCCATAAAGAAAACTACCGTAAAAAATATCGTCTGGAACAGGTTAAGAGCGCAGACGGGTGCCATGAGCTGCTGCTGCTGCTGCGCATTTCTATAGGTGGTGCACTGCGGCGTCCAGGGCAAAAGGTGCGCGTATAAGAGCACTAGTGCACGTATTCTATTGTACGGTACACTATTGCACGTATGCTATTGCACAGGTACACTATTGTACGTATGCTATTGCACAGGTACACAATTGTACGTATGCTATTGTACAGGTACACTATTGCACGTATTCTAGTGTACGGTACACTATTGTACGTATGCTATTGTACAGTTACACTGTTCTAAATATGCTATTGTACGGTACACTATTGTAAATATGCTATTGTACGGTACACTACTGTATGTATACTTTGCATAGGTACACTATTTTATAGGTACACTATTGTACGCATACTATTGTGTTGTATAGGTACACTATTGTACGTATTCTATTGTATGGTACACTATTGTATTGTATAGGTCTTTAGAAAAGGTACTGTACTATGCGCTATACGCACAAGTACGTATAGTGCAAGTACCATGATGAGTTCTCTGAATTCACTTCCGAGTGGCAGTTCTTTCTTCAATCTGACATTGTTGACCACCTGATGCCAGTGCTAGTTTAATAACGGGGAGTTGTAATAACAGTCAAAACGGTTGTAATAACGGTAGTATGAGTACAAATATTCTGCAGGGGAGAGATGGTATCGAGCATCGCTGCTCCTGATCTTCCCGATGAACTCATGACGGCCGTTGATGTCACGTCAAAGTCGAACGGAGAAAGGATCTCGGGGTCAGCAGTAAGGAAATCGTGGTCACGGTAGAGGAAACAAGGTAGAGTCATTTCTATGGGGGAAAATACACCTCCCTCTTGTTCGGCTAGCCAATGGAAAGGCTTCATTTCAACCAAACTTTATGACGTCACCATTGCGATATGTCGTGAGGCCAAAAGCGGTGCCAGATTTGGGACTAGCAGTATTGCCAGATGAAATATGAGCGCTGCTATTGGCTCGTTGCCATGACGTCAGCATTGCTACATGGTCGACGAAAAAAAGACTGGTTTGACCCTCCCTTGTTTCTTCTACCGTGATCGTGGGTCAGTGAATCATATCTTGTGCCTTTGGTTAGCGTCTGATAAAGTGTTGTGGTTGTTGTGATGTGAGATGAGCGCCGCTGAAGTCAGTCGTGCCTCGGAAATTCTAGTTGAGTTCAAAATTATTAAATACATAAAGCTGGAAAAAATGTGCTCTGGAAATCCTAGATGAATTTCTAATCGTAGTATTAAAACAGGGAAAAACAAACTCGTCTTCACATTTTAATAATTTTATTTACAGATTTTTCAAATGTTACGCTCTTCATAATCACTTTCATACTGGTCTTACTTTTTTCATAACTTTCTATCGATGATGAGTAATGTTCTCCGCGAACGCACTTTTGAAGCTTTTAAAGAGCGATGACTAGTATGTTCTTTCCGGTTTTCATATCTTGGTTTTCTATAGATTTGTTTTTAACCGTTGCAGGCATGAAGTAAGCTACACCTGCTAGTGGACGTTGGGGTGAAATATACTTTATTTGTTCACAATTTAACATAAAGGACATGGAACTGTGCACATTGAATTTCAGATATGAAATTTTGTTCAGCATACATATAATATTTATACCTAAAAAGGCTTATATCCATTTTGTGTTATTAACCCTCTAACGCCCCACAGGACAATACGAGTCTCTTCCTAAAATAGTATCAATATGTTGTTTCTCGTTAAATTTGTTGCGTAATGTGTTCTTTGGAGCTTACTACTGAATGACAGCTCCTCCCTCACTCTGATATCGGTGACTACCTGATGCCAGAGCCAGTTTAATTACGGTGGTTGTAATAACGGTAATAAGAGTACAAAAATGCTGATGTTGAAGGGTTTAATGGTATTTCACAATATCTAAAGTTTCAGGGAAAGTGAAATTAGATTTATTTTGGTAGAATATTAATTCACTTTCAGTCTATTTTTACAAGTTTTTTCTTGCGTTCTCAGTCAATTCAAATCCTAATTCTACATATGTTTTCCAAACCTTTCGGAAAATTGTAATATAAGTCAATTCTAATTCCAATTTGAATGGCTATGTGACAATTGTGTAATAATAGCTATGTGACAATGTGACAATTATGTGACAATGTGACAATTATGTGACAATGGCTATGTGACAATTGTGTAATAATAGCTATGTGATAATGTGACAATTATGTGACAACGTGACAATTATGTGACAATGGCTATGTGACAATTGTGTAATAATAGCTATGTGACAATGGGACAACTATTTGACAATGTGACAATTATGGCTGTGTGACAATTATGTAATAATAGCTATGTGACAATGTGACAATTATGTGACAATGGGATAATTATGTAACAACGGCTATGTAACATTAGACAATTGTGTGACAGTGGCTATGTGACAATATGACAATGTAACAATGTGACAATTATGTGACAATGGGATAATTATGTGACAACGGCTATGTAACAATAGACAATTGTGTGACAATGGCTATGTGGCTTTCAGACCAAGCTGGTAGTGCAATTATGCGAGAATTTCAGCACACTCCGAATAGACTCTTTACTAAATACTGATAGAGATTTGTTAAAGAGTGAATTTTGGCAATTTTTTAACAATGCCCAATTCTACCTCGAGATAATTGCGCTTAGCTAAAGAGCAAATTTTTGCTATTCTTAAAAGCATGTTGCTTAATTTTATCTCAAGTTGACCGTGAGCTGTTAAAGAATGAAAATAAGCAATTCTTCAAAGCATACTGCTCAATTTATCAGAAGCTATGCTCTGCATGTGCCACAATACACACTTCATAGCTCCAGTAATCTGCTCGGACACGAGCGGACAATCCGGTTCATGTCCCTTCGATGCGTCAGAACTGATTGTGCGAAATTTTGGCATTCGCTCGTGCCAGTGAATGGGGCTTGTTTTACATGTAATAGTGATAGTATTTAAGAATTTAAGAGCAAAACACAATTCCCACGTTGTTCAAAATTGTATGTGGTCAATACTAAAACGAACGTTTCGGGTCTTGACCCATCATCAGCAAAAATCTGCAATTATAAACAGAAAATTTAACATTCAGTCTAGGTAATTACCCATATTGTATATTACTAGACCTTTAAGACACTGGTGATAACGGACAGACAGCATACCCTGTAAACTGCACTCAAGTAAAGAAGAAAATGAAGGCATTGAGTAATGGGACGTAATTAAAAAGTAATTACCAGAGCGCACCCTTTAAGCTATAGCAGCCCAACAAAAAGCAAGGGATGCGCATTCGTAGAGAAACAGTGCGATGTTCGAATTTCGGATTCCAATTTCTCAATTTTAAGATTTGTTCTTAATGTTACTAAACTTAGAATTCTTGAATCGTTTTACATACATAAGAACAAACCCAATGTTAATGATAGGCAAAGAGCGCGTCCCTTGCTTTTGGTTGGGCAGCTATAGCTTGAGGGTGCGCTCTGGTATTTACTTCTCAATTACGGCTCATTATGGAATCCATTCATTTCCTTCTTTACTTGTAAGCAGCATATAGGATATACAACCTGTTCGTGATCACCAGCGTATTAACATCTCTAGGTATCTACAATGTGGGCAATTACCAAGTTTCAATGTTAAATTCTCTGTTTATAATAATTGCAGATTTTTGCTGATTATGGGTGTGACGAATCATTGAGGGCAAATAATGGTAAATAATTAAGAGCATTAATGTCAAGTTTTGTTTTTAAGGGCAAAAATATTGCTAATTTAAGCGTATGCAGAGAATGTCACAGTTCATCAACGGAAGTACTTACTTAAATCGTTCAGAAACACTACAACATATTTCGATCGTTACAGACAAGTTGCGTGCGTCGTTTTTCAGAGTGGCGGTCTAACGTGAAAAGAGTTACGCAGATCGCTGTTCGATAATTTTTAAAGAAAAAGGATGAATGTAAAAACTTGACACTTGTCGAGAAAACAGAGTAGCTTCATTGTGTTGTGTTGAATTTTCAGAGTTCAAGGAACGTTTAGGAATGAATGGAAGAAAGATCCGTAATAAGAATAGTAGAAATATTTAAATGCGATGCAAAGCTACAGAAGTGAAGAAATTAACGCATCACCCGTTGATTAATTCTTAAGAATAAATATAAATGTTCTAAGCCAAGCTGATACAAAACGGCCATCGCTAATGTCTGTTCCGTCACACAGGCACTTCTTTCTGATGGGTAAATAAGCATTTTGTTAAAATTCAGAAAGTTCTAACAAATTTCAAGGATTTCGGTCAACACATGTAAGCTAAAGCAAAGATTCTGCTTGATCTTGCTTGATACGATGGGCGTGGACCACTGCAGTCTAAAAACTAGCAGACCTCCAAAAGTAAGCATCACAGAAGAAAATCAAACCGAGATGATAATGACCCTTAACGACAGCTTCAAGATCATAGCAAATATAGCTAGAAAATGAGAGACGCTTGTGGTGTCAGTTTGTGATAAATTAAACCAAGATAACAATGCCCCCTTAACGACAATTTCAAAACCGTAGCAAATATAGCAAAGCAAATGAAAATTTTCAAGACCAAAACAAATATAGCTAAGAAAATGAACAATTTCAAAACCGTCCCAAATTCAGCTAAGAAAATGAAAAGTTTCATGACCACAACAAATGTAGCTAAGAAAATGAACAATTTCAAAACCGTCCCAAATTCAGCTAAGAAAATGAAATGTTTCATGACCACAACAAATGTAGCTAAGAAAATGAACAATTTCAAAACCGTCCCAAATTCAGCTAAGAAAATGAAATGTTTCATGACCATAACAAATATAGCTAAGAAAATGAACAATTTCAAAACCGTCCCAAATTCAGCTAAGAAAATGAAATGTTTCATGACCATAACAAATATAGCTAAGAAAATGAACAATTTCAAAACCGTCCCAAATTCAGCTAAGAAAATGAAAAGTTTCATGACCACAACAAATATAGCTAAGAAAATGAACAATTGCAAAAACGTAGCAAAAAAAAGCTAAGAGAAGGAATAGTTTCAAGACAGTAAATATAGCTAAGAAAGTGAGACGTTTGTCGTGTCAGTTTGTAGGGCCGATACCCAGTATGTAGTTGGCTGCGTAGTTGTAGTATCACTTGCATGTATGAAAGTTCTACTAACTACAAGGTATATTTTCAGAGCAAAAAATTTCATCGAACCTAGACCCTGTGGTACAAAGAGATTAAAGAACAAAATTACCCAAAAATTTTAGAAAATGGTCGAAGGCAGAAGTTATTCACCTCTGTGCTGGCTAGGATGTTCATTTCGCAGATCGTTGTAAATGAACTGTGAAGTTGAAATAATAATCTACTGTTAGAAAAATATGCCTTTATCTTGGAAGGTGCTCACGAAACTATTAAGTTTCTGTACATGTATAAATATAGTGGAAACCAAGAACATCTAAGTTTTCAAAATTGATAATTGCGATGCCTTAGTAGTTATTTATTTTAAAGCTGAGAAATAAAATGGGAACCATTTACTATCAGATCAATCAAACATGTTTTGTAAGCGGGGCAAGTTCTTTATAAATACAATGAATCAATCCAGTTGTGTTGATGCAATAAAAACTATCATAGATTGGTCTGGTGTCAGGGGTCCAGGCAGATAGAGGCCAGGTTAATGTTATTATATTCGTGAAATTTTTCATACATTTTTTCGTGCAATATTATTCGTGCAATTTTTTTTCGCGTATGTTTTTATTTTTTTTTTTATTCGTGCAATTTTTATTTCAGGTTAATGCTTTTAATATTCGTGCAATTCAACACCGGCAATCATGTCTTACGCTAGACAGAGGACGCGGTCAACTTTGATGACAATAATTTTCGAAAATTCAGAGATTTTATCGTGTTTGAGTTTTGTGCTGAAACAATTGGCTACGTTGACACCATTTGAACTGAGTATACAGGAGTTACTGTGTCCCTGGCTTAGGCTTGATTTTCAACGCACAAATATTTTTTAGAGAAACATTAGATTAAAATTAGATTAGATTAGTTACATTAAGCTTCTCTGGAGGTCCCATTTAGGAAAGAGTTAGATAAGATTAAATTTTATGTTAGTTTAAGCCTCCCTAGCCACTAAAAAAGCGTATCGAAGAGAGGAAGGAGGAAGGCACCATTTATTATGGAGATAAAGGAATGCAGAATCTATGCCGAACGGACATAGAAAAATTACGTTGAGAAAGAAGTTCATGTAGCAAGATAAAAGGCGAAAAAGAAAGTAGTAGGTGCTGAAAAACAGGACAGCAGTGAACCGAAAAAAGGGGATCCATAATATAATTAAAAAAAACATTTGTATCAACAAAAAAAAAGGCCAACCTAACTCTCAGCTCAGGACTTCACATTTTCCCCCTGGGAGTGATAATTCTCATAGATACATTAGTTGTATCCCCCTGTGGGGTGTTGGTATGGAATTATAGCCGTGTAGCTGTGTGGCTTTCGGACCCGCCTCCGTGCGGCAAATGAGGGTTCGAGTCCGGCGCTGGTGGCGATTTTCTCTGTTGGATATTGGGGAAAAATTCGAAGCACAATACCCCACTCTACCCAGGTGTTTGAAATGGGTACCGGTCTTGACCGGGGGAAAGCGTCATGGCGTCCTGGCGTTCGTTATAAGGCATTTGAAAATCCAATGTAAAAGGTGATATGCATCAGGCTTGAATTGGAAATAAAGCATCCGTAGATGCCTTCATTATTTAAGGGAGAGCGGAATCAAGGCACAAAGTATGTTCCCGCACAGGATTCTTGCGTAAAGAAGCAGTAAGTTAGAAGGGTAGGTTAAGAAACGAAGTAGAAGTTGAAAAAGAATGTTTAGGGTTCTGAAAAAAGGACAGAAGTGAATCGAAAAAAATTTTCCCCAACAAAAAAAACACGCTTTATAAAAAGAATGCCCTCTTAACTCAGGACCTTACATTTTCCCCATGGGAGCGCTAAGCATTTTCCCCATAATACAATAGTTGTATTCCTCCAAGAGGTTTGAAAAATATACATTCATTGGAAAATTTAAAAATTCAATTATTTGAAATTGAACGGGATTTCTGAGCCATGAAATTTTCCGAAAACGAATCTTACAACATCTCAATGAAGAAACCTGCTCCAGCGCTCGGGATACAATTTAATAAGTATAGTTTCCCTGTGAGCACTTCGAATGCGTCCAGAGGACGTTAAGGTAGCAGTCATGGGAAAAAATTCACAAAAATGCACCAGTTAAAAACGACCATTAAACTCGATAATGATCTATTTGAATGATAAACCAACTTGTTAACACGATGATTTGAAAAATCGAAAAACTTAATTAAAATTCAAGTTTGAAGTTTCCTTTCGTAATAAGAGCTCTTTAGGTTTATGATAACAAGGGTACTAGCAATTGCGCTTGGTAAAAAGTACATCTAGGACACTCAGTGACGACTTCATTTAGCTTACTTTTCCGATTTGATGATTAATGGAAGTGATCGCGATGCTTTTTACTCATTGGATTTATTTCCAATTTCCCTTCAATTTCATGAAATGCGCGTACGACAACCCTCTTTGAATCGCGACAAAAAAAAAACTATAATTTCCTTTCTGCCTCATCGAGGAAGCCTGAAGCTCACATTTGAACGTGGCAGAATTTTGGCGAGCCTCCGCACATTCTTGATCGGAGAAGGGAAAGCTGGTGGCAGCAAATAACTGGGAAAGTCACCACGCAGCAGGTCACCAACTTCTGTGGGTACGGCAGGAACTTTTTACTCCTGCGATCCGTCTTTCTTGGGCTGTGTTGATGTGATGCTGCAATATTGATGTTCCTTTGAGAAAGCTGAGAGACTTGGTATCCAATATACGACTCTAACTTTTTACTCGATCCGTCTTTCTTGGGTTGTGTTAATGCGATGCTGCAATATTGAGACTCAATTGAAAAAGCGGCGAGACTTGGTATCCAATATACGGCTCTAACTTTTTATTCCAGCGATCCGTCTTTCTTGGCTTGTGTTGATGTGATGCTGCAATTCTTGAGGCTCAATTGAGAAGGCCGCGAGACTGCGTATCCAATATACGACTCTAACTTTTTGCTCCAGCGATCCATCTTTCCTACGGTTGTGTTGATGTGATGCTGTAATTCAGTTAAAATAATGTGAAATTGTTGCTCAATTAAAGAAAGCTAAGAATTTTGGTATCCAATATACGGCTCGAAGAGTTGTTACTTCATCGGTTCATCTTTCTTAGGTTGTGTCGATATGATGCTGCAATTCAGTTAAAAATGCAATATTTATGCTCAATAAAAAAAGCTGCAAATCTTGATATCGAATATCAAGTTTGTTGTTGATGTCTGTCCTTGGTAGAAGTGATTCGATACTACTCAGTTATAAAGCATATGGGACTGATACCCAAAATAAAATGCTGCAAACCTAGATGTTTGTTAAAACATATGTTTTTAAGTGTGATTGTACTTTAATTTTACACAAAGTAAAATTGGTGCAATTGTACAGTCGGGATTTCATTTATTCCTGTCATGATGTTCCAAAGGCTCCGTCAGAATGTATAAAAAGATATTTCTTCACTTTACTCAATCATTTCTGATTTTTTTTCATGTAGTGTGCTTCTTGAATCCCTGGACCATATTTCCAGCCGTAGGTAAAACCATAAATAAACAATTTTACCGTTTCTGAAATAACTTTCCACTTGAAATCGAAACACGGCATGAATAACTAAAGACGACGACTTGTACAATTGTAAAATGAATGTTAATAAAAGTATATTTACGCATTAAACGTAATTGAAAGTTGATGATAAAAACCGTCAGTAAATTTGCTTCACTTTGAGGTGGGAACGCATCAGTGCTAGATTTCAAAGTCACGAGCTGCAAAAATATCAGTGAAAGGATTAAGAAATTTAGGAACGTAAAAATAAAGAAAATATAGCGTGCAACGCAAGGCATCTTTAACTAACGGAACATAATATAATTATCAGAGAGTTAATCATCAAATATTCATAAAAGCCTTCTTAATGCATGTTTTGGAATAGGCTTATCGGATGAAATGTGTATTTATTATATTTTTTACGCTTTTTGTAAAATTTAAGACGCAAGTTCCAGTCCTAATTTACTCTTCGAAATCTTGCCAAAAAGGGTTTGATGTGACGTGGTATGAAAACGTGGTTGCTGTGGAATGAAGATCTTGACACAGTGGTGTGAATACCATAGTACTGTGGGATGGAATCCTCATTAGTTTGGAATGATCACCATGAAATGCGCTCATGAAGTTCTCATGACCCTAAAAAGAAGACGAGTCTGTGGAATGAAGATCTGTCAGTAGTAGAATGAAGGTCTTGATACCAGCGATGACTCATGGATGGACTAGGCGAGATGTGCAGTACGCATGCGAAGGCGAGTGAAAGTGCGGACTAGAGAGCTAACCGAGAGGTGGCGGCCGAGAGATGGAGGGATCTCTGGGCAGCGCCGCAGCGCTCCGTCAACCCTATTGAGAATATGCCCTACTAGTTACTGATCATTGATACAGCAACCGCCTGTCATCACCACATGACCAACTGGCACAGGCAACTAATCAATAATACAGCAACTAATCATCAATGCAGCAAATGGTCACTAGCACAGCAGCCGCCCTTCATCAGCACTGCACGTGACGACGTAACGGGTTTTCTGTCCAGGCAATGACACGCCATGTGTTAGTCAAGTACATACATGGTATACATCCATGCTACTCACCAACGCTATTTTCTTCGTTATAGATTCGTCAGCGCTATATTCTTCGTTATAGATTCTTCAGCGCTATGTTCTTCGTTATAGATTCGTCAGCGCTATGTTCAACGCTATGTTCTTCGTTATAGATTCGTCAGCGCTTTGCTCTTCGTTATAGATTCGTCAGCGCTATGTTCTTCGTTATAGATTCGTCAGCGCTATGTTCTTCGTTATAGATTCGTCAGCGCTATGTTCTTTGTTATAGATTCGTCAACGCTATGTTCAACGCTATGTTCTTCGTTATAGATTCGTCAACGCTATATGTTCTTCGTTATAGATTCGTCAACGTTATGTCCGTCGCTGTAGATGTCACTTTGGTAAAAATAACAGAGGAGAGGAACATGGAATGCATCATTCAAGCGAGGATACAAACGACAGAAGTGCGTATGGAGAGGCACAATGAAATTTGTACGAGATTCTCCTCTTGAAATTTGCATTTTCACGAAGCTCATTACCAAGGTTTTGCATTACTGACAGTCCTGTCATAAATTAGCTGTTATTCATTTGGTTTATTCTCACTCAAAAAATGATGCCTCACTCTTTCGAGATGCAAATGAGGGTCAATGATCATGCTAAATGTATAAAAACTTAAACCTACTCACTAGACCTTGGAAAAAATCTACTACTGTTTCACTTGTGGTAAATAAATGGTTTACATTGTTTAAATTGCTTAAATCTAATCTTGAGAGCATCAATGGGTTACAGAAACGTAAAGCGGTTGAAGGAGACGGGTAGTTGGTGGCTCTCGAGATGGAAAAGACCTCATTCGTCTTAGTTTAGAGTCGAATTGATGAAAATATCTGCAAATTACTCTATCATGGACGGTAATTTTACGGAGTAATGGATAACCTTACTCCGAAGTGACGGATTTTTTATCAATTTTACTTCGAATTATCACATTCACCTTACTTTTAAAGGGCTTCAAATTTTCGTCAGTTGATTTAATTACTGTCATGGATTTGATTATACGTTTTGGGGTAATCTCACCAATTAAGAACTAGGAACTTCATAATGATGAATTTCGAAATCTTAATATTTTGATTTTATGTATCAAGTTTTTGGAAAATCCCAGTTTTCTTCCAAATGTTTAAGTAGATTTCAAGACCGCCAAAATCTTCTAGAAAGAAGTAAAAATTTGCGCCTAAATCCTGCACTATTGGTTGGACGCTGAATTTGGTCAATAAAAGCTGGAATGAACGGCACTTATGAGGAGAAAATAATTAATTTCACGTTAACGAAAGGGTTAACGGGAGGTCCAATAATTATTAAGTTCTCCTCCATGTAAACACAAAGCGACTGTGTTAGTGGATACGAAGTTCACTGTTGTCCACAAAGCTCATGAAGTTTACGGTTGTTCACTAAGTTCTCGAAGTTCATGAAGTTCACGGTTGGCGCAGTTCAAAACACTCAAAAAACCCGCCTTTCTATTGAATGTGAAAATAAAGTTTCCTTTTCGCATGGACAATTTATTTTTATCGTAAGGTAGAGAAGAAATTAATGCGCCCAACGCTTATATTGTTTGGTCAAAAAAGTACGTGGATCCTGGTTGAAGATGTAAATAAATTGTGAATAGTAACTTCATCATTTTACCATAAAATTTCACGAATTTTGCGAATCACCTTAATCACCGTAACCGAGTTGTTAAGAGCGCACCCTTCACGGGAAGGTGTCGGCAGTTCGAATCCCGGCAGTGCTGCCAGGCGATTCTTCCCGTCGGGAAAAGGGAGAGCTCAGCCACAATTTCCCACTCTACCCAGGTGCCGGAAATGAGTACCGGCTTGACCGGGGGTAGCCGTCATTACGTCCTGGTGTTAGTATTAAGGCATTTGAAAAGTCAATGTATAAGATTAAATGTGTATCAGGCTTGATTGAAATAAAACATCCTTTGAGAACAAAGTTGAAGTCTCGTTTCAACAAAACGGAGCTCCAGCCCACTGCGCTCGGCAATAATTTGCCACATCTCGACCGTTCCATGCAGGCCACCCTATTCTGCCACAGCTGCCTAGCCTGTGAGACAGGCAGCTTGGAAAAGAAAAAAGTTAGCCTCAATTTCCCTCTCAACACAGATGCATGAAATCTGTGCCGGCTCGACCGTCGGTCACTGGCATTGCGTCCTGGCATTAAGGCATTTAATAGCCTGATATGACAAGCGTTAACTTGATCAAATAAATCGTCTTTTTAAGAAACACACCAAAGGCTGGAACAGCTGCAAGTGTAAGGACCTGTGGTGCACTGCACCGAAGGACCCACATATTTACTGCTACGCTAGGATGTACGTGCGTAATAATGCGAAATTATTACACATGTATTACGTATGTGATATGAATATGTGCATTTCAGAGCACATCTAGAGATATTTCAGCACCTGTCGCAACCGATGTGTGCGCTCTGGGGCAGTGATATCTCTTGCATTTGAAAGCAGCTACATAGGTGTTATATTTCTTTACGATGAAGTTACTTTATTTTGCCTTGAAATTTTTTTGGAATAGTTTTTATACATATGAAAATTATATGTCAGATACGGTGTAAGATATGGCTTAATGCAGCATAAAAACTTGACCGATAACCTTGTTTTATTCAAATTCATATGCCCTCGCACATTAACTCGAAATCCTTATTACGACATGGAGAAGTAACTTTTTTATGCGATAGTTGAGTCGTAAAGGAACCTACTCCTGCATCAAAACTGCGGCATAGTAGCTCAGTAGCAGAAAGTCTAAATAACGCAATTAAAACCTTTTAAATAAATAACGCGGTCTAAATAACGCCTTCTAAAGAAGCCGAAACCTTTTAACACGTTCACCGCGATTCCGCGTTTATTAACTACTTCACTGCTCGGACACATTATTATCCTTCCTAATAAATATGAAAAATACAATTGCACGATAACACTCCACTTCGTATGATAACAGTCATTTTTTAAAAAGGTCGCGATACAGGTGAAATGTCATTCATTTATACCAGTATGTGAATGAGCAATTCTACTAGTGGGATACAATACGTAGGGAACGTGTTAGTTAAATAAGCAAGCCTCAGGCAGGCCTGCGCACGGGAGCTAAAAAGTTCTCTTGATAAGCAAAGCGCATTCCTTACCTTCATCACTCGGTGCGGTCTGTAACTCGACACAGCGGTTCGCTTAACACTTTAACAGTAAATAATAAAACTGAAGTTCAATATTCAGTTCAAATTCAACACTTTGACTGCAATTGGTGAAACTGAAGTTTAAAATTTTATTTAATTCAAATTTAAAGTTAATTGTAATAAGCAATTTTGAAAATAGTCATCATTAACTGGATCGTGCCCTCATTTAGCTTTAATTATGTATTTATCAAAATTGGGTTGGTGACTTCTGGTGGGTCAGCAATGTTATGAAAATCCACTCTGAGGCCACCGGTGGCGCACGTTGCGGTTTAAGTGTTAAAAGAAAGTCTCAGTATAGTTTAGAGGGCAACAACATAAGCAATATTATTAAAATCTTCGGAATGGTCAACAAGCGGAAAACGAGATTTCGGAGTTGGAACCCTCCCACAATACCCCTCCCAGAGCTCAACCCTTTACCGGCCAAGTGGATTTTAAAATTCACTTTCATAAACAGCTGTAATATATTTTATTCTTCGTTAAATTTGTGCCCTATAGTGTTTTCTTCGATATTCATTATCGAGTGGCAGTCACTTTGTGATGTCGGTGACTACATGATGCCGAGGCCAATTTGATGATGGTGGTTGTGATAATGGTTTTCTGGGTATAAAGTGCGGACGTTAAAAGGTTAATGATGGTGGTTGTGATAATGGTTTTCTGGGTATAAAATGCGGACGCTTAAGGGTTAAGCAAAAATGCGGAAATGGAAACAACAAATCAACTTGCATTTTGAGAATGACAGTAATCCTCGTGACCAACTACTGGATCATAACATAAGACGGTGGATGACTTTAGACAATGGATAAAATTTTTGAGGAAAATGTTACTATTTGCAGCCGCATCAGAGATGGAAAGTACGGAACCAGCCTATGCGGAAGTGACGACGATTAAACAGAGCGTACACCGAGGTATAAAAACGACAACCAGACTCTGAGTCGCCTGCTGTTGTAAAGAGGACGAGTAAAAATGTATCTTTTTTATGACGGAGTCTGCAATGTTGGCCTTTGAGGTTGAACGGTAAGTCTTTTCCTCAGGGATCTCATATGTGGGGCATATAGTCTTGGAAACCGCAAGTCAAATATTTGACGAGCGTAGACTTTTTGCTCACAGTTGGGCTGGCTGGGTTCTCATAAAGTTGTGCTGCACTTGTATAGGTAATTTGTATCTTAAGCGTAGTAATATAAATGACACACTATACGCACGGTGAGCTGGCAGTGTTCTCAGAAGGTAGTGCTGCACTTGTACAGGTAATTTTCACTTGTATCATCAACGCAGGAACATAAATGGCAAACTTCTTACAGTTGAGCTAACTGTGTTCTTAGAAGGCTTTAATGCACTCGTATACGTACGTTGCTTTTGGATCTTCAGCAAATCGATACGCATGACAAGCTACTAGATCATGGGTGAATACGATATTTAGCTGAAGAAAGCAAATTAAACTACCTGGAAAAATGTCCCTGTCTTCTGATACATTAGGGATGAAAAGAATCAATAAAGCCTCTCTAATTAATCACAACAAAGCTGTTCCAAAGAAAAGAAGAGTAAAGCTCCAGTAAGTATGGTACGAAGGGAACTGGGAATCCACGAACAAGGTGTGTTCCTATTGAAGATCTCTGCGCATTGAAACAGCAAGTTAGGAAATAAGTTTATGAAACAACATAATAGTGAAGAGGGATGTTTTAGGTAGATAAAACCAAGACAGCAGGGAACCGAAAAAAGATCAGATTAAATCAAACAAACTGGTTTCAGCCTCCCTAGCCGCAATAAAGGTATTTCGAGGGGAAACGTGAAAGAGACACCATTTAGAATGAATTGAAGGGAACACAGAATCTATGCACAAAGTGTGTTCCCATACAAGATATCCCGCACATAGAAATACTAAGTTACGGTGGAACGCTAGGAAAGATAATAAAAGGTAAAAAATTCAGAGCCTATACTACTGGCACCTACACTAGTGGCACCTACACTATTGGCACCTACACTACTGGCACCTACACTACTGGCACCTACACTACTGGCACCTACACTACTGGCACCTACACTACTGGCACCTACACTACTGGCACCTACACTACTGGCATCTACACTACTGGCTCCTACACTACTGGCACCTACACTACTGGCACCTACACTACTGGCGCCTACACTACTGGCACCTACACTACTGGCACCTATACTACTGGCTCCTACACTACTGGCTCCTACACTACTGGCACCTACACTACTGGCACCTACACTACTGGCACCTACACTACTGGCTCCTACACTACTGGCACCTACACTACTGGCACCTCACTACTCGATCTAAATTGTTCTGTCATGTATATGTATAGTCACGTGGGGTTATTCTACAAATTATTGTTCATTAAATAGCTCGCCTTGCGCTATACACTCCAACTATGCATGCTACGCGGGTGTAATCCATATCACGCCAAAACCCTCTTCCAATGAAAAAATTTCACTGTAGAAAATTAAAAAAAAATTTGGGGGCTCATATCGGAGCATGAGAATCAAATATTTATTGATGAAATAGAACTATTAAAATGAATCTAATTAGAAATTAGAATTGAAAGAGCTTGAAGTTTGCGAGGTGCTAACCACGCAATGGTCTGCCACCGGTAATGAAGAGATGGGTACAAATTTGAAAAAGGTCAAAATTTTAGTGTCATTGAAAATTTTAGTAACGTTTAGAAAAATATTAGTGACATTTCTGTACGAAAGTAACAAACGAGTCAGTTCAAAATCGATGCAGTGAACTTGTGAACATTTGGGCACAACCGCAGATGAATATCAGGGAACGTTATGACTCGAAATTTACTCACATATCGAAAACTACTCAAAGTTTACTCACGTATCGAACACTACTCAAAATTTACTGATGCATCGAACACGACTCAAAATTTACTGATGCATCGAACACTACTCAAAATTTACTGATGCATCGAACACTACTCAAAATTTACTGATGCATCGAACACTACTCAAAATTTACTGATGCATCGAACACTACTCAAAATTTACTGATGCATCGAACACGACTCAAAATTTACTGATGCATCGAACACGACTCAAAATTTACTGATGCATCGAACACTACTCAAAATTTACTGATGCATCGAACACTACTCAAAATTTACTGATGCATCGAACACGACTCAAAATTTACTGATGCATCGAACACGACTCAAAATTTACTGATGCATCGAACACGACTCAAAATTTACTGATGCATCGAACACGACTCAAAATTTACTGATGCATCCAACACGACTCAAAATTTACTGATGCATCGAACACGACTCAAAATTTACTGATGCATCGAACACGACTCAAAATTTACTGATGCATCGAACACGACTCAAAGTTTACTCACGCATCGAACACGACTCAAAATTTACTGATGCATCGAACACGACTCAAAATTTACTGATGCATCGAACACGACTCAAAATTTACTGATGCATCGAACACTACTCAAAATTTACTGATGCATCGAACACGACTCAAAATTTACTGATGCATCGAACACGACTCAAAATTTACTGATGCGTCGAACACGACTCAAAATTTACTGATGCATCGAACACGACTCAAAATTTACTGATGCATCGAACACGACTCAAAATTTACTGATGCATCGAACACTACTCAAAATTTACTGATGCATCGAACACGACTCAAAATTTACTGATGCATCGAACACGACTCAAAGTTTACTCACGTATCGAACACGACTCAAAATTTACTGATGCATCGAACACTACTCAAAATTTACTGATGCATCGAACACGACTCAAAATTTACTGATGCATCGAACACGACTCAAAGTTTACTCACGTATCGAACACGACTCAAAATTTACTGATGCATCGAACACTACTCGAAATTTACTGATGCATCGAACACTACTCAAAATTTACTGATGCATCGAACACGACTCAAGATTTACTGATGCATCGAACACTACTCAAAATTTACTGATGCATCGAACACGACTCAAAATTTACTGATGCATCGAACACGACTCAAAATTTACTGATGCATCGAACACGACTAAAAATTTACTGATGCATCGAACACGACTCAAAATTTACTGATGCATCGAACACGACTCAAAATTTACTGATGCATCGAACACGACTCAAGATTTACTGATGCATCGAACACGACTCAAAATTTACTGATGCATCGAACACGACTCAAAATTTACTGATGCATCGAACACGACTCAAAATTTACTGATGCATCGAACACGACTCAAAATTTACTGATGCATCGAACACTACTCAAGATTTACTGATGCATCGAACACGACTCAAAATTTACTGATGCATCGAACACGACTCAAAATTTACTGATGCATCGAACACGACTCAAAATTTACTGATGCATCGAACACGACTCAAGATTTACCGATGCATCGAACACGACTCAAAATTTACTGATGCATCGAACACGACTCAAAATTTACTGATGCATCGAACACGACTCAAAATTTACTGATGCATCGAACACGACTCAAAATTTACTGATGCATCGAACACTACTCAAAATTTACTGATGCATCGAACACGACTAAAAATTTACTGATGCATCGAACACGACTCAAGATTTACTGATGCATCGAACACTACTCAAAATTTACTGATGCATCGAACACGACTCAAAATTTACTGATGCATCGAACACGACTCAAAATTTACTGATGCATCGAACACTACTCAAGATTTACTGATGCATCGAACACGACTCAAAATTTACTGATGCATCGAACACGACTCAAGATTTACTGATGCATCGAACACTACTCAAAATTTACTGATGCATCGAACACGACTCAAAATTTACTGATGCATCGAACACGACTCAAGATTTACTGATGCATCGAACACTACTCAAAATTTACTGATGCATCGAACACTACTCAAAATTTACTGATGCATCGAACACGACTCAAAATTTACTGATGCATCGAACACGACTCAAGATCTACTGATGCATCGAACACTACTCAAAATTTACTGATGCATCGAACACGACTCAAGATTTACCGATGCATCGAACACGACTCAAAATTTACTGATGCATCGAAAACGACTCAAAATTTACTGATGCATCGAACACTACTCAAAATTTACTGATGCATCGAACACGACTCAAAATTTACTGATGCATCGAACACGACTCAAAATTTACTGATGCATCGAACACTACTCAAAATTTACTGATGCATCGAACACTACTCAAAATTTACTGATGCATCGAACACGACTCAAAATTTACTGATGCATCGAACACTACTCAAAATTTACTGATGCATCGAACACGACTCAAAATTTACTGATGCATCGAACACGACTCAAAATTTACTGATGCATCGAACACTACTCAAAATTTACTGATGCATCGAACACTACTCAAAATTTACTGATGCATCGAACACGACTCAAAATTTAATGATGCATCGAACACTACTCAAAATTTACTGATGCATCGAACACTACTCAAAATTTACTGATGCATCGAACACGACTCAAAATTTACTGATGCATCGAACACGACTCAAAATTTACTGGTACATCGAACACTACTCAAAATTTACTGGTACATCGAACACTTACTAACGTATCGAAGGAGATAATCAGAGTTGCCCCGTCGTATTGGGGACGCATGTTTTCAAAGCACCAGATTGACAGAGTAATTGTGAGTGCCGCAACAAGGAACACAAAGCAAAAAACGTGCCACAGTCCCGTCATCGTGTCACCTACATACATGACAACTCGCACCAAAGCAGCTGCGTTCATTTACCTCCCGAACTGCATCACTTTGTTCTCAACAGCGTTGCTTGAGCTATTCAATTCCGATTGCGCACTTCGACACACCTACACTTGCGCAAAACCGTTTTAAAAAGTGTCTTTTGCCTCTCCGTCATTCTTGTGTCATTCTCTCAGACTAATTGATCCTAAATAACGTAACAACTAACGCAAAATCGTTTTACCAAGCGTCTTTTGCCTCTCCGTCATTCTTGTGTCATTCTCTCAGACTAATTGATCCTAAATAACGTATCAACTAACGCAAAACCGTTTTACCAAGCGTCTTCTGCCTCTCCGTCATTCTTGTGTCATTCTCTCAGACTAATTGATCCTAAATAACGTGACAACTAACGCAAAGTCGTTTTACAAAGCGTCTTTTGCCTCTCCGTCATTCTTGTGTCATTCTCTCAGACTAATTGATCCTAAATAACGTATCAACTAACGCAAAGTCGTTTTACAAAGCGTCTTTTGCCTCTCCGTCATTCTTGTGTCATTCTCTCAGACTAATTGATCCTAAATAACGTATCAACTAACGCAAAGTCGTTTTACAAAGCGTCTTTTGCCTCTCCGTCATTCTTGTGTCATTCTCTCAGACTAATTGATCCTAAATAACGTATCAACTAACGCAAAGTCGTTTTACAAAGCGTCTTTTGCCTCTCCGTCATTCTTGTGTCATTCTCTTAGACTAATTGATCCTAAATAACGTGACAACTAACGCAAAGTCGTTTTACAAAGCGTCTTTTGCCTCTCCGTCATTCTTGTGTCATTCTCTCAGACTAATTGATCCTAAATAACGTGACAACTAACGCAAAGTCGTTTTACAAAGCGTCTTTTGCCTCTCCGTCATTCTTGTGTCATTCTCTCAGACTAATTGATCCTAAATAACGTGACAACTAACGCAAAATCGTTTTACCAAGCGTCTTTTGCCTCTCCGTCATTCTTGTGTCATTCTCTCAGACTAATTGATCCTAAATAACGTATCAACTAACGCAAAATCGTTTTACCAAGCGTCTTTTGCCTCTCCGTCATTCTTGTGTCATTCTCTCAGACTAATTGATCCTAAATAACGTAACAACTAACGCAAAACCGTTTTACCAAGCGTCTTTTGCCTCTCCGTCATTCTTGTGTCATTCTCTCAGACTAATTGATCCTAAATAACGTATCAACTAACGCAAAGTCGTTTTACAAAGCGTCTTTTGCCTCTCCGTCATTCTTGTGGTATTCCCTCAGATTATTTAGTCCTAAATATACCAGTTCTCATTAAAACTGAACATGAAATCAAGCCCTAGTTGTTCATGAAATACTCGACTGTTCTCGCCCACAAAACACGTAACTTAACCCGTATCTCTGCAGACCATATGACCGCAATCAATTGGAATAGTACACAAGTCATTTACAACGTTCACTGCGTTTCCGCGGTTGTTAGCGTTTGGTTTGGTTAGGTTGTAAGTGGTAGAATTGGGAAATCAACTTTACTACTTGGTTGCATTTTTATGGTTCCTAAGAATATGAAAATGCAATTGCATGGAAACATTTCGCCTTGTATGACCAAAGTAACACTTTAAGAAAATCACAAAACAGATGAAATGTCATTCATTTATACCGGTACGTGAATGAGCAATTTAACAACTAGTATACATAAGCCCAATACTCGGGGTGCGTGTTAACTCTTACCTCTACAGACCATATGACCGTGATCAATTGCAACAGCAAGAAAGTCATTTAATAACAGTTTTCAAGCAGACAAAACATGCCTCACCGCAAGGTTCATGCCCTGGCAAAAACAGTATATTTTCAAAAAGTTCGTAAATTTTCATTTTATCAGTAGTATATTTCAAAAAGTACGTACATTTTCAATTTATCAATAGTATATTTCAAAAAGTACGTACATTTTCAATTTATCAACAGTATATTTCAAAAAATACATAAATTTTCAATTTATCAACATTATATTTCAAAAAGTACGTAAATTTTCAATTTATCAAAAGTTTTAAAGTTCAAAAGCGTCGACCTTGACGGAGGTTATGTTGAAAAATAGATCCATTGAGTAGGAAAACTTAGAATGAATTACATAATCCCGCTTTTTTTAAATGCCCTCGTAATGGCATTTCATAAATTATTTACAATACAGTTCGTTATATCTAATTGACGGAATACTATGCGTAAAGGAAACTAAGATAGATACAAAAAAACGTGAAGGTATATCTAGAAATTCTCACCTTAGCAGTGTAAACATTGTAAACTCACGCGCTGTTGAAATAACCTGATTTTCAAGACTTAAGTCATTCCTTCCCAAATACTTTGAAGCACATTGCGCTGAACTGAATAATTCCGTAATTTTCTGTTAACGATGTACTTCAGGCTACTTCAAAATTTTGTCAATTTTAACATTAGTTGCATTTTATTAAGTTATGGCTGTTAAAATAATCTAATTTTCTAGACTTGTGAAATTCTAACCTTTTAGGTTTACATTTTTGTTCTTCCTCGAGTTACTCCTCAATAAATTTCTTACCTTGAATACCGTACAGGCAATAAACGAAATAATACTCGTACGTTGGATCCAACATCTCTAATTTATTTAATGTCAGGTTGGACCAAAAAACGTTCATTTTAATTTTCCACTTACTCCTAAAATTGATTGTAAATTACTGGTGCCTAAGGCAGAGCCTAAATATGAACGAGAACATTGGTTCGCGCATTACTATGTACACAGCTTGAGCATTTGTACATCCCACGTCCCACATCGCATCAACTTTCCCGATCAACACACAAGGTGTGAATTCAAACATTGGTTAAGCTTTAATGCGGGCCTTTAACTTTCCTACGTTCAAGACGTAAATCCAAACATTGATTAAACTTCCATGAGGGCTTTAAAGTTTTCCAACGCACAGAGCGTAAATCAAAATACATGTTAAACTTTCATGAGGGCCTTCAACTCTTCCAACATACAAATATGAATTCAAACACTTGTTCGGCTTCATAAGGACCTTCAACTTCTCTAAGGTTCAAAACGCAAATCCAAACATTGGTTAACTTTAATAAGGGCCTGAGTTCAAAAACTTCCAGCCCTCACTAACATAATGAGCCCCCGATACGGCTATAGTACGCCTCGTATGGTTTGTCTAGCAATTAAGGACTCTTATATTACGAAATTTCTAAAATCCAACATGTTGTACATCTCATGTATAAAACATTTTGGAAATAAACGTTTTTTTCTTTCATATTTTCATTCTTTTTCCTTGTTTTTTCTTTTTTTTCTTTCTTTCTATCTATCTATCTATCTTTCATTTTTTCTTTCTTTTTTCTTTCTTTTTTCTTTCTTTCTTTATTTCTGTCTGTTTGTTTTTCTTCCTTTTTTCTTTCTGTCTTTCTTTCTTCTTTTTTTTCTTTCTTTCTTTCTTTCTGTGCAGGATCGCTCTCTCGGGTCATCGTATAAGAGTGCAGTGAAAGTCTGCAGAGCAGCGCGCGTACCAACGCACCTCCCTGCCATGCTTGCCAATCTCGCACGACATTCTCGCCGCTCACTCGCCGCGCCGCTGCCCGGAAAGGCGAACAAAGCAAAAACGAATATCTCGCATTCCTGCGGTGAAATTGCGCGCTCTCAGGCGCCGTGCACAGCCATCATTGAGGAGTATTTGCAATATCTCGCGTGGGCATTTCAGGTAACGATTGAGGGATGCTTGGTAGTGTGCTTTAGGTCCACATGTAACAATACTCAAATGTGTCCGTGAAACGTGTATTTCCAAATCTCCCACTTCTGCACGGGCATTCCAGGTGTTACTTGGGGGAATGTTTAGTACTGTTCGTCAGTACCCACATGTAACTGTACTCTAATGTGTCCTTGGTACGTGTAGGCTATTCGCAGTATCTCCTACTTTTCCACGGGTATTTCAGGTGATACTTGGGAGAATGTTTGGTGTTGTTACGTTTGGTATTGAACCCACACGTATCGATACTCAAATGTGTTCATCGCGCTGGACTTTCCCACTTTGACTGCATCAGGTAAAACCGAAGTTCAATATTCATCTAAAATTTTGAGTCATTTGTATTAAGAAATGTTGAAATAGCAAACATTAACTGGATCGTGCCTTCATTTAGTTTTGATTAAGTATTTATGGAAATTGAGCTTGTGACTACTGGTCGGCCAGCAACATTATGACAATTCCCTCCGTGTACCACCGGAGGCTCACGTCACAGTCAAAGTGTTAACCCTTTGGGTACTGACAGCATCTGCAGTGCCAAGATGGATAATGCTTCCAGCTTAGGGCATCTAACCTAATTTTAAAGTAATTTAACTAGTGAAGGAAGATATTGGAGTAAACTACAAAATTAGGGAAATTAGAAGCATTCATGAAACTAGTTTTTATACATTCCATAAGCCTACCTCTAAGTTTATGCTACAGGGTCCGTGCAACGTATTCGACAACTTTTATATTCAACTTGAGCAAGTATTTTCTGAACTTCGTTTATTTTTGTTAAATTTGGAAAAAGCTAATGAATAATTCCTTCTTAAATTCTAAAACTATATTTTCAAGGTCGAAAATTTTTGTCACCAAGCATAGAGCTCGATAGATTCAATTTTTTTTTAAATAAAATTAAATAAAGAAGAAGCACTTGCTTACGCTAAAAGCACCCACTCTAGGACAATTTCATTACAATTCACCATTCTTCCCCTGGAAATTTTTTCCTAAACCATTTGAATTGTCATACCCAAAGGGTTAAGAAACAGTAGTGCTACTTTAACGTGAAGTCTACCGCCATTTATCGCCTACCCAGGTCAAGTTTGGGATGTACAAATTATATGTTTATCACTAAATAAAATGTATAGAAATGAATCATATCCATAAGTAACGTAACCTATCCTCACGCTATAGTACTAGCTAGAGGAAGATCTCATGCTGCAGTGTGGTAGACCTCACGCTATAGTACTAAAGCTAGAGGTAGATCTCATGCTGCAGTGTGGTAGACCTCACCCTATAGTACTAGCTAGAGGTAAATCTCATGCTATAGTATGGTAGACCTCACGCTATAGTTCTAGCTAGAGGTAAATCTCATGCTGCAGTGTGGTAGACCTCACGCTATAGTACTAGCTAGAGGTAAATCTCATGCTGCAGTGTGGTAGACCTCACGCTATAGTACTAGCTAGAGGTAAATCTCATGCTGCAGTGTGGTAGACCTCACGCTATAGTACTAGCTAGAGGTAGATCTCATGCTGCAGTGTGGTAGACCTCACGCTATAGTACTAAAGCTAGAGGTAGATCTCATGCTGCAGTGTGGTAGACCTCACCCTATAGTACTAGCTAGAGGTAAATCTCATGCTGCAGTGTGGTAGACCTCACGCTATAGTACTAGCTAGAGGTAAATCTCATGCTGCAGTGTGGTAGACCTCACGCTATAGTACTAGCTAGAGGTAAATCTCATGCTGCAGTGTGGTAGACCTCACGCTATAGTACCAGCTAGAGGTAAATCACATGCTGCAGTGTGGTAGACCTCACGCTATAGTACTAGCTAGAAGTAGATCTCATGCTACAGTGTGGTAGACCTCACGCTATAGTACTAGCTAGAGGTAAATCTCATGCTGCAGTGTGGTAGACCTCACGCTATAGTACTAGCTAGAGGTAAATCTCCTGCTGCAGTGTGGTAGACCTCACGCTATAGTACTAGCTAGAGGTAAATCTCATGCTGCAGTGTGGTAGACCTCACGCTATAGTACTAGCTAGAGGTAAATCTCATGCTGCAGTGTGGTAGACCTCACGCTATAGTACTAGCTAGAAGTAGATCTCATGCTACAGTGTGGTAGATCTCACGCTATAGCAGCACCGAAACAATCTACTGCTGTATTGTTTGTGGTAAATGCGTAATTTGAATTGCTTAAAATTGCAGTACCCTATGGATGTCGTTCTCTACAATGTGATACCATGTGAATAGACGCTGGCTGTTTCAGAATAGGACAAGAATAGCGTACCTATGCAATCAATCAAACATAACTCGGTCATAAGAGTGCGAGTAATCTGAAGTCTAAAGCGCAGGGAATGCTGAAGATGCCTGAATTTAAAACTTATTTATCAGGCGAGAGAATGAATTTGTGTTCGTGTACAGAAGCTAAGTGAGCATCACGAGTAATACAATTGCCGTCTAGATTTCGAGACATCATTAGTACTCCGCTGACTGGCGCAATTGATTAATTGATTAATCACAAGAAAGTTTTAGCTTCCCTTTACCACAACAAAGATGTTCAAAGAGAGGAAGGATGAAGGCACCATTTAGCATGGAGTTAAGGAAACACGGAATCTACGCACATGGGGCATAAAAACACTAAGCTAAAAAAGAAGTTAGTGAAACGAGATCAAAGTTGAGGAAGAAAGTAGTAGGTGCTTAAAAACAGGACAGCAGTGAACAGAAGAAAGATGGTATTTAAGATAACGAAAACATTTTATTTCAACAAAAAGAAGGCCTACATAGCTCTCAGCTTGGACCTTCACACATTTTCCCCTGGGAAGCTAATGGCGCAAAGAACTCAACTCTTATTGTGGTATTCGTACTGATTTTGCCTGCGATTAAGTCCATAAAAAGATTAGAGTTCCAAAGATTAGATTATAGATTATAAGTTAGTTTAAACCTCCCTAACCGCTGCAAAAATAGAGCGTATCGAAGAGAGGAAGGAGGAAGGCACCATTTAGTATGGAGATAAGAAAATGAGGAATCTATGCAGAAAGGGCATAGAAACAGTAAGATGGGAAAGAAGTTCATGAAATAAGATAAAAGTTGAAGAAGAAAGTCAAAGGTGCTGAAAAACAGGACAGTAGTGAACCGAAAAAAGGTGGTCCTTAACATAACAAAAAACATTATTTCGACAAAAAAGGCCTACCTAACTCTAAGCTCGGGCCCTCACATTTGTCCCCTGGGAGCGCTAATTCCCATAGATACAATAGTTGTATCCCCCTGAGGGGTAGAGTTCCAAAGAAAATATTACGAAACGTAATGGCTATCTGTGCTCAAACACAGACATGAAGTTTTGATGTTACATATTACCGTATTTCAAAACGTTTTAGGAATCAATATAACGATGGAAAACAGAGAAGACGGGTAGCAAAGTTTGTAGGGGAAACACTTCTACTCATAAATCTTGCACTTCGCTCCCTCATCACAGGTTAAGAAACTAATGATTTGGTTGAACGTGAGAAACTAAAAATTGGTTAAGAAACCACAGGGCTGTAATAATGAAGGACAATATTGCGGACAATAAGACAATATTGCGGTCAAGGAAGAAGTAAGTTTCAGTTTTCCTTGCTGAGAGTGCTGGGGAGGAGAGGGAGGGGTGCTTGGGAAGTACAGGGCTGTAATAATGAAGGATAATATTGCGGAAAATAAGACAATATTGCGGACAATAAGACAATATTGCGGTCAAGGAAGAAGTAAGTTTCAGTTTCCCTTGCTGAGAGTGACGGGGAGGAGAGGGAAGGGTGCTTATGAAGTACAGGGGAGTGAGGGGGAGGGGGTCAAACGTCACCGCCATGTGCACACCCGCATTGCGGCGCAGGGAAATCTCCCCTGTACCGGCTGACCTCTCTTCCGAACGTCGTCTCATGAATTGCATTTATTTCAAACAAGCACTCACTAAAAACGGGACAATAACAAAGCACTCACTAAAAACGGGACCCTAACAAAAGACTAACTAAAAACGGGACACTAACAAAGGACTCACTAAAACGGGACACTAACAAAGGACTCACTAAAAACGGGACACTAACAAAGGACTCACTAAAAACGGGACATTAACAAAGGACTAACTAAAAACGGGACACTAACAAAGGACTCACTAAAAACGGGACAATAACAAAGGACTCACTGAAAACGGGACAATAACAAAGGACTAACTAAAAACGGGACATTAACAAAGGACTAACTAAAAACGGGACACTAACAAAGGACTCACTAAAAACGGGACAATAACAAAGGACTAACTAAAAACGGGACACTAACAAAGGACTCACTAAAAACGGGACATTAACAAAGGACTCACTAAAAACGGGACAATAACAAAGGACTAACTAAAAACGGGACAATAACAAAGGACTCACTAAAAACGGGACAATAACAAAGGACTAACTAAAAACGGGACAATAACAAAGGACTCACTAAAAACGGGACACTAACAAAGGACTCACTAAAAACGGGACATTAACAAAGGACTAACTAAAAACGGGACACTAACAAAGGACTCACTAAAAACGGGACAATAACAAAGGACTAACTAAAAACGGGACACTAACAAAGGACTCACTAAAAACGGGACATTAACAAAGGACTAACTAAAAACGGGACACTAACAAAGGACTCACTAAAAACGGGACAATAACAAAGGACTCACTAAAAACGGGACACTAACAAAGGACTCACTAAAAACGGGACACTAACAAAGGACTCACTAAAAACGGGACACTAACAAAGGACTCACTAAAAACGGGACAATAACAAAGGACTCACTAAAAACGGGACACTAACAAAGGACTCACTAAAAACGGGACACTAACAAAGGACTCACTAAAAAAGGGACAATAACAAAGTACTCACTAAAAACGGGACACTAACAAAGGACTCACTAAAAACGAGACAATAACAAAGGACTCACTAAAAAAGGGACAATAACAAAGGACTCACTAAAAAAGGGACAATAACAAAGGACTAACTAAAAACGGGACACTAACAAAGGACTCACTAAAAACGGGACAATAACAAAGGACTCACTAAAAACGGGACAGGAGCAAAGGACTCACTAAAAACGGGACAATAACAAAGGACTCACTAAAAACGGGACAATAACAAAGGACTCACTAAAAACGGGACACTAACAAAGGACTCACTAAAAACGGGACAATAACAAAATATTCACTAAAAACGGGACAATAACAAAGGATTCACTAAAAACGGGACAATAACAAAAGATTCACTAAAAACGGGACAATAACAAAGGACTCACTAAAAACGGGACACTAACAAAGTACTCACTAAAAACGGGACAATAACAAAGGACTCACTAAAAACGGGACAATAACAAAGGATTCACTAAAAACGGGACAATAACAAAAGATTCACTAAAAACGGGACAATAACAAAGGATTCACTAAAAACGGGACAATAACAAAGGATTCACTAAAAACGGGACAATAACAAAGGACTCACTAAAAACGGGACAATAACAAAGGACTCACTAAAAACGGGACAATAACAAAGGATTCACTAAAAACGGGACAATAACAAAGGATTCACTAAAAACGGGACAATAACAAAGGATTCACGAACAACGGGACTCTAACAAAGGACTCGCTAAAAATGGGACAATAACAAAATTCATTAACAACGGGACAATAACAAAGGACTCGGTAAAAATGGGACAATAACAAAATTCATTAACAACGGGACAATAACAAAGGACTCGGTAAAAATGGGACAATAACAAAATTCACTAACAACGGGACAATGACAAAGTACTCACCAAAAATGGGACAATAACAAAATTCCCTAACAACGGGACACTAACAAAGGATTCACTAAAAATAGGACAACAACAAAAGACTCACAGGACGTAAAATATCAAGCACTTGATCTTAAATCGCGGTTAAAAAAACAGGACTAGAACGTGAAGCCAACGAGAGAAAGACACGCAAAGCAGAAAAAACTCTGAAGGTCTCCTATTTTTAATAGTCAAAGGATAAAAACTGAGAGGATCATTTAAAATATGCCTTGTTTTGAAAATAAATATCGATTCTAAAACTCGCAGATCAGAATTACGCCAGGTTTTACCTTCAGCTTTCAAACTGTTTATGTTAGCGGAGATATTGAACTTGTCATAGTTTTTTTTTATTGTTTTTTTTTGCTGAACGGGGAGAACTGGTCAAGAAATTGTCGGACCTCTGACTCCTACCACGATGCTCAGCTATGTCGGCAATTATTAAAGTACAGGACGTCATTTGTTCCCAAATACTTTGATGCATATAGCACACCGTTGAATAACAGTTCCGTAACTTTTAACTAACAAGACGCTTCAGGCTAGTCCAAAATTTAGTTAATTTTCTTAATTATTTTAGTTAATTGAGTCACTTAATTTAATAAATGTTAGTTAATATTGGCTATTCCTTATTAACGTAGCCTATTTCTAGGCTATTAACTTCGCTTGTAGCCTCAACACGGTCCCCGCGTTTTGGGCCATATGTGTATCATTCGATGAATTGCTCGTTCACGTACCGGTATGAATGAATAACATTACATCCATTTCATGATTTTTATAAATTTAACGTTATCATACGAGATGAAATGTTATCGTGCAATTGCATTTTCATATTTCTTAGGAGATATAAAAATGTATTCGAGTAGTAAAGTCGATTTTCCAATTCTGCTACTTACTGTACAGTGTACAACCTTATCAAACCAACCGTGCACATCCGAGGAAACGTTGTGAACGGGTTAAAAGTAGTCAACTGACATTAATCTTGTTCCTGTCACATATCGGTAGGAGAGTCTGTATATACGAACGGAGATAAAAGTTAACTGTTATA
This sequence comes from Morinoia aosen, assembly GCA_030386875.1. Classification (NCBI taxonomy): domain Eukaryota; kingdom Metazoa; phylum Arthropoda; class Malacostraca; order Amphipoda; family Talitridae; genus Morinoia; species Morinoia aosen. Next base: position 34,213,777 of record CM059556.1, read on the forward strand.
TTAGGGGGTACTCGCTATGTGCAGAAGAGGGAGTTACATAGATAGTTACATAGTTACATAGATGAAGGGAAAAATAACAACTAATGTACAAGTCAAATATGAAAAGATTCAATATAATCCTTGAATAAATTTTCCAGATATGGATGACAAACAAATATATCCATCTTAACAGTACCCGTATTAAAATATTCTTGTACTTGTGCACTGGTGAAACTCGTCGCACAGATACGGTCATTGAGCATCCTTATGAGCGTCCCAGAAACACAAAAGAAGCGGACACCAAACAAATATATTAACACTCCCAGGGAGTTATTTAGTAATAATACATAAGATAATGAACTCATTTAATGATAACTTCTGTCGCTGTGGTATTTTAAAAAAGGTGTTTCTCGCAGTTACATGTTGACACACTTACCGAAGGTCCCAGTAGTATTTTCCTCGTTCAACTGCTTTCAACACACATTCACTTTGCACATCACTTGTCTCGGTGAGGCTGAGGCGTTCCAACGCAAGAGTAGGCAAGACAGACGGTATATGGCAGTCGAAGGACGAAAGCTGAAGACATTTGAGAGGCATCCTTGTTTGGACCACCTCACGACACTTAGTGCTTTATTCCTCTTCGGACGCACGAAAAACAACAAAGCGGACTCACTCGAGAATTACTGATTACAGTGTTTGTAATTGAAGAAGTTTGTGTTTTTTGGTATTGATGCAGCAAATCGGCTTTAAATTTTTCCTCTTTGGACACATGAAAAGCAATGGAGACTCACTCGGAAATTACTGACCTCAGTGTTCGTTATCGAATAAGTTTGTATTTTTTGGTATTGATATTAGAAATGGAAATCAATTTCTGAAGAGAAAATCGGCTTTAAATTTTTCCTCTATAGACGCCCGAAAAAAAACTCCCTCGGGAATTGCTTATTATAGGGTAGTGTTCGTGATTGAAGACGTATGTGTTTTTTGGTATTTTGCGTTTCTGATTTTTGAAATGGAAATCAATTTTACAGGAGCAGATCAGCTTTAAATTAAATTTGGCACACAGATTTTGAGTATGATAATCAGCTTTACAGCTCAACCAATTTGAAAATACAGCAAATGGTCATCATTCATACATATATTTTCAACTGTGAACCCATGTTAGCCCTACAGGACGACCTCTTGCAAGCTGTACACAACTGCAAAATTTCTAAAATTCCTTCGGTTGAGTGCGCGCAAAACTTTCCCTTCGATTTACCCTTAGAATATTAACTTTCCCCTGCGACTTATCCCAAGAATATTAACTTTCCCCTGCGACTTATCCCAAGAATATTAACTTTCCCCTACGACTTATCCCAAGAATATTAACTTTCCCCTGCAACTTATCCCAAGAATATTATCTTTCCCCTGCAACTTACCCCAAGAATATTAACTTTCCCCTACGACTTATCCCAAGAATATTAACTTTCCCCTGCGACTTATCCCAAGAATATTAACTTTCTCCTGCTACTTATCTCAATAATATTAACTTTTCCTTTCGACTTATCCAAAGAATAATAACTTCCCCTTTCGATTTATCCCAAGATTATTAACTTTTCCAATTGATTTATCCAAAGAATAATAACTTTCCCTTTCAAATAATATTGAGATTATTACCTTTCCCCAATGATTTATCCAAAGAATAATAACTTTCCCTGTCGATTCATCCCAAGATTATTAACTTTCCCCAATGATTTATCCAAAGAATAATAACTTTCCCTGTCGATTCACCCCAAGATTATTAACTTTCCCCATTGACTTATCCAAAGAATAATAACTTTCCCTTTCAATTATTATTGAGATTATTAACTTTCCCCAATGATTTATCCAAAGAATAATAACTTTCCCTTTCGATTCATCCCAAGATTATTAACTTTCCCCAATGATTTATCCAAAGAATAATAACTTTCCCTTTAGATTCATCCAAAGATTATTAACTTTCCCCATTGATTTATCCAAAGAATAATAACTTTCCCTTTCAATTAATATTGAGATTATTAACTTTCCCCAATGATTTATCCAAAGAATAATAACTTTCCCTTTCGATTCATCCCAAGATTATTAACTTTCCCCATTGATTTATCCAAAGAATAATACTTTCCCTTTCAATTAATATTGAGATTATTAACTTTTCCCAATGATTTATCCAAAGAATAATAACTTTCCCTTTCGATTCATCCCAAGATTACTAACTTTCCCCATTGATTTATCCAAAGAATAATAACTTTCCCTTTCGATTCATCCCAAGATTATTAACTTTCCCCATTGATTTATCCAAAGAATAATAACTTTCCCTTTCAATTAATATTGAGATTATTAACTTTTCCCAATGATTTATCCAAAGAATAATAACTTTCCCTTTCGATTCATCCCAAGATTATTAACTTTCCCCAATGATTTATCCAAAGAATAATAACTTTCCCTTTCGATTCATTCCAAGATTATTAACTTTCCCCATTGATTTATCGAAAGAATAATAACTTTCCCTTTCGATTCATCCCAAGATTATTAACTTTCCCCATTGATTTATCCAAAGAATAATAACTTTCCCTCTCAATTAATATTGAGATTATTAACTTTTCCCAATGATTTATCCAAAGAATAATAACTTTCCCTTTCGATTCATCCCAAGATTATTAACTTTCCCCAATGATTTATTCAAAGAATAATAGCTTTCCCTTTCGATTCATCCCAAGATTATTAACTTTCCCCATTGATTCATCTCAAGAAGATCGTGTTTACAGCTTGACGAAGACTAGCTGCGCAAAGATTTGACGGACATAGTTACGTAATGAGCAATGAATCGCAAAATATGCTCTCATTATAGATAGACACTGTAGGATTATATTGAATTCATCATAAAAAATGAAACAAGTGTTGTCCTACGCTGGTATACAATTGTAAAAAAGCTTTCTACTGCCATGTCAAGATCCCTATTATACGAAATTTGTTAAGAAAATATCCTTTACTGTATATACGAAATTTATCGGTTTTCTGTATTCGGGGTTGTAGGATGGTGGAGAAATAGAATAGAATTACAGAAAAAAAGGACCTAGGATATATTTTTACACTTTTTCCATTTTCTTACTCTGGTGCCTGTGCGTGATTGCTATCTGACGATTTGGACAGCAGCCCAAAAAAATTGAAAAAGGTTTCGTTCTCGGTTTTCTCAACGCTGATGTCTTATCGTAATAAAAAAAGTAATAAAAAAAGGGTGCAAAACCCATTAGCTTTTGTTCATGAAGTTCATGAGTTCAGATCCAGCAGTGGTCAGATAAGAGTTGCTTTTAGATCTACCAGAGCGCCTCACACCGAAGGTATAATACATAACATGAGCAAGAGACGAGTCCTGCTATAGGGTGCGCGTAAAACTTTTTCCTGCAATTTATATAAGAAAGTTTAAATGGTTAAACTTGAACGTTTCGAAGTGAACAGTTCATCTTCAGCAAAAAATCTGCGACCAAAAACAAAACGAATATGAGTAAATTAAAACTACACTATACAAAAATACTACAACAAAAACAGAAAAAGTCGTAAATCTAAAACTAAAAATAAAAATGAAACAACTAAAACCTAAACTAATGATTACGTATTTGCGACGAGTAGGGGAAAAGCACTTTGAGTATCATTTAGAGGGGGTCTGAGCTTAAAGATGTATATAGCGACTCAAGGATGCGTAAATCAATCGTGTGAGGAGCACCTGAATAGATTTTAAAATGATTTACGGAAACAGGGACGTTGCAGTTTTCAGCATGGGATCGAACAGAGGACAGAGGAGGGGAACCAAGAGGACGACCGGTTCTACAGCTGCGCCCAGCGTGCTCAGCTACTCAGTTACTATTTGTATTTATAAAATGACCGTACGTAGCGCGATTTTCGTCTTACTTTTCATTTTATCACAAGAAGATAAACTTTCCTCGTCGATTTATCCCAAGAAGATTAACTTTCCCCATCGATTTATCCCAAGAAGAATATCTTTCCCCATCGATTTATCCCAAGAAGATTATCTTTCCCCATCGATTTATCCCAAGAAGATTAACTTTCCCCATCGATTTATCCCAAGACGATTATCTTTCCCCATCGATTTATCCCAAGAAGATAACTTTCCCCATCGATTTATCCCAAGAAGATTATCTTTCCTCATCAATTTATCCCAAGAAGATTAACTTTCCCCATCGATTTATCCCAAGACGATTATCTTTCCCCATCGATTTATCCCAAGAAGATAACTTTCCCCATCGATTTATCCCAAGAAGATTATCTTTCCCCATCGATTTATCCCAAGAAGATTAACTTTCCCCATCGATTTATCCCAAGAAGATTAACTTTCCCCATCGATTTATCCCAAGAAGATTATCTTTCCCCATCGATTTATCCCAAGAAGATTAACTTTCCCCATCGATTTATCCCAAGAAGATTAACTTTCCCCATCGATTTATCCCAAGAAGATTAACTTTCCCCATCGACTTATCCCAAGAACAATAAGTTTCCCCAAAGATTTTTCCCAAGAATATTAACTTTCCCCTTCGATTTATCCCAAGAAGATCGTGTTTGCAGCTTGACAAAGAGCTTGCTGCACAAACATTTGATGACAGACCACGCACGTAAACAACTCTCTTTAGGATAATGTTGGAGTGACCAAGCACATCAGGCGCTCGTGCTGTGGCTGAGCTCGCTTCTTCGTCTGCCCCAAATGCATACAACACACCCTAAATCTGTGCGAAGCATCACTATAGATCCGGCGTTCCCAAATCCAAGTTATTTATCGTGAATATCTGAGCTATTAGTTGCTTCGTCCTTGTAAAATGAATGTATGTATGGTTAGCGAGTGGAAATTAATAGTTAGGATGCTAAATACGCCAGGGACTTATTTTATTTAAAATGAAGAATACGTTCAACATACACCTTACCCATGCGAATCATCATTATCAATATGGCGTTCCAAAATAGGGTGTCCATTCTGGTAAATATCTAAGTTTTGGTTGCTTCATCCTAGTAAAATGAATAAAGAGTTAGCGAGTGGAGTAGTTAGGATGACAAATACGCTAGGAATGTATATTTTAATTAAAATAAAGAATACATTCAACACGCAATGCCTGAACGAGGCATCACTATAAATTGACATGGCGTTCCAAAACAGGGTGTCAATTTTGTAAAGATCTGAGTTAACAGTTGCTTCATCCAAGTAAAAGGAATATAGAGTTAGCGAGTGGGGTAGTTAGTATGCCAAATAGACTAAGGACTGCATATTTTAAATAAAACAAATGATTTGTTGCGTATTGGAGAGTGAAGGAGCGATGTGGGACCGCTGAAATGGCCTATTATAATTTTTATATTCGATCTGAAGTACTTCAAGCATTCTGTGAGGGCCTAGTTGCTTTACAAATTTTATTTTATTGCAGTTTGATCTTTGATTAATGACATTATGTAACACAATTTCTATTTATCTGCATCACAATTTTATTTATCACAATTTCTATTTCTATTTATTTATCATTACTGGTTTTTATAACTATAAAAAGTGTGGGGAATATCCTGATATTCATCCAACAAGGTTTCTTCAATCAATATAATGATACTTTATTGCTCATATGATTACCTTGGAAAAGCTTGGGAACTAGCCCGTTCATGTAACCCTGATTTCAGCAAAAAGTTATATCTGAATCTAAATTAAGATAAATTTATTCCATTGCTCATTTGAAGAGATCAATTTTTATACTTTGATTATTCGCTAAAATACGTTCATGAATCAGTTCTCAAACAGAATCTTGAATCATGCGTTCTTTATATTGGATTTTAAATGTTTGAAATTGTTTAAAATTGTTTAAGACTTATGTGTAAGTGCTCATTGAATGCGTTTCAGTCCAGTGTGACGCGCAGTAGAAGCGTTTTTCGTTTTCGTTTTATTATATCCATACATTCTTCATATAAGTGAAAGATAGATTTTCACAATGTGTAGTTATGGAGAATATTGATTAAATATAAGTGTCCTTGAAGTGAAATTATAAAAATTACTGACTTTTTATAATTCCTCTATACCATTTTAACCCGCGCACGGTCGCGCATCCCTCAGAAAAGTAGTCAATTTACCCGCGTTACTCTGCCGTTCCCTGTTCACTTACCGTAATAGGCAGAGATGTAAAAATATGAAGTAATGAGTAAAAAATGTTGCTTTACACTTTGATGTTGTCAGATTTTTGATAACTTGAACCGTTTCTTTGTAATATGGAGTCAAACTCCGTAGATTTTTGCACAACATTGCTTCAAAGAGATCAATGGCCATTTTTGTGTTTTGGGAACAATGTAATGTTTTTCACTGCTATTTTATGCAGAAAATCCTTCCAAACCTGCTGATGTTTTTATTTTTCCTCTACAACAATTAGAAAAAAAGTTATGACCATTTATGTCTACTAGGTGTTATCCATTCTTCGTTTTAGTTCCTACATAAATGCATGTTTGCATGTCTGGTTATATTACTGTAAGTATAGTGTTTCGAAACTTGTAATTTTCACACAATATGAATAAAATACTGCTCTACACGCTACTGACTTCAGATTTGTCTTATTTGCCATTTTTGCGAAATAAGGCGAAATAAGGCCCTGGGTAGTTTCGCTGGTAACTGAGGCTGCCACTGACTGTTCGCACGCACACCCTCTCACGGTCGCCTCATTTACCACACTGACTGTGCTTACCCCTCCCAACTTCCAAGTGGTTGGAGCTCTGCCTTAACCCCCACAATGTGGGGGTTTCTGGCTCCAGCTGTGTAGCACTTGCTGAGACGATCATTTTGGTGTATAACAACTTGGGGTTATGCCTCACGTCTGGCAACCAGTGAGCCTGGTAAATGAGGCGACCAGTTACAGTTCGCGGGTTAAGTGTCCCCGATAGGAATCCTGGAGAATTAAATATTACAGGTAAGTACCCCCGATATGATATTTAAATACTCAATAAAAATTAGTGGCAAAAATGTGTAATTCAAGGGGTCAATTTTTAAAGATCTGTCAACGACGGATAATTGAAATATATACTGCACCAAATCTATTCAAGATTTTCACTAACGTCTAAAAAATCCACACCATTGTTAGTGACCTTGCATTTCCCTGCAGCCCACAACTGCAAACAAAACTGCACCAACTCCAATTAAATATTTTCTATTCTTAGATTATTTTCTTTCCTATTGTCTATCAGCCACCGCTTGAAACGACGTACGGAATTAGCTCCACCTGTTTATTTGGAGGGAATTTTTTTAATCGTTCGACCTAATTTAGTTTCTGAATGAACATCAGAATATCGCTTTCGTTAAAGTTGCGTTAAGCTCAACACGTCTTAAATACGTAGGTTGACAGCGTTTTAGCAGTTGCTACGTCATTACCAGAGTTAGTTTGTCATTACCAGAGTTAAAAACAGACTTCATTGCTCGAATACATTTTAACCTTCCTAAGAAGTGTGAAAAATGTAATAGCACGACGATACTCTACCTCATACGCTAAAATCTATACAAAAGTATGGTAGTGAAATAATTGAAATGCTCTTCATGTATTCCGGTGCGTTAATGAGAAGTTTACTTAGTAGTATACAATACACACGTCCCAATGCGTAGAGAACGTGTTAACACGCTCCCCGCGTTTTGGGCCACATGTGTACCAACCAGTAAATTGGCTCATTTACGTACCAGTATAAATGAATGACATTTCATGTTTCCCGACCTCTTCTCTAATCCTAACCCAGCCAGCCGTGTAGCAGCCGTGGAAACGCGGTGCACGTCTTTATACCCTAAAAACAAGTACATTTCTTCAGAGTGGGCTGCTCCTAAGGAGGAATTCAGAGCCCTGCAAGATCTCCTTTACCTTGGACTCCGACATTGACCTTTGCCTCAAACTTATGAAAGAAAACTTGGAGGTCCACACCGCTGTTAGTTATTTATCTAATACGAATCAACGAATTATTTCGCTAAGCTCAATTAGACGTGCAGTGATGGCAACAACATGTGACCAGCAATGGTTCTCTTAAAATGTTGTCGGTCTGTAATAAAAAAATTGTTTTCCAATCAAGTTGATACAAATTATTTCGAACGTTTATTTTTCCAAAGACTCATAACTAACTCCAAGACGCAATAACGCTTACCCTCATGAAACGGCACTCATTTTAGATTTCAAACCACTGAGTAGGATAGAAAATCGAGGCTGATACTCTTATTTTCAAAGCAGGAAAATTATGTGGTGGTACAGGGTTTCGAACCTCCGAATCCGCACGAATGGTGAGTGCCGCCAATCACTAGGCCACAGGTACCCAGAAGGTCACAGGGTATGGATATTCTTAAAATAATTCTGAGACGAGCATAAAATTCATTCATTTAATTGTGCTCAACAGCTTCAAATCCGTGTTCACCACACTTGAAACTAGCACTATTGTATTCTTCTTTTGAGGCACCGTATGAACCCTCGTAAAACATGAATCCGTGTTTGTCATAAAACAGTACAGTTTTTGAGGTTCATGGATGAGATATCAATGACAAAGATCGATGTTCTAGGTGTGAGGGTAATTTTAAATTCCCTAGAAAAGCGGGGTATATTTGGTTAATAGCAAGTCCAAGCTTGGGGAAAGGAATCTGATAAAAAAAACAAGAAAGTCTCTGTGCAGACTGCTACTTGCCTACTGGAATGAATGTCACTGCTTGAGCTATGAAGTCCGAAGTTTGAACTTGGGTATTGTAAGACTAATATCTCTGATCGAGTTGCTCTGGTATTTCTGGGTCAGATCAGTATTGCCTTTCTACGAAAGCTTCGCAATTAAAGTCATATGTGTTACTACATGTTACTCTTCATTAACTTACTAGTTTCATCTGACGAAAGGCAGCATAGCAGTACTGAACAAGGGAAGCTCAAACTACATATGCATAGCATATACGCGAGCGAATGCGATGTTAGAATACATGGGTGCACATTAACCAGTTCAGTATGTAGTCCAGTGCACTACTAAGATACAGCAACCGCTTGTGGTGCCAGACAATACCCATTTAATTCGTGAACTAACGTTGTACTATTAAAACTCCTATCGCGTAAGCAGGCAAAACTTTCTCTCTTGCCCCCTAGTTTTATCACAAAGTTCGCATACGAGATGATGTGCTCTGAATATACATCAATTCCCTGCACTCAGGCAGGAATTTCAGAACAATGTAAATGTAGAGTATGTCTTCCAAAGCTTTCCTTTCCAACGTTTCACTATCTTATTTATTTATGCATCTCGTTAGTGATGCCCTTCCTAAATAGGAGTAAACTAACCAAGGAAACATATTTTTGTATCATTATCTCAATTTTCAACCATTCACATGGCTATTTAGTCAGGTAGGATGGTACATTTACCAAATAAAAATCTTTACATTAAGATTCTACAACATTTAGAAAAAAACGTTGATTTTGATTTCCTGTGTCATCTTCATTAGAATTCAACTTTTTTCATGTTTCTTCTGTTTTTCCTTTCATTACGCACACATTTTAACAAGTGCTGTCAAGTTTTTTTAATGCCTATTCAATAAGCAGGAACAAGTCGAAAAATAAAAAAGATGTGCAAAGCAGCACCGTGCACGACCACGAAGTCATATACGACAAACGTAGAAGTTAACAGTGGACTTCTGCGTCGACGAGGAAGCTTTGAGCTGAATAGCCTAGCTGGAATTCCCCTGATGAACACTGCTAAAATGATAAAAATGTTTCGAAATTGTAAAACCATCTAATAGTGCCTAAAGGGTCAGAAAGTTTTAAAAACGGATAAATCCAAGCCGCTAGGCTCTCGAGTATCACATCATTATAATAGAGCTTTATAAAACCATGCTGCCATAAGGGTTAAAACATTATAAAATTGAAAAACGATAGAATAAAGTCAAATAGCTTGAAGAGTTTCTCACCAATCTAGAACTTCATAAAGCATGAGAAGATGGAAACTTAGAACTTCGGTAAACCTACATAATCTAAATGAAATTCTCAACATTACATTCATAGACTTCACGACGGCCTAAAAAATTCTGCCTCTAAAAATTTGCTGAAAGCGACAAAAAAATCCTGAATCGCTCTAAGACGAGTACGTGTTAGAACGTAACTCAATTTTCGGCATGCACATTATTTTCCTTCTCTAACAAATACAATTTGATAAATAAAATAAATATGGCTTTTCATTACCGACGTAAGCTACGAACGGAAAATATTTAGGTGCCAGATATCGAAATAAGAGTATTCTATAGAGTTGCGCTCAGAATTTCTGATCAAACTAGATTTTCCCTTACAAGATGAAAAAGAAGCTTTGAGAATGAAGCTAAGCTCGAATGCTTGAGCTTAGATCGCTTTTGAATTTCTCCACTATTGTCTTCGGGATAAATTCGGCCCGCCCTACAGATAAAATGTTCCTGGCCTAAAAATGATTCGAACAATATTGCAAAAAATTTGATACACAATTCTTATCAAAACTTCGTGCAATTCTCACTCAACAAAAATCAAAAAATAAAATGGAACCGTATCTTCCCGAATGAATTTTTCATATGGAACTAAAGTAAAATAACTTACCTTTTACATGTTCCTGTAAAGAAACTTAAGCCTAGCCCATTGGGGACATATTAGGTCCATAGGCGGGCGATTTCATCACTGTTCGTACCGCAAGACAATTATTTATTTCAACATCCAAAAGTGTCCTGGGCTCTTTGATCACCTCGCTGACGCTCTCTACTCCGTGTCTCTTTACGTTCAATGTTATGTATAACAGGCGACTAAATTTTGAATGCTACGCCAATATTACGAGCATTCTGAAGAAGCACATGCAAAAAGACTATTTTCATTGAAGGACACAGTCTCATTAATCGTTCGTTGAGCAGTGAAGGTTAATATTTACGTTAACTGCAGCGTGACCCATCGGTGGTCACTGGAGGGATTTTAACACTTTGACTGCGACGTGAGGCCCCGGTGGTCACTGAGGGAGTTTTCATAACGCTGCAGACCGACCAGTAGTCACAAACTCAATTTTTATAAATACTGAATCAGAACCAAATGAAGGTTCGATCCAGTTAATGTCTTTAATGTTAATGTCTTGCAATTTTCAACGTCGCTTACTACAATTGACTTTAAATTTTAGTTGAATATTAAACTTCAGATTTATCAGCCGGAGTCAAAGTGTTTATAATGGACAGACCCAACGGTAATCACAAACTCAATTTATCATTAATATTCCATCGAAATCAAATGAAGACATGATCCATGCTGGTTATTTCCATCATTTAATGCTGATATAATTCTAGCTTGAGTTGATAAATGAAACTGATGATTTAAATTGATTATTGGAATACATCGTATAAGTTGATTATAGAAATTCATAATTTGGGTTGACTATTGGAATTCAAAATTTGCATTGACCATTGAAATTCTAAAATGGAATTCGCCCAATTCATTAGAATTCGATGAAGTTCTATGAAATTCCTAATTTACAATGAATATTGTGACCCGCAGGACTCAGCGAATCAAGAAAAAAGCAAACATGCCCACTTACCAGAGGTGAGCGGCCTGCCTCCATATTGAGCAGTTCCGGAGTGGGTAACTCGGTGCAGCGCCGCCCAGCATTACCACCTCCGCCGTTTCCTGCCGAGCTCTCGTCTCTGCAGGGTTACGAAGGATTTGAAAGTTTCAAACGAATAAAGCACGACTATGAAAAAACTATAAATTTTGATTGAAAAAAGAATAATACAAAAAGAAATATAATCTTCACCGGTACGAAAATATCATAACTGTAAATAACTACAAATTTGGATTGGATGCTGTGGTCTCTGGAGGGTTAAGAATGAGTTAAAAGTCTTATACAAATACAGTAGGACTGTACGACAGCTACAAATTTTCATCGAAAAAGAATTGTACAAGAAGAAATATAATCTTGAACAGTACGAAAAAACATAACTGTAAATAACTACAAATTTGATGGAAAAATATTTACACAAGAAGAAACATAATCTTTACCGATAAAATTAGGATTGTGAACCCCGCTTGACTCAGAATACCTTTTTAAGGGATAATTCAGCATAGGCATAGAATATCTTGTTCGCCATTTACCATGGCAGCAATCTTTACTGCTAATATTGACATGGCGAACCACGCTTGACTCTACTCTTTAATGGGATAATTGAGCACGTGTATCAAATGTTTTCTGTGTCATTTCCTGGCAAATATTTCATATGTAGAGATAATATTTGTTTGTGCCCGTTGTGGTCACCTTGACGTGATGGTTAAGAGCGCTTGCCGTAGTTCTGAAACTAAAAAAAAATCCGAGACTCTGCGGTTTGAGCGCTGTGTTCCTTTCCGTTGGGAAACGGAACAACCTGTCATAGAGCTTCATTCGACCCAGGTACATGAAAGGAGTACCAGCTTGACCGTTGGTAACATTCATTGTGTATCGGCATCAATTGCGAGGCACTTGAACGCGCAGCTTCTTCTGGGACACGCCTCGACATGCATGATCGAAATAAGAAATATTTTTTGAAAAACTATCTCATTTTTCGTGGTCTAAATGCGTTTTTTTCCGAAACGCATCAACATGATCGAAATGAGAAACATTTTTTAAAACTACCTTATTTTTTGTGGGCCAAATGTTTTTTTTTCGAAATATATCCTGTTATAACAATAGCTATTATATTATCATGAGCAAATTAGCAAAATGTACCATTTTGCCCTATTACAAAACTTATTCATTCCTCTTGACAGTGAACAAATGAACGAGCGTGTATTGACTGGAACCGAATTACCATTCTCCAAAAGAATAACGCCTTTGTACTCAATTTAAAACTATATCTAGTCCGTCATAAATTATACTAAACTCAAAGTTCCCGATATAGCCTTGAGCTTTATGGTGGAACAGAATTGTGTTAAAACAAGTATTCTATCCGTACAGAAAGAAAAGGAAAAAACAGCTTATATCCAATAAAGTTGATGCATGAAATGTTTAACATCAGTTTTTAAAATACCTCAACATTAAGATCCTCAGTAGATATTCACACATGGGTATCGTAATACCATTTCAATTATACACAGAAGGGATCGAACCCAATCTGGTTTTACACGTTGACTCCGAAGTGGGACATATGTGTACCACCAGGTAAATCGCTCATTTCCGTACCGGAATATGCAAATAACATTTCAGCTATTTTGCTATCTTTTCCGAAATAAATTTTAGAGTAATAGGTAACACATTATGGTTCAAGTGCATTTTTTTGCTCTTTTCAAAAAGGTTAAGAATGTATTAGAGCAGAAAAGCCGGTTTTTCAAAACGACCTCTTCTATCCTGACCAAACTGACCGTAAGCAACCGCGCAATCTGAGTCACTGTGTTAAAGCTCTTCATGAATACGTCATAGGATGACAGAGCAAAGTGAACACATAATGAAGCCACTTGAGCCAATCTCACGGGGACAAGCTCAGTCCGCAGCCGATTTTATAGTTTAATCGTAACGTGTGCCACCGGTGGCCACGGAGGGAATTTTCATAATGCTGCTGACCGACCGGTAGTCACCATCTCAATTTTCATAAAAACTTCAACAAAGCTAAATAAAAGCACAATCCAGCTAATGCCAGCTATTGTCAAAATTTCTGATTGCAATTGACTTTAAATTTGAGCTGAATAATGAACTTGAGTTTAGCTCATCATTTGCATAAGCCCCGAGCTTTAACAAAAAACGAGTAGATAGTGTCCGATTCATAAAATTGGAAGTAATTAGTTAAAATCGTACGTGTCATCGCAGTTAGAAAGCCGATAGAAATTTCTCGCGGACTGAAACTGTTTTTTCACCTATGTGACGGATAAACTTAATTTAAAAAAATGAATGAAAATCCCACAAAAACTGTGAAGTGTTAGAAGACCGAGGCAATGAAGTTACTTTAGCATAACTACCTAAGCCATCCACATGTCTAGCACCAAATAATTAAGGGAAGAGAAGCATTTCTCTCGATTTAATAGAATATTTAGGTTACCATTAGAGTCGGACACGACCAGAACACAAGTTCTTTATTGGAAAAGTCTTGTCTATCTTACAGAGAGTGTCCTTATGCACCCAAAAATTACGGCTGCCTCTTACGTTAAAGCTGCAGTTCATTCGTGAAAACTGTTCTTAACTGCAATGTTTAAAAGCATTAGTGAAGTTTTTCCCTCCATTTTTGAATTAGGAGAACTTTCGAGTAAATGATATGTATTTAAAAAAAAATTTGCAGTATTCAGGCCTACAGTTTACAAGACGGGAAGTGTAGAATTACGATATTTTTATCAAAAAATACCGGATGAAATGTGCCACCTGGGTTACTTTGCCACCAGGGTTACCTTACCACCTGGGTTACCTGACCACCTGGGTTACCTGACCACCTGGGTTACCTGAGCACCTGGGTTACCTGACCACCTGGGTTACCTGACCACCTGGGTTACCTGACCACCTGGGTTACCTGACCACCTGGGTTACCTGACCACCTGGGTTACCTGAGCACCTGGGTTACCTGAGCACCTGGGTTACCTGAGCACCTGGGTTACCTGACCACCTGGGTTACCTGAGCACCTGGGTTACCTGACCACCTGGGTTACCTGACCACCTGGGTTACCTGACCACCTGGGTTACCTGACCACCCGGGTTACCTGACCAGTAGGGAACGAATCCCGTCAAAAATGACGGAAATTGAAAATGTCCAATAAAGCCTTTAGATCCTCCTATTGGTACGTGTTAATATAAAACAGTATCATTCTTCAAACAAAGAAAGGTGTGCGATGAGTGTATTTATGTCCCGAGGATCACTTCGCCTCAATTTTCTTCTATTCTAATCCCTTACGTATAGTATGCTTTAACTTTCCTGACGAATGGACACCTGTCAAATACATCAATCAAGGTAATACCCATGATTTGTGCATTAGCTTTATACCTGCGATGTTGTGTGAAACTAGTATCACAGATACGTTTATCAAGTACTTCCAGCTTCACTAGTCAAACGTTTCGGTAGCTACAAACCACGGTAGAAAAACAAGGTAGGTTCATTTCTATGGGAGAAAATACAACTCCTCTTGTTCGGTTTGCCAATGGAAAGGCTTTATTTCAAATTAACTTTTAGACGTCACCAAAACGCCATGTCGTTGGGAGCCAGATTTGGTGGTAGCAGTGCTACCAGATGCAATATGAGCGCTGCTATTGGTTTGTTGCCATGACGTCAGCAAAACCACACCGTCAACGAAAAAAATACTTGTTTTAACTTACCTTGTTTCTTCTACCGTGCTACAAACAAAAAAAAATACCTGTACATTTAAAGAACATAACTGTATGAATACACGACGGCTATTAATATGAACACAAAGATTCTCACCTGGCAAAGTTTGACCTCGGAGAACCAGGATGATCCGTTTTGATTCTTGGTAACTTTTCGGTGACAGGGACAGATTTTGAGTAGTGATTCACACTTGTCTGGCTTCCGAGTTTTCCCTCTTTAGTTTTCAAAGCATTCACTGACGTAAGATTTATTTCAGTTTCGAGCGCATGATCAGGAGACTTCCAAGACCTCACGTTACTGTCAGTGTTAGAAATCCAGGTTACGATTGGGTTTGGTATTCTACTGCGATTCGCAGTGAGGTCTAACGTAATTGATCCGCCTTTGTCGAGTATTTGTTCAGACTTGGTTTTTCCTTGCAGTAAATTAGTGTAGTCACAAAGCAGCTTTTTCTGCTCTATCCTTAACTTGTTTTGTTTTCTTAAGAGAGCACTCGCATCTGCTTGGTACGGATCAATTTTGACGTGTTCGGATTTAACTTTCTTATACTTCCCAATCGAATTGCTCAATTTCGATTCGAAGCTCCCTTCATTCGTGTAGAGCTTCATTTCTCGCTCAGTCGGCCTGGTCATCTGCATGGTTGCGTCCATTTTTGTGCCTTCAGCTAAGACCGTCGAAAAGGCTCTTGAGTTGTTAGAGGCGCCATGGCAAAATTCATCTCTTGGAACCACGAGTCGCTTAGCGAATTTACTCGGCCGTGCCTCATCAATGCACTGCGTCCTGGGTCGCTTGAACGAGCTGGCGTAGTGAATGTCGTTCTTTTCACCAATTGCTTTATAACCGCTTCTTATAAAGTCTTTTTTGATTTCTGACAGGAGCTCCTGAGTTTTTTCTTTCTCTTTTTCAGGACTATTTGTTTCAGTTAGCTGCGATCCTCTGCCTAAACGGGGAATGTGTGATATCTTTCGACGCTCGTATTTGTTGTTTTTCTCACTTCGAAAATCGCAGATCCTGTTTTCGATCACACCTCTTCTTTCGACCTCCTCGCTTGCCTCAGTCTCCGACGCAGCTCCCTGCATTATGTTGTATTCACCAGCACGAGGGGTAAATAAATAAGGGTCATCGAACACTCGATCGTCGGAAGGGCATTCTTCGCAATCAAGGTTACAAAACTTCACTTTTTTTTTCTTACGTTCATGTGAGTGAACTGGACGTTCCTCACTACTAGTCGTAAAAATAGTTCGTTCGTTTTTCGTTTCGTTGAAATCTTCGGAACACGAGTCGCAAATCGCCTCTACAGCGGCCAAGAAGCCACTGGAAGCGTCGACTTCGTTTTGTGTTGTGGACTCACCTAATCTCCTGACGTCCAATTCAGTTGCACCGTCGTCGTCTTGTCGCTCATCTTTCACCGCATCCATGGCACCAGTTCGGGAAACCTTTGCAAACGTCTCACTGTGGCGCACTTTGTAATGGCCTTACGAACGTAGAGTGTCCGTCACTGTGGCGCACTAGGAATGGCCAACAGGACTGTGAGCGTCAAGCCTCTCTGTAGTTCACTGTAGAATGGCCAAGGGAACGATGAGCGTAGAGCGGTTGGTGTTGGTAGTTACATCGATGGGCCTCTCGAATTAGGTTCTGAGTCGCCGAACCAGGTGGGGCTGATGGTTCTCTCGCCGCTAGCGCTCTCAAGTCAACTTGGGGGCCGTAGGAGTATGAGTTTGACGTCCGCAACTGTAAAATGGAAGAAAATACGATGTATATTCCATGAAAATACGATGTGAAATTGATAAAAATACGATGTGAAATTGATAAAAATACGATGTAAAATCGATGAAAATACGGTATAAAATCGATGAAAATACGATGTAAAATCGATGAAAATACGATGTGAAATTGATGAAAATACGATGTGAAATTGATGAAAATACGATGTGAAATTAATAAAAATACGATGCATAAGCGATGAAAGATTAGATTATAAGTTAGTTTAAGCCTCCCTAACCGCTACAAAAAAAAAGCGTATCGAAGAGAGGAAGGAGGAAGGCACCATTTAGTATGGAGATGAGAGAATGGGGAATCTATGCAGAAAGGTCATAGAAACAGTACGATGAGAAAGAAGTTCATGAAACAAGATCAAAGTTGAAGAAGAAAGTAATGGGTGCTGAAAAAACAGGACAGCAGTGAACCGAAAAAAGATTGTCCGTAACAAAACAAAAACCTATTCTATTTTAACAAAAAAGAAAGCCTACCTAACCTTCAGCTCGGGCCCTCACATTGTCTCCCTGGGAGCGCTAATTCCCATAGATACAATAATTGTATCCCCCTGAGGGGTAATCGATGAAAATACGATGTTAAATCGATGAAAATACGATGTAAAATTGATGAAATCACGATGTAAAATCGATTAAAATACGATGTACAATGGCCCATATGATGCCTTCATTCTATACCACAGAATGCTTTCATTTTATTTCCGAAAAATTTCAAGTGCTAGCATAGTTTCGATTTATACAGACAAAAATGCGAGGATGAACAGGAAGACACTGCAGCATAAGCTTAGTACAATATTGACAATCCTCTACAATTTACACACGTTCCCTGCGTTTCCACGGCTGTTACGGTTGGTTTGGTTAGGTTGGAAGTAACAGAATAGAGAAATCGAATTTCCAGCTTGAATTAATTTTCATTCTTCCTAATGAACATGAAAAATACAATAGCACGATAACATTTCGCCTTGTATGATAACAATTATTTCAAAAAATGTCTCGAAAGAGATCAAATTTCGTGCATTTATACCGGCACGGAAATGGGCAATTTACCTGTTGGTTCACATGTTGCCCAGTACGCGGGGAACTTCTTAAATACCCCGACAACTTGACTCTAAGGGTATATCGAGTGCTATATGATATTTGATTCGTGTCAAATGTTCAGGTGAGGGCAACTGAAAATATTTCGATTCTGAGTAGCTATTAAAGCCTTTTTTGTTAGTTAAGGTCAGAGCTGCCTGGGCATATTTTTGCTTAAGGAGCAAGAAAATTCAAAGTTAGAATCACTAGATTAATAATTCTTGAGATTAGATTATTAGTTAGTTATAAGCCTCCCTATCCGCAACAAAGGCGATCCAAAGAGAGGAAGGAAGAAGGCACCATTTAGCATGGAGTTAAGGGTACGCAGAATCTATTCAGAAAGGGCATAGAAACAGTAAGATGAGAAAGAAGTTCATGAAACAAGATCAAAGTTGAAGAAGAAAGTAATAGGTGCTGAAAAACAGGACAGCAGTGAACCGAAAAAGATGGTCCGTAACCAAACAAAAACCTATTCTATTTCAACAAAAAGAAAGCCTACCTAACCTTTAGCTCAGGCCCTCACATAGTCCCCGTGGGAGCGCTAATTCCCATAGATACAACAGTTGCATCCCCCCTGAGGGGAATAATGCTTGAGTAGAAACATGAACTCTTAACTTCTGTTTTTAAGCGAAGATCGTCAAAACATCATGTGGAAGGCAGGTTTTTATAGCGTCTACTCTTTTTTATGGCTTCATTGACCATTCGCTATTCTTGACGGTTTAATTTACTCTATTTAATAATATATCATTTGTAAGCATTCCGTCTTAACACGTTAGCTGCGATAGGTTAAACTGAAGTTCAATATTCAACTTAAATTTAAAGTCAAAAGTGATAAGCAAATTTGTAAATATCAAACATTCACTGGGCTTGTTAGATGCCATTAATTTAGAAAGGTTGTTGGAATTTTTCAAAACGACCCATCGATGGGCCGTTTCGCAGCAGGAAAAACCTAACTACGACCCACCGGTGGGTCATACCGCAATGAATGTGTTAAGCCCGTGGAAAGTTAACCTTCATTAACGGAACATGAAATACATTGCACGACGATAAACCTTCACAACATACAACATAACATCTGAGTTCACACAGAAAAAATTAAGGTCAATGTATAGTTTACCTTCGGCAGGGAAATTAAAGATGTCGTTGCTGATTATAACTAAATGAGCACATTTAAAAACCTTTTACATGAATGACATTATGCTCGCTGATGCGTTATTTTCGAATTATTTAACTTAGAAGTTGGCCTTCCCGCGCCAAAGGAAGCGAGCGTAATTTAATTAAAAACGGAAGCTAACCCCCTTTTACAAACGTAAAGAGGTTGGGTCGTGAGGGGGAGGCACAGTTCTTCTAGTGAAAATTATAAATAAAGCCTCTAGCCCACCCATTAGGGTGACGACCGCAATCTTGTTTACATCGGGTCTAACATGGCGACCACCATGGGCGCCGCCATCTTGGACCCGATGTAAACAAGATTGCGGTCGTCACCCTAATGGGTGGGTTAGAAGCTTTATTTATAATTTTCACTAGAAGAACTGTGCCTCCCCCTCACGACCCAACCTCTTTACGTTTGTAATAGCTTCCCTTATTAATTAAATTCCGTTTCACGCGCTCGCTTCCTTTGGCGCAAAGGCCAACTTCAAAGTTCAATTATTCGAAAATAACGCATCAGCGAGCATAATGTCATTCTTGTAAAAGGTTTCCAAATGTGCTCATTTAGTGATTATCAGCAACGACATCTTTAATTTCCCTGCCGAAGGTAAACTATACATTGACCAAAATTAAAATCAGTAACGCAACAGATTCTAAAAAATGTGTTGGGAAATGTAACACATCGCACTACAAATCATTACGGGATCACAAAAGTTAACACGCTAACTTCGTTTCCGCGGTTGTTCACGGTTGGTTTGGTTAGGTTGTAAGTAGCAGAATTGGGAAATCGACTTTAATCCTCGTGTACATTTAGATCCTTCCTAAGAAATACGGAAATACAATTGGACAATGAAATTCCAGATCGTATGATAACAGTTATTTCAAGAGGTCGCGCAACAGATGAAATGCCATTCATTCATGCCGGTACTTGAATGAGCAATTTACCTAGTATTTACACACACTGCCCAATGCTCGGGGAACGTGTTAACCACCACTAACGCTCTACGTTATACATCACGCGAGAAATCTTTATGGCAGCACGACATTACACTTAAGTTACAACGGAAAATATTTATAATCAGTAACGCGACACGTTATATTAGAACGACAAACTATGATGTATTCATAGGACGTAATATTTAGAAAATCATCCTCATAAAATGGGTATTTACAACAGATCGTATCCGCACTTCTAAACAATCAATGGTAAATCTGAAGGATATGACAGTTATCGATTTTGTAAATTTCGATGCCTAAGCATAGTTAATTAGATCGAAATAAACAAGTTTTCTTCTATGCACTTTCCGTCTGAAATGAGTATTATATTAGTTATAGCGGTAAATGACTTACCGCAACTCCAATGTTTGAAGCCGCAAGTAATTCAAGGAGCGCGTCGGACAACAACACTACAATGCACTCTTGCTTCCAGCGCGATCGTAATCAAAGACGAAACTAAACCTACCGCTATACCTGGTTAAATACTCATTTGACGAAAACAGTGTATGGAAGAAAAGTTGTTTATTTCGATGTTATTACCATGATTCAAGCAAAAAAATCGAAAATCAATGAGTAACTGTTTATTCGAGCGCATTCGTCATGAAAAACGAAACTAAACCTACCGCTATAACTCTTAATATAATCATTTCAGACGGAAAGTGCATGGAAAAAAAACTTCTTTATTTTGATTCAATTCATTAGGTTTAGGCACCGAAATGTGGAAAATCGATAACTGTCATATCCTTCAGATTTACCCAATCAATTCATAACAATCATATCTGCGTGCAAATTCTAAGCTTTGTCCTAAGTAGAGCGCCTACGGTGACAACCAAGCAAGCAAACAAGGTCATCAGAGGTCCTCGGCTTACGAACGAGTTCCGTTCTCACGGTAAAGGCTGGTTTACACGATCATTGAGTGCGCGCGTGAGCAGTGAAGACAGGCGTGAGCCCCGCCCACTCGTTCTCGCTTTAAGCGCATTTACTTGCTCAAATACAGTGCGGCTGTAATGACACTGACAAGCTATGGCCAGCGCCCTGAAAACAAGCATATATATAGTCTGCATTGTCATTGAGCAGTAAATGAGCCTGAAGCGAGAGCAAGAGGGCGCGGCTTGCACCTCTCTTCACTGCTCACGCGCGCACTCAATGATCGTGTAAACAGGCCTTTAAGTCGAAACTTAGGCCGGTACATCACAGAAATATGTCATTACATGCGTAAATAATACTAACTAATGATAAGAAACTGTGCGTAAACCCGTTTGAGCGTCGCATTACAACGTTATTCAGCCGTGCGAGAAAAAAACTAGAATTCCGCGTGGTCCGTAGCCACGGACTGATCGCCGTAAAGCGAAACATGAATTAACCCATTTATTCCGGGCGTCCTACATATAGGACGGCTAACTATGCAAAGTTTTCTGTTGATTAGGAATGATAGAAATTGAAAAAGTGAAGTTTTGTTGATTGTAACGCTTTAATTTTTGTTCCAATAGAAGTTCCTAAATAAACGGTATAAATGTTTTAATTGTGTCTCAATCAAGCCATTTTATTATCTGTTCCATCGTACGAGCCGTTATTCGAACCTATTGCATAAATGAGTTAACTGCGCTCAATCGTTACGGCGAGTTGCCGTAAGTCGAAATGCCGTGAACCGAGGACTCCCTGTTTCAGAGTTCTGAACACATAGCGTGAGAATTCTGCTTCTCTAATATGTGTACATCCCTGAGGAGATAAAATCTACCCTGAATAGAAAGGAAACGTACATTTTGGTCATTTTTTACAGTTTAATTCTATAAAAAAATTCGCTCGTGATACAGCCATAGCGCCTTCACAATTTTCCATTCGTGGGACTGGTTTTGCTTGCATTGTGAACAAACACGCCAACTTAACTCATTATACCTAGGAAAGTTGTCACTGTCTCTGTTTCCGATGCTACGGATCGTCAGTGTCAAACTGAAGGGAAAATTTACAAGATCGGCCGCGAAGACCAATCATCAATTCGCTTCATTGATCGCATTTCTGTCTGTGGACACCGCGCTGCTTGTGGGAATAATTCTTTTTAGTTCCACGTCCGTACTGCCTCATGAAATTTTAAGTCATTTTAGCCATGTCCTGAGTTTTGTATTTTCTAAGTTGGCTTTGTAAATTTACCGAATACTGAGTGTGATTGTGTGATTCGCACTTCATTTGTTTATTTTTCAAAACGCGTTCGCCATAACATAGGTGCAAAAGCGCAGATGCTTGAGTAGATCGTTCAGCCATGTTGATGAATCAATCACGAAAGTAATCGAAGTACAGTGCATGGATTATATCGATTCATAATACTTTTAAAAAGCGAAAGAAATTTTAGCAAAGCTGCTCATTCGTTCTATTATTATGTCATATTTTTTAGGAAGGTCCAATTTTATTCAAAATTTCGCATTAAAAAACATCAATAGCGAAAGCTGGTGTTGTGAAAAATTTCAAATTATAAATAAAATCAAGGTTAACATTTTTTGCTATAAGAAATTTCAGTTCATTAGTTGATTGTATAGGTATATGTATTGTACATCACTTGCTTTCTATTTGAAAAATCGTTAACATAAGCACTTTATTCGGCTTTTTCTTCAATTGAACAGCAGCCCAAATGCAAAAGTGGTCAACCAAATGCAAAATTCGCAAATTAATAAAACGACTACCATAGTGCGATACATTGCAAAATAGACCGAAATGGAAAAATATAACTTCCGAGTAACTCGGTGTACAATGTAACATAAATAACTTAATGTATACCTGGCAAACAACCCAAATAACCGGAAACTGCTCGTAAAATTGACGTGAATAACACACAACAAAACTGTCCAAAACAACACAAATAATCGTCGTAATAACACACGACACAACTGTAAGGATGCACAGTTTCATTTGGTCGGTCCAAAATAACAACAATAACCACAAACTGTGAATGAAATTAGTAAATAACACACAAAAATAACCGTCATAAAATTTCCGTATGCAACCCCCAACGAAACTGCTGTAAAGCGGCCCATAGACGGTCAATATAATTGACAATGATGAATATTGACAATTTAATTGATCGTCTGTGGACTTGAACGACGACCGTCAATTAAATGACTTTGTGGGCAACAAAAAATCTCATCAATATATTAAGTCAATGATATTGACAATTAAATTGATCGTCTATGGGCCGCTTAACGCCCAGTTTCATTTAGTCAGTCCTTAAAGCGACTAAAATAACTATAGACTATATTCTTTTGACTATAGACTAACTATTTTACGGAATTTAGAGTTAGTAAATATTTTAACGATTGACAGTGTATTAATAAAATATATTGAGGGAATTACTAACTACTTTAACACGAGATGAACTGTAACGATTTCGTAAAGTTTAAAAAAATTTGGAAAACAAATAATCATAACAAAATTACCTTGAAGCAACCATCAACAAAACTAAAGTGTCGCTCAGTTTTATTTCGTAAGTATAAAGCGATACAAATAGCTATTGTAAAACAGCTTTAAGTAAGACTCAACAAAACTGCAGTGACGCTGTTTTATTAGGTCTGTTAAAAGCAACACAAATAACCATGGTAAAATAGACTTGAAACAGCCCCCCAACAAAACAGCAGTGACGCCCAGTTTCATTTCCTAGGCCCAAAGCAACGTAAATATCCATTGTAAAATTACCCTAAGCAACCCCCTAACAAAACTGCTGAGACGCCCAGTTTCATTTCTTAGGCCCAATTTGACAAAAATAACCATAGTAAAGTAGACTTGAAGCAACCCCCTAACAACACAGCAGTGACGCTGTTTCATTTCCTAGCCCCAATGCAACACAAACAACCATCGTAAAATTACCGTAAGCAACCCCCAACAAAACAGTAGTGACGCCCAGCTTCACTTTCTAGGTCCAATACAACACAAATAACCATTGTAAAATAAACTTGAAGCAACCCCTTCAACAAAATTGCAGTGACGCCCTGCTTCACTTCCTAGCCCCAACGTAACACAAACAACCATCGTAAAATTGCCGTAAGCAGCCCCCCAACAAAACAGCAGTGACGCCCAGCTTCACTTTCTAGGTCCAATCCAACACAAATAACCATTGTAAAATAAACTTGAAGCAACCCCCCCCCCCCCCCCCCCAACAAAACTGCAGTGACGCCCAGCTTCACTTCCTAGCCCCAATGCAACACAAACAACCATCGTAAAATTACCTTGAGCAACCCCCCAACAAAACTGCAGTGACGCCCAGCTTCACTTCCTAGCCCCAATGCAACACAAACAACCATCGTAAAATTACCGTAAGCAACCCCCCAAACAAAACTGCAGTGACGCTCAGCTTCATTCGGTAGGTCGTGCAGTGCGACAGTCAGCAGGCCCAGAGAGCAGCAAGGCAGGGGCGGCGGCAGCAAGAATGGACGCTGAAAGACTTTATTGTCTAGGGATATTGATCAGGGAGCAGCTCGCGTGGTTCCCTCGTCAGATTAGCTAAACTTTTCGGCCACAAAAATGAGTCGCGTGTTCCCGTGCTGAAGCTGGCAGGAGGAACGCCTCAATCATCTGATCTGTTATTGTGCTCTGTAGGCTCGTGCATGCAAATGAGGCTTCGGTTGATAGGAAATTCTAAACGAATACGGTAACTCGTGCCTGCAAACGCTGTTTGTAGTTAAAATCATATTGCGCAAGAAAATCTTTCTCGTTATAAAAAGGGGGGTTCTGTATTATCTGCGATCCATCTTATTGATTTTGTCTGTGGTTTTTAAGTGATTAATCTTGTGAGTAATGTGTATTTGTCTGTCGCTGAGTGAGTGAAATCTGTATTAAAAGCTCTCTTGGGCGCATTGTATTGTAGCAGAGAAGAAATTCGTTATTCTCTTCTGCGAATTGGAAGTTACCGGATGAGTTTATTTTTAATTTTTCAACGCATTATCGCAGAGAAGATTTTTATTCTCTTCTGCGAATTGGATGTTACCGGACGAGTTTATTTTTAATTTTCAGCACATCATCAGCCGATCTATTTGTTCCAAAGAAACTTAATGCGTGTCTAAAATTCTGAAACATTTATTCACCACGAACATGTACACCGTCACCAGGAAGACACGAGACCAAACCTACATCTGACTTCTCGGTTAACACTATTGTTAACAAGATCACGAAAATCGGTTAACAATATTAGCATATTTGACCCGAATCATCTTCAAGGTTTCCATGGTTACCTATCAAGAGAGGAACAAGATCTGAAGTAAGACAAGCAAAATAATTATCTAAGCAACCCTAGCTAATCTTATAACAGATTAGATTAGTCGTTAGTTTTAGCCTCCCTACCAGCAGCAACAAATGCTATCCAATGAGAGGAAGGAGGAAGGCACCATTTAGTATGGAGTTAAGGAAACGCAGAATCTATGCCCGAAGTGTACAGAAACAGTAAGTTGAGGAATAAGTTCATGAAGCAAGATAAACGTTGAAGAAGAAAGTAGTAGGTGCTGAAAAACAGGACAGCAGTGAACCGAAATAGATGATCCTTAACACAAAAAAAAGCCTAATCTAGTTCAACAGAAGGAAGGCCTACCTAACCCTTAGCTCAAGACGTCGCATATTCCTCCAGGGAGTGCTAATTCCCATGGGGACAATAGTTGCATACCCTGATGGGGCCTGCCTAGGTTTTACTCTGTGTCCCGCCTAGGTTTTACTCTGCTTACCAAGATGAGTTTTCATTCTTTGAAAACACATCTCGGTCTATAGCCCTCACTAATGAATTTTCAGCAACAGCTGGACGACACTCTTTTGAACTTATTCCTACCTTATCGGGTCTTTCAAAATTGGGTAGTTGTGTTTCCCAACGAGATATTGTGCTATCATTCTTTCCTTGTGTCTAGCTGAATTTAATTTCTTACTTAAACAGAAGTGCGTAACGTAAAATGCTGTTGCTCAATTTTCATTCAACTGAAACAAGTTTATTGCTCTAATTAAACACGAAAATCTCACCCGTATGACACGCCATCCGTTTCTGTCTGTTTATCTCGGCCTGCAAGTCGCACGGACGAACTAAAAAAGGGTGCGAAGTTTTAAATAAAGAAAGGCGTCGACTTGAAGGCAAATTTAAGTACAATCCTATATATAGTCTTTAAGCGATAGAAAAGCGACTGAAGAACTTCACAGTCCGAATATTTGAATTTGAACTAGTGCACAGTATAAATTCTAATACCAAAAATTTTTCTCTTAAATGGGATACATAACAAACTTGACTCAATTTATAAAATTTAGTACTGGACCTCAGAAAAAAATTTATTCTGACAACATAAAATAACGTGAAAATTCCCGACACCGACCACGAAGAAGCAAAGTGTAAGCATTTAGAGAGGATAAACAAATGAAGACGGACGTTTAATAAAGTTTGAAATTTTGAAGCCTCAATGAGCAACTCTCAGGTGAGTTTCATGGCGTTCAGTTATTCTGGGTGAGAAAATTTTTCTCGTGAAACATGAGTCCGAAAATTACAGTGGAGCCTTACGTTATTCATCATCTTATGCGAACCTCAACATGTGTGATTAAAAACACGTCTCCTTATTCAATAAATGTGATACATGATTGAAGTTATGAAGCGATGGGAATAACCGATACTCATTTTTATGCGTAAAAACAGGGTGTTTTTTTTTTACTTTGAACAAACTTCGAACTTCGGTACAAAAACTCAAAATAAATCGATTTTCATGAATGACAAAATGTCCAAAACTCTTTAGTTTTCGAGTTATAGTTACTTGAAGAATATTAGAACTTCAAGTAGGATTGCACGCGCGCACCATTTTTAGCCCTACCTTTGATAGTTAAAGAGGTTTTTGGGCCCCACTAATGTAGTATTTTTGTAATTTCACAATGAAATTTGCGTGTACACGTTTTACAAATAAGAATAAATTGTCCTAAATGAGTAATTATCAATTATTATCATGTAACTAACCATTAATCAGTAAGCATTGCAGGACACAGGTAAAAAACAATCAATACAAACTTTAATGTAAGAACTTTAACGCAAGAACAACCTTGAATACAGTTTTATTACAACAGTTACTCGAAATGGCCTCCATGAACTTCAACACATTTACGACATCTAACAGCCAGTGAGCGCCTTACAGATTGAAACACGCCAGGCATTTCCGTAATACGTAATAGTAACTGTTGTAATAAAACTGTATTCAAGTTTGTTCTTGCGTTAAAGTTCTTACATTAAAGTTTGTATTGATTATGTTTTTTACCTGTGTCCTGCAATGCTTACTGATTAATGGTTAGCTTACATGATAATAATTGATAATTACTCATTTAGGACAATTTATTCTTAATTTTAAAACGTGTACACGCAAATTTCATTGTGAAATTACAAAAATACTACATTAGTGGGGCCCAAAAACCTCTTTAACTATCAAAGGTAGGGCTAAAAATGGTGCGCGCGTGCAATCCTACTTGAAGTTCTAATATTCTTCAAGTAACTATAACTCGAAAACTAAAGAGTTTTGGACATTTTGTCATTCATGAAAATCGATTTATTTTGAGTTTTTGTACCTAAGTTCGAAGTTTGTTCAAAGTAAAAAAAACACCCTATATAGGTCAAGATTCTTCTAAGATAATGTCGGATAATTTGAGAATCGTCCTTTTAGTTGAATAACCAGGACTAATTTTCAAGCATACAGGTTGTAGATCCTTATAAGATGGTGTCGGATAACTCGAGGATCAATCGTATTAATTGAATAACCAGGACTAATTTTCATGCATATTAGTCGCGGTTCTTATAAGATGGTGTCGGATAAATCGAGAATCGTCGTATTAGTTGAAAAACTGAGACTAATTTTTACCCGTATTAGTCGAGGTTTGTGTAACACAATGGACAATAATTCGATGGTCGACTAAATTCTGAAAGGATTGAGAGCATGTTAACTTCAGTCCGCTAACTTAAACGAAGAAAATGTTTGCATATTACACGTCATACTGTACACTTCCACAGACACTTCAATTGTTCTTCGGAATCCTCAGTGGCATTAATGAGGGAACGATTTCTCCATTATTACAAGGACAAAAAGAAAAAGCACTGGGGACGCAAGGATATCGGTACTGCTATACCGCGAGGTCTACCACACTTTAACACTTTGACTGCGATGTGCACCACCGGTGGTACACGGAGGTAATTTTTATGATGCTACTGGCCGACTAGTAGTCTGAAATTCAGTTTTCATAAATACTTATTCAAAGGTAAATGAAGGCACGATCCTGTTCATGTTTGGTATTTTCAATATAGTTTACTACAATTGACTTTAAATTTGAGTTTGGTGTTGAACTTAATATTTAGTAGTCGCAGCCAAAGTGCAAGCATGAGATCTACCTCTAGCTAGTAGAGGTATATAATCTATAGGAAATATATATCATGTTTAATTTTACCTTTCTTCCTTTAATATGTTGACATTAGTACGTTCATTTATCGATTTCAGTCATTGGGTAGGCGATATGTGGCGGTAGACCTCACGCTATAGTAGCACCAAGATATTTCTGTGATCTATAACTACTCTTGCAAGCAACTTTGACAGAAATAATGGTTAAACTATTCGAAGAAAACGCGAAGTGATGAAGTTTAAAAGCAGTGATAAAGAGCCAACATAGAATTTTCAAGGGTAAGACTCCATAGATAATAATTGTAAAAATGATAATGACCTTCATCGTCCCTTAAACGGCCAGTATTCATTATTTTCAATTTGAATGAACCAATTTGAATGAACTTAATTTATCTAACCCAACCGATCCTACTCTAACATGACCTGAACCTATAGTCTGAGTTTTAACATCAAACAACTTGTAAGATTTAGATATTGCGCTGTCTAGCACTTACGCGTATAGCCTACATTGCTAAATTTTAGCCTTGGGTTTTGGATCACTAAGCCCTAAGCGGAAAAGTGGGCGGCGCTTATACTGGCGGTAGTCCTTTCACAGGAAATTTTGACCTTGGTTTTGGGCCACAGGGCCCTAAATGGCAACGTGAGTGTGGCTAGGATAGGCGGTAGTCCTTTCACAGGTAATTTTGTGCTTGGGTATTGGGTCACTAGGACCTAAACGGCTAAATGGGCGGGGCGTGAACGGGCGGTAGCCCTCTCAAATGAAATTTTGGCCTTGGGTTTTGGGTCATCCGGCCCTAAACGACAAAGTGGGCGGGTCGGGGTAGGGCAGTAGTCCTTTCATAGGAAATTTTGCCTCTGAGGATGTCTTAAATAGCAAATGAGATGAATAATTCTGATCACAGTCTGTTTAGGAGTATCGGCTTCATTGTGATGTATTTTTATCCGCCTGTTAATTTTTGAGAAAAATGTATCATTAACATCCCCATGACGGCTAAATTCAGCTTGTCTGTTCAACACGACATTTATTAGGTAAACGCTACTTTCAGAAGCACTTGAAACGCTACTTGAGTAACTGTATCAAAAAAAGGAGAGTATGAGTACGAATGTAATATATTTGATTTCTCAAAGACTGGATTCTACAACGTAATCAGGTTTAACAAGAAATTAATTTAGTTAATACGAATGCACTTTTTTCAAGAAGGAAATTTAATTAGATATTAAACAATCAGCCATTAGGAGTCAAGTGAACATACTGTTAAATATAGCCGACTTGACCTATATTGTAAAATACAGCATAAAATATCGAGTTGATTATCTCAATGATCAGTCTAATGCGAAACTAGGTTAAGTGAACTAGGTTAAACTTTTGTACACCCTAGAATAGCGTGATGGTAGGATGCCCTAGAAGTCGCTGAACTTATTCGGGCCCACAGGTAGCTATACTCAAATTTGACCATTGTACTAGACTTAAGTAAAATTCTACCTCTGTATCACCTGTGGTAAATAAATTGTTTAAATTGTTTAAATTGTTTAAACAACAAGGATTTAAAATGATGATAAAAATAAAATGATTTTTTTTAACAGGTGATGAAATGCTAGCCAGGGAAATTGTGCCTTGTAGAGTTAATTACGTGAAGTGAATTATGAAAGTGAATCCAACTCTTCCGTCACAGGTAACTTCTATTTAAAATACATATGCTCCTACCTCCTGCCACAGATGTTTACAAAATGTCTTCGGAAATTTTACCGTCGCTCCACGCTTAAAAGAGTGATCAAATGCTCCAAAATTATCTGTTTTTTAAATGTATACTTTGAGAACCTAGTAATAAATTTCCTGGTAATGACTGTAGTGATAACAAATGTATGTATGAAAGTCCTTGCACTTTTTACTCACAAATTGCACGAAAATCTTAATGGTGATGTTCTTCACAGTTATGGTCAACTTGGCTAGCTCGTTAAAGTTCATTGCAAATTAAATAGTAATTTCTTTTCCTAACATGTATTCCAGACAACAAGGACGTCTAAGTTTGTCCAATTTTCCAAATAATTCTGTTTTGATTTTATTATTCTCGAATAATATTTCAAAATTTTTTCTTAAATTGCTAGTAAAAGGCAATTTTAAACCGGAAAATATCCTGAATGAGCAACTGAAAGTCAAAAGTACTGCTCAGAATACAATTAAATTTTTCAATAATTTTTAGCAATTTGCATTAAAAAAACAACACCATTTTAAACCGAAAAGCATTTTAACCCTTTCGGTACCTCATGACATCTACTCCTGTGCCAAGATGGCTAGTTCTTTCAGTTTAGGGAATCTAACCTAATTTTAAAGTAATTCAACTAGTGAGGGAATATTTATGATATATTTAATTACCATTACCTCTGATACATTTAGTAAACATTACCTCTGATACATTTAGTAAACATTACCTCTGATACATTCAGTAAACATTACCTCTGATACATTTAGTAAACATTACCTCTGATACATTTAGTAAACATTACCTCTGATACATTTAGTAAACATCACCTCTGATACATTTAGTAAACATTACCTCTGATACATTTAGTAAACATTACCTCTGATACATTTAGTAAACATTACCTCTGATACATTTAGTAAACATTACATCTGATACATTTAGTAAACATTACCTCTGATACATTTAGTAAACATTACCTCTGATACATTTAGTGAACATTACCTCTGATACATTTAGTAAACATTACCTCTGATACATTCAGTAAACATTACCTCTGATACATTAAGTAAACACTACCTCTGATACATTTAGTAAACATTACCTCTGATACATTTAGTAAACATTACCTCTGATACATTTAGTAAACATTACCTCTGATACATTTAGTAAACATTACCTCTGATACATTAAGTAAACATTACCTCTGATACATTAAGTAAACATTACCTCTGATACATTTAGTAAACATTACCTCTGATACATTTAGTAAACATTACCTCTGATACATTAAGTAAACATTACCTCTGATACATTTAGTAAACATTACCTCTGATACATTCAGTAAACATTACCTCTGATACATTAAGTAAACATTACCTCTGATACATTTAGTAAACATTACCTCTGATACATTAAGTAAACATTACCTCTGATACATTTAGTAAACATTACCTCTGATACATTTAGTGAACATTACCTCTGATACATTTAGTAAACATTACCTCTGATACATTTAGTAAACATTACCTCTGATACATTTAGTAAACATTACCTCTGATACATTTAATAAACATTACCTCTGATACATTAAGTAAACATTACCTCTGATACATTTAGTAAACATTACCTCTGATACATTCAGTGAACATTACCTCTGATACATTAAGTAAACATTACCTCTGATACATTTAGTAAACATTACCTCTGATACATTAAGTAAACATTATCTCTGATACATTTAGTAAACATTACCTCTGATACATTTAGTAAACATTACCTCTGATACATTTAGTAAACATTACCTCTGACACATTTAGTAAACATTACCTCTGATACATTTAGTAAACATTACCTCTGATACATTTAGTAAACATTACCCCTGATACATTTAGTAAACATTACCTCTGATACATTTAGTAAACATTACCTCTGATACATTAAGTAAACATTACCTCTGATACATTTAGTAAACATTACCTCTGATACATTCAGTAAACATTACCTCTGATACATTTAGTAAACATTACCTCTGATACATTCAGTAAACATTACCTCTGATACATTAAGTAAACATTACCTCTGATACATTTAGTAAACATTACCTCTGATACATTTAGTAAACATTACCTCTGATACATTAAGTAAACATTACCTCTGATACATTAAGTAAACATTACCTCTGATACATTTAGTAAACATTACCTCTTATACATTTAGTAAACATTACCTCTGATGCATTTAGTAAACATTACCTCTGATACATTAAGTAAACATTACCTCTGATACATTAAGTAAACATTACCTCTGATACATTTAGTAAACATTACCTCTGATACATTTAGTAAACATTACCTCTGATACATTCAGTAAACATTACCTCTGATACATTAAGTAAAAATTACCTCTGATACATTTAGTAAACATTACCTCTGATACATTTAGTAAACATTACCTCTGATACATTAAGTAAACATTACCTCTGATACATTTAGTAAACATTACCTCTGATACATTCAGTAAACATTACCTCTGATACATTAAGTAAACATTACCTCTGATACATTTAGTAAACATTACCTCTGATACATTTAGTAAACATTACCTCTGATACATTTAGTAAACATTACCTCTGCTACATTAAGTAAACATTACCTCTGATACATTAAGTAAACATTACCTCTGATACATTTAGTAAACATTACCTCTGATACATTTAGTAAACATTACCTCTGATACATTCAGTAAACATTACCTCTGATACATTAAGTGAACATTACCTCTGATACATTTAGTAAACATTACCTCTGATACATTTAGTAAACATTACCTCTGATACATTAAGTAAACATTACCTCTGATACATTTAGTAAACATTACCTCTGATACATTCAGTAAACATTACCTCTGATACATTAAGTAAACATTACCTCTGATACATTTAGTAAACATTACCTCTGATACATTAAGTAAATATTACCTCTGATACATTTAGTAAACATTACCTCTGATACATTTAGTAAACATTACCTCTGATACATTTAGTAAACATTACTTCTGATACATTTAGTAAACATTACCTCTGATACATTTAGTAAACATTACCTCTGATACATTTAGTAAACATTACCTCTGATTCATTTAGTAAACATTACCTCTGATACATTTAGTAAACATTACCGCTGATACATTTAGTAAACATTACCTCTGATACATTGGGTAAACATTACCTCTGATACATTTAGTAAACATTACCTCTGATACATTCAGTAAACATTACCTCTGATACATTCAGTAAACATTACCTCTGATACATTTAGTAAACATTACCTCTGATACATTCAGTAAACATTACCTCTGATACATTAATTAAACATTACCTCTGATACATTTAGTAAACATTAACTCTGATACATTTAGTAAAGATTACCTCTGATACATTAAGTAAACATTACCACTGATACATTAAGTAAACATTACCTCTGATACATTTAGTAAACATTACCTCTGATACATTTAGTAAACATTACCTCTGATACATTCAGTAAACATTACCTCTGATACATTAAGTAAACATTACCTCTGATACATTTAGTAAACATTACCTCTGATACATTTAGTAAACATTACCTCTGATACATTAAGTAAACATTACCTCTGATATATTTAGTAAACATTACCTCTGATACATTCAGTAAACATTACCTCTGATACATTAAGTAAACATTACCTCTGATACATTTAGTAAACATTACCTCTGATACATTAAGTAAACATTACTTCTGATACATTTAGTAAACATTACCTCTGATACATTTAGTAAACATTACCTCTGATACATTTAGTAAACATTACCTCTGATACATTTAGTAAACATTACCTCTGATACATTAAGAAAACATTACCTCTGATACATTTAGTAAACATTACCTCTGATACATTTAGTAAACATTACCTCTGATACATTCAGTAAACATTACCTCTGATACATTCAGTAAACATTACCTCTGATACATTTAGTAAACATTACCTCTGATACATTTAGTAAACATTACCTCTGATACATTAAGTAAACATTACCTCTGATACATTTAGTAAACCTTACCTCTGATACGTTCAGTAAACATTACCTCTGATACATTAAGTAAACATTACCTCTGATACATTTAGTAAACATTACCTCTGATACATTTAGTAAACATTACCTCTGATACATTAAGTAAACATTACCTCTGATACATTTAGTAAACATTACCTCTGATACATTAAGTAAACATTACCTCTGATACATTTAGTAAACATTACCTCTGATACATTAAGTAAACATTACCTCTGATACATTTAGTAAACATTACCTCTGATACATTCAGTAAACATTACCTCTGATACATTTAGTAAACATTACCTCTGATACATTCAGTAAACATTACCTCTGATACATTAAGTAAACATTACCTCTGATACATTAGGTAAACATTACCTCTGATACATTTAGTAAACATTACCTCTGATACATTTAGTAAACATTACCTCTGATACAT
Organism: Morinoia aosen; assembly: GCA_030386875.1. NCBI lineage: Eukaryota > Metazoa > Arthropoda > Malacostraca > Amphipoda > Talitridae > Morinoia > Morinoia aosen. The sequence goes on from CM059556.1 coordinate 34,248,655, forward strand.
TAAGTAAACATTACCTCTGATACATTTAGTAAACATTACCTCTGATACATTAAGTAAACATTACCTCTGATACATTTAGTAAACATTACCTCTGATACATTTAGTAAACATTACATCTGATACATTTAGTAAACATTACCTCTGATACATTTAGTAAACATTACCTCTGATACATTTAGTAAACATTACCTCTGATACATTTAGTAAACATTACCTCTGATACATTCAGTAAACATTACCTCTGATACATTAAGTAAACATTACCTCTGATACATTTAGTAAACATTACCTCTGATACATTTAGTAAACATTACCTCTGATACATTTAGTAAACATTACCTCTGATACATTTAGTAAACATTACCTCTGATACATTAAGTAAACATTACCTCTGATACATTAAGTAAACATTACCTCTGATACATTTAGTAAACATTACCTCTGATACATTTAGTAAACATTACCTCTGATACATTAAGTAAACATTACCTCTGATACATTTAGTAAACATTACCTCTGATACATTCAGTAAACATTACCTCTGATACATTAAGTAAACATTACCTCTGATACATTTAGTAAACATTACCTCTGATACATTAAGTAAACATTACCTCTGATACATTTAGTAAACATTACCTCTGATACATTTAGTGAACATTACCTCTGATACATTTAGTAAACATTACCTCTGATACATTTAGTAAACATTACCTCTGATACATTTAGTAAACATTACCTCTGATACATTTAATAAACATTACCTCTGATACATTAAGTAAACATTACCTCTGATACATTTAGTAAACATTACCTCTGATACATTCAGTGAACATTACCTCTGATACATTAAGTAAACATTACCTCTGATACATTTAGTAAACATTACCTCTGATACATTAAGTAAACATTATCTCTGATACATTTAGTAAACATTACCTCTGATACATTTAGTAAACATTACCTCTGATACATTTAGTAAACATTACCTCTGATACATTTAGTAAACATTACCTCTGATACATTTAGTAAACATTACCTCTGATACATTTAGTAAACATTACCCCTGATACATTTAGTAAACATTACCTCTGATACATTTAGTGAACATTACCTCTGATACATTAAGTAAACATTACCTCTGATACATTTAGTAAACATTACCTCTGATACATTCAGTAAACATTACCTCTGATACATTTAGTAAACATTACCTCTGATACATTCAGTAAACATTACCTCTGATACATTAAGTAAACATTACCTCTGATACATTTAGTAAACATTACCTCTGATACATTTAGTAAACATTACCTCTGATACATTAAGTAAACATTACCTCTGATACATTAAGTAAACATTACCTCTGATACATTTAGTAAACATTACCTCTTATACATTTAGTAAACATTACCTCTGATACATTTAGTAAACATTACCTCTGATACATTAAGTAAACATTACCTCTGATACATTAAGTAAACATTACCTCTGATACATTTAGTAAACATTACCTCTGATACATTTAGTAAACATTACCTCTGATACATTCAGTAAACATTACCTCTGATACATTAAGTAAAAATTACCTCTGATACATTTAGTAAACATTACCTCTGATACATTTAGTAAACATTACCTCTGATACATTAAGTAAACATTACCTCTGATACATTTAGTAAACATTACCTCTGATACATTCAGTAAACATTACCTCTGATACATTAAGTAAACATTACCTCTGATACATTTAGTAAACATTACCTCTGATACATTTAGTAAACATTACCTCTGATACATTTAGTAAACATTACCTCTGCTACATTAAGTAAACATTACCTCTGATACATTAAGTAAACATTACCTCTGATACATTTAGTAAACATTACCTCTGATACATTTAGTAAACATTACCTCTGATACATTCAGTAAACATTACCTCTGATACATTAAGTGAACATTACCTCTGATACATTTAGTAAACATTACCTCTGATACATTTAGTAAACATTACCTCTGATACATTAAGTAAACATTACCTCTGATACATTTAGTAAACATTACCTCTGATACATTCAGTAAACATTACCTCTGATACATTAAGTAAACATTACCTCTGATACATTTAGTAAACATTACCTCTGATACATTAAGTAAATATTACCTCTGATACATTTAGTAAACATTACCTCTGATACATTTAGTAAACATTACCTCTGATACATTTAGTAAACAATACTTCTGATACATTTAGTAAACATTACCTCTGATACATTTAGTAAACATTACCTCTGATACATTTAGTAAACATTACCTCTGATTCATTTAGTAAACATTACCTCTGATACATTTAGTAAACATTACCGCTGATACATTTAGTAAACATTACCTCTGATACATTAGGTAAACATTACCTCTGATACATTTAGTAAACATTACCTCTGATACATTCAGTAAACATTACCTCTGATACATTCAGTAAACATTACCTCTGATACATTTAGTAAACATTACCTCTGATACATTCAGTAAACATTACCTCTGATACATTAATTAAACATTACCTCTGATACATTTAGTAAACATTAACTCTGATACATTTAGTAAAGATTACCTCTGATACATTAAGTAAACATTACCACTGATACATTAAGTAAACATTACCTCTGATACATTTAGTAAACATTACCTCTGATACATTTAGTAAACATTACCTCTGATACATTCAGTAAACATTACCTCTGATACATTAAGTAAACATTACCTCTGATACATTTAGTAAACATTACCTCTGATACATTTAGTAAACATTACCTCTGATACATTAAGTAAACATTACCTCTGATATATTTAGTAAACATTACCTCTGATACATTCAGTAAACATTACCTCTGATACATTAAGTAAACATTACCTCTGATACATTTAGTAAACATTACCTCTGATACATTAAGTAAACATTACTTCTGATACATTTAGTAAACATTACCTCTGATACATTTAGTAAACATTACCTCTGATACATTTAGTAAACATTACCTCTGATACATTTAGTAAACATTACCTCTGATACATTAAGAAAACATTACCTCTGATACATTTAGTAAACATTACCTCTGATACATTTAGTAAACATTACCTCTGATACATTCAGTAAACATTACCTCTGATACATTCAGTAAACATTACCTCTGATACATTTAGTAAACATTACCTCTGATACATTTAGTAAACATTACCTCTGATACATTAAGTAAACATTACCTCTGATACATTTAGTAAACCTTACCTCTGATACATTCAGTAAACATTACCTCTGATACATTAAGTAAACATTACCTCTGATACATTTAGTAAACATTACCTCTGATACATTTAGTAAACATTACCTCTGATACATTAAGTAAACATTACCTCTGATACATTTAGTAAACATTACCTCTGATACATTAAGTAAACATTACCTCTGATACATTTAGTAAACATTACCTCTGATACATTAAGTAAACATTACCTCTGATACATTTAGTAAACATTACCTCTGATACATTCAGTAAACATTACCTCTGATACATTTAGTAAACATTACCTCTGATACATTCAGTAAACATTACCTCTGATACATTAAGTAAACATTACCTCTGATACATTAGGTAAACATTACCTCTGATACATTTAGTAAACATTACCTCTGATACATTTAGTAAACATTACCTCTGATACATTAAGTAAACATTACCTCTGATACATTTAGTAAACATTACCTCTGATACATTAAGTAAACATTACCTCTGATACATTTAGTAAACATTACCTATGATACATTTAGTAAACATTACCTCTGATACATTTAGTAAACATTACCTCTGATACATTTAGTAAACATCACCTCTGATACATTAAGTAAACATTACCTCTGATACATTAAGTAAACATTACCTCTGATACATTTAGTAAACATTACCTCTGATACATTTAGTAAACATTACCTCTGATACATTAAGTAAACATTACCTCTGATACATTTAGTAAACATTACCTCTGATACATTTAATAAACATTACCTCTGATACATTTAGTAAACATTACCTCTGATACATTAAGTAAACATTACCTCTGATACATTAAGTAAACATTACCCCTGATACATTAAGTAAACATCACCTCTGATACATTAAATGAACATTTCCTTCTGATACATTAAGTAAACATTACCTCTGATACATTTAGTAAACATTACCTCTGATACATTTAGTAAACATTACGAGTACCTCTGATACATCCAGTAAACATTACCTCTGATACATTAAGCAAACATTACCTCTGATACATTTAGTAAACATTACCTCAGATACATTAAGTAAACATTACCTCTGATACATTAAGTAAACATTACCTCTGATACATTAAGTAAACATTACCTCTGATACATTCAGTAAACATAACTTCTGATACATTCGGTAAACATTACCTCTGATACATTCAGTAAACATTACCTCTGATACATTTAGTAAACATTTCTTCTGATACATTCAGTAAACATTACTTCTGATACATTCAGTAAACATTACCTCTGATACATTTAGTAAACATTTCTTCTGATACATTCAGTAAACATTACTTCTGATACATTCAGTAAACATTACTTCTGATACATTCAGTAAACATTACTTCTGATACATTCAGTAAACATTACCTCTGATACACGTGTTCAACAATCCCATACACCCATGGTCACATACCGGTAATACGAGTAAATCTGAAGACCTGTCTGCTGTACAACACGAGCTCCCCCAACACCTTGACACTTCGTCTGCGGCAGGTAAAACTGAAGTTTAATATGCAACTCAAAGTTAAAGTCAATTGTAGTAAGCAATTTTGAAAATAGCGAACATTCAATTTTGAAAATAGCGAACACTCATTGTACCATACCTTCATTTAGTTTCCATTAAGTATTTATGAAAATTGAGTTTTTGACAACTGGTCGATCAGTAGCATTATGAAAATTCCCTCCGTGTACCACCGGAGGCTCACGTCACATTCAAAATGTTAATCACTTTTTGTCAATCAGCAAGAAACGTAAAACCTTGTCAGATGTCGTTTTACGAATGAGAGCAAATGGAAGCTAACATCACGCATTCTTGATTGATTTAATATGGTAAGTTTTAGCTTTCATAACCACAATAAGTATGTTCAAAGAGAGGAAGGATGAAGGCACCATTTAGTTTGAAGTTAAGGGAACGCGGAATCTATGCACAAGGTGTGTTTCCGCTCAGGATCCCGTGCCCCTAGAAACATTAAGTTAAGAAGGAAGGTTATGAAACAAGACAAAAATTGAAGAAGAAAGGCATAAGTGCTGAAAATCAGGACAAAGATGGTTCTTTAACAAATCAAAAAACATTTTATTACAACAAAATTATCGGCCTACCTAACTCTCACACCACGCCTGCTTTACAAAGTGAACTCTCCCACCATCACTTCTATCATTCAGCACGAGTCGTAAAGCATCACTTGTCGCCTTATCACTTTGACCACAAATTGCGCCACCGGTAGCCACGGAGGGGATTTTTATAATGCTACAGACGAACCAGTAGAGGCAAACTCAATTTTCATAAATAGTTAAAGCTAAATGATGGTATGATCCAGTTATTGTTTTTTATTTTCAAATTGCTTACTACAATTGATTTTAAACTTGAGTTGAATATTGAACCAACCAACTGCATTTAAAGAGTTAACACGTTCACCGCGGTTGTGAAACGGTTGTTTTGGTTAGGTTGTAAGTAGCAGAATTGGGGGATCGACTTTACTTCTCGAATACATTCATATCCTTCCTAAAAAATATAAAAAATACAATTACACGATAATATTTCCCCTCGTGTGATGACAGTTATTTTTTTAAGAAATCGCAAAACGGATGAAATGGCATTCATTTGTACCGGTACGCAAATGAGCAATTTACTGACTGGTACACATATGGCCCACTATGCAGGGGACGTGTTAAGAACCGTGACCCCGAATATGAGATGAATATAAAAACACTAGGCTTTTCTGAGAAACTGATATATTCTACGTAATCCAACCTCGCATGCGTTGTAAATTATAAAAGCGATGTACATCTATAGATGATGTCATTTACAAACTTATTTTGAATTTTACTTGAAATGTAATTTGCTACTGCGTCTTACTGTGCGGATCGCTTGTAGGTGGTAACGGTGGTTAAACAATAACAATAATAACTATCAGGAACCGTGGAAATTCCACGGAGAAATGTCATCGTTAAAACCTTGGTGGACTCGTGAAAAAGTTCCGTCTACATTACCAAACTTATCCTAACTTGTCCTAACCTAACCCATCCAAACCCATCCTAACCCATCCTAACCCATCCTAACCCATCCTAACCCATCCTAACCCATCCTAACCCATCCTAACCCATCCTAACCCATCCTAACCCATCCTAACCCATCCTAACCTATCCTAACCTATCCTAATCTATCCTAATCTATCCTAACCTATCCTAACCTATCCTAACCTATCCTAACCTATCCTAACCTATCCTAACCTATCCCAACCTATCCCAACCTATCCCAACCTATCCCAACCTATCCCAACCTATCCCAACCTATCCCAACCTATCCCAACCTATCCCAACCTATCCCAACCTATCCCAACCTATCCCAACCTATCCCAACCTATCCCAACCTATCCCAACCTATCCCAACCTATCCCAACCTATCCCAACCTATCCCAACCTATCCCAACCTATCCCAACCTATCCCAACCTATCCCAACCTATCCCAACCTATCCTAACCTATCCTAACCTATCCTAACCTATCCTAACCTATCCTAACCTATCCTAACCTACCCTTACCGAATCTATCCGGATAAAATATAAAATGTCAAACATATCAATGCATGTAAAGGCGATCTTTTAATGTTACACTGAGGACTTCGGTATCCATGATACCGCAAACTCGGACAAAAGTGTAACGGACGGACTGAGAAAGGAACAAGCAAAATATTATATGGATAATAATAATAATATAAGACACACCTAAACACCGGCCTAACCTGCCAACTACCCCCACCACTGCACCAGCAAACGACCTCGCCTCTATCACGAGACCGCATTTTCTCAGCCGCGCATTGTCAGAGACAATTTTTCGCCCGCACCAATTATCGGCTGTTGCGAGGTGAAGGAAGCCTGGCCCTGAGCAATTAAAGTGCCGGACCCCTGCAATCAACACGGTTCGTGCATGACTCCCAACATAGTTACAACTCAGCTCCGAGGGAGGTCCGACGCAAAAAAAATGAGCAAACGAACCTACGACAGAATGGAGTGCCACAATCTCTTGACACGCACGTTTGGTTGTGAAGATTGCTTTATATTTTCAATAGGTGGATATCTAACGCGTGAATATTACTTGAAACAAACGCTGTTCAATGCACTGAAATGAGGCTACAGTAACTGCTTCAAAGTGTAAGTGCTCTCCGTGAGGGCTTTTGATGAAAGCGTCAGCGCTTTTTCTCCGACCGCTTTTTATATTTTTAGTGTTCCTAGTAATTAAAGTACATATTTCGTGCCGGTTATCCTGACGATATTTTTCCTGTTGAAGTAATTTTCATCTACCCACTTACATTGACACAGAAGTTCATGTAGATTCTGGAAACACGGGCTCATTCAAATTATATATGTGCAGTACCTGCGCAACGGGTTATGCTGTACATCACCTGCCTTTTAGGGACAATGCACATTTGAAGTAGGATATTGCAAGATAAATACCATACTTGAAATCTTTTTGCAAATATTCTCGTAGCACAGAGAGCCTCAAGAGAATATGATTGGCTACCATTTATTATGAGTACATATTTTTTAGTGTCATAATTATACAATTAAGGAGCGAGGAAAGAAGTAAATTAGTTTTTAAATGTAAAGTGAATCACTGAAACTCTTTCATGAATAGTGTCCGCTATGATTTTTGCTCGCCTGCTCCGTTTTGATCATTGCTACAGATATATGTCAATAAATATATCAGCAACTTTAACATAACATACTACAGTAAATGAGACGGCGAATGGACTAATTCTCAAAATTCATTCAGTCAGGAGATTTGGATCAACTTAAAGTTCTTCTCGCATGTTTGATTTGGGTTGAGAATCAAGGTTCAAGTCTTTAATGAATCTGCTAGACATTCAGATGTTAGCTTAAAATAACTACGCATGTTTACCAACTGAGGATGTTCTTGGTAAGACAGTTTGAATATCAAGTTTATGTATTTTACGTATCAACATTAATGGAAACTAACTTTTTTGTTTTGTTCCCCTTCCAAATCTACAAATCATTATAAACCAGCTAATAGATTTAACGATAATGCCTGAAGTGTGTAAGCAAATATTCCATGGTAATGAATGCATATTTAACGGCACTTGAGCGTCATCTGTCGCAAATTTTTGGGCTTTACTAAAGGGTAAGTTGAAAACTTTACTCGAGTAAATCTACTGCATTAAGTTGGTAATAAATAAATAAAAATATTGCGTAATATGACATATTACGTAATATGAGTAACATGACACAATAATGTTGCTAAAATTAAGCTTCTTCCATCGTTAAAAAATTGATTACTCAGAATATGTAAAAACCAAGCACCATCATATACTTGTTAAGGAACAATTTATAGTTGCAGAAACTTGAAACTTTTATTTTATATAAAGAATATACAACACAAAAATAAAAACTAATAAAAATCAATAATAATTTACTTAATGTTTTGAGAGAAAGTAGTTTTACAACTTCTCAATGTTTTTCTTCGCCAGAAATATTTTTATACACTTGTAGTTTTACGGGTATACAGAATTTTCTTGCACCCTTACCCATGGTGAGAATCGAGCTTAGGAAACTGAGTACCGTGAAGCTGATTCGTCATCGAGTTGATGCCTTAAAAAAAAGTTTGCTTTATTCCCATCAAGCGTAATACATTTCATCTTGTAAATTGGCTTTTCAAATGCCTCGTAACTAACATCAGGACGCAATGACGGTTACCCCCTAAACAAGGTGGAACAGTCGGTTTGCTGTTATACGTAGCTAACAGCACCCACTTTCGTACATAACCGAGATCTGTGAACCTGGTTCGTAGTCGAGTTGATGTCTTCACAAGGTGGAACTATCGGCTTTTTGTTATGTCGAACTAGTACTACCCACTTTCGTACATAACCGAGATCTGTGAACTTGGTTCTTTACTGTGTTGATGTTTTAAAAAAGGTGGAACAATCGATTTTTTGTTATGTCGAAAAAGTACTACTCACTTTCGTACATTGATTTAAATGTTCCATGTCAATTGACCGTCTGCCAAGTGAGGGGCTTGTCAAGTGATGACATGTCAAGCCGATGCCCCGTCAAGTTGGCGCCTTGCCGAGTTGATGTTATACGATGACGTTTCCTAGAACAGTTCTTTTCATGGCGAGAGCTGTCAAGTTGGTACACTGTCAAGTTGGGACATTGTCAAGTTGGGACATTGTCAAGTTGGGACATTGTCAAGTTGGTACACTGTCAAGTTGGTACACTGTCAAGTTGGGACATTGTCAAGTTGGGACATTGTCAAGTTGGGACATTGTCAAGTTGGTACACTGTCAAGTTGGGACATTGTCAACTTGGTACACTGTCAAGTTGGTACACTGTCAAGTTGGTACACTGTCAAGTTGGTACACTGTCAAGTTGGTACACTGTCAAGTTAGTACACTGCCAAGCTGGTACACTGTCAAGTTGGTACACTGTCAAGTTGGGACATTGTCAAGTTGGTACACTGTCAAGTTGGTACACTGTCAAGCTGGTACACTGTCAAGTTGGTACACTGTCAAGTTAAGACATTGTGAAGTTGGTACACTGTCAAGTTGGGACATTGTCAAGTTTGGACATTGTCAAGTTGGTACACTGTCAAGTTGGTACACTGTCAAGCTGGTACACTGTCAAGTTGGTACACTGTCAAGTTGAGACATTGTGAAGTAGGTACACTGTCAAGTTGGTACACTGTCAAGTTGGTACACTGTCAAGTTGGGACATTGTCAAGTTTGGACATTGTCAAGTTGGGACACTGTCAAGTTGGGACATTGTTAAGTTGGGACATTGTCAAGTTGGGACATTGTCAAGTTGGGACATTGTCAAGTTGGTACACTGTCAAGTTGGTACACTGTCAAGTTGGTACACTGTCAAGTTGGGACATTGTCAAGTTGGGACATTGTCAAGTTGGTACACTGTCAAGTTGGGACATTGTCAACTTGGTACACTGTCAAGTTGGTACACTGTCAAGTTGGTACACTGTCAAGTTGGTACTCTGTCAAGTTGGTACACTGTCAAGTTGGTACACTGTCAAGTTGGTACATTGTCAAGTTGGTACACTGTCAAGTTGGTACACTGTCAAGTTGGTACACTGTCAAGTTGGGACATTGTCAAGTTGGTACACTGTCAAGTTGGTACACTGTCAAGTTGGTACACTGTCAAGTTGGTACTCTGTCAAGCTGGTACACTGTCAAGTTGGTACACTGTCAAGTTGGTACACTGTCAAGTTGGTACATTGTCAAGTTGGTACACTGTCAAGTTGGTACACTGTCAAGTTGGTACACTGTCAAGTTGAGACATTGTCAAGTTGGTACACTGCCAAGTTGGTACACTGCCAAGTTGGTACACTGCCAAGTTGGTACACTGTCAAGTTGGTACACTGTCAAATTGGTACACTGTCAAGTTGGTACACTGTCAAGTTGGTACACTGTCAAGTTGGTACACTGCCAAGTTGGTACACTGCCAAGTTGGTACACTGCCAAGTTGGTACACTGCCAAGTTGGTACACTGTCAAGTTGGTACACTGTCAAATTGGTACACTGTCAAGTTGGTACACTGTCAAGAACAGGGTCTTCCTAACCTTACACTACGCCAAACTCGCGACTCTGGGAGTAGGTGTTAAAGTTTAACTGATGTATTATGCAGCAGAAACATGACAACAAGGTTTTATTTGCACCATTAGCTTCAGTGACCTTCAGTCATTTCGCCTTCTTTCTTATTTCAAGTAAAGGGGTGAACTAATGAAAAATGAAAGGAACATCAGAGCTGGTCGTAACAGGTAACCGCGAACCATCTGCCTATACCACGGTAGAGGAAACAAGGTAGGGTCATTTCTATGGGGGGAAAATACACTTCTTCTTGTTCGGTCAGCCAATAGAAAAGCTTTATTTCAAACAAACTTCATGACGTCACCAAAACGCCATGTCGTTAGGCCAATAGTGGAGCCAGATTTGGAGGTAGCAGTGCTACCAGATGCAATACGAGCGCTGCTATTGGTTCGTTACCGTGACGTCAGCAAAACCACACAGTCGGCGAAAACAAGACTGGTTTGACCCTACCTTGTTTTCTTTAGCGTGGCCTATACACCACGAGTTTCCAGAATTGGAAAAACCAAAAATAATATGATTTCGTCTCATACCAAACATTAAGTTTAATTTTTGGTGAATAACTCGACAACTAAATAAACTGTATCTGTGATACGAGTTTCACCACTGCACAAGTACAAGAATATTTTAATCGCGGGTACTACAGGGTGGGCGAGATGACACTGACCCTTTTAACTGGCTAATAAAAGGAGAACTTTTTTTATTTGCAAGAATATCATTTTTATGATTTGTTTCGGTGTCCTATTTACTTAGCTAGCATATTAAAAGGGCCAGTTACTTCCCGCCCACTTAGTATTAGGATGGATATAGTTGTTTTTTATCCACATTTGGAAAATTTGTTCAACGACAATATTAAATCCCGCCATTTTTACCGGGCTTGTACTCTATGTTGAGTATCACTATTATAAAAGGAACCGCGTCCGTCCGTGTGTCACACCCACCAGCCTGCAGTGTGAGATGAGCGTATCTGTGATACAAGCTTCACCAACTCCACAATTTGCGGTGCCTTAACCCAGCAGATTGGGAGTCGGAATGAATATCACGCGTATTGGTAGGTTAGATTAGGTTGTATAAAATATCACGTGTATTGGTAGGTTAGATTAGCTTGTATAGAATATCAGCGGTTGAGACTTGAAAAAGTATTGGGAAGCCATAGAATAGCATGGGAAATCATGGGAAAGCCATGTTGAAGCTCAATAATTGGTCCTATATCTAATCCTGTCATTTTTTTTGACGGGCCGTGTGCACGCGTAGATAACAATGTTCGACAAATCGCACGCAAATGCCGGAACATGGTAAGTCACTGCTCGAAGCGTGCTTGACGTAAAATACCTTATTTCCAAATTTAATTTCCTCAATAGGGTTACAAATAATAATTTACCATAGCTATTTATCAAAACCCCGGTGACATCTCGATTTTAGTCTATGAATACTCAAACGTACAATTTTTCTTTTTCTTTACATAATCAGTAATTTTTTGGGCTTTGAATCCGACTCATGACTTATAATACCAATTAAAACACTGAAATATAACAATATGTAATACGCCAACTCACTTAAATTAGAAAACAAATTTGAATCTTTTGAACCTCGTTATCAATATCTGTACGGCTATCGATACCACCGCTCTTGGTCTCTTGGAGTATTTTTACTGTAAGATCGAACAGATTTCTGACCTTTGATTTTCAATGAATGAGTTGTGTAGCACTTTATCTTCAAAAAGAGCATAAGTTTTATAATTTGCAGCCCTTGTAATTTATACTGAAAACAAGCAACATTTCCCCGTATCGATTAGGAATGAGGGATGGCTATGAGTTCAGTTTTCAATTTTCATTTTTTTACATGGTCACACAAATCGTATAAAATATTATAGAAGTCCGTTACAAGTAATCCCTGCAAATTTTCATCAAATCGCTGACTGTTAGTATTCTTACAAAAAAGCCAAAATAAACATATCGTAATCATCCATAAATCTGACAATTTGCTTCTCTGCTTCGCGATATATTGACCTCAGTGACATACCTCAAATGGAAAAGGTCGATAGATGATGCATGAAACAGTTAAAGCTAACAAAAATGTCTCATAAATGCTGCAATCTTATTTGAAACATCTTACAATTGTAACTCACGTTCGTATTAACCTATGGTGCAAATATGATGATAGGTAGGAGGCAGAAACGCACCAAACAATTGCCATACTGCGGCCACAACTGCTAGCAGGGCCGGCGGGCAACAATTTCGTTCTAATTTATTGCCAGTACGACAACTGCAGCATCTTCCTTATGACTACCGACCAGGAATTCTGACTACCATTATTTATTTCAGGTATCTAAATAAGTTTTTTCTTCGTGTGAATGATGTAGATGGCGGGAGATAGAAGGTGTTTTTCAAAGTAGTTAAACTGTAGCAATTTGCTACAAAAGTACTGAACATAGAGCCTAGATGTCAAAGCTCCTTTTACCTGAACCAATGCTACTGTTCCGCTATTATTACATAGCGACCGTTTACGGGAAAGGTGTTATACGTTTTTTGGACAAATATAAATGAAATGAAAGATCCGCTAAGTGAGCTGAATTAATCTGAAGCTATAGTAAGCATTTTAGTCTAGAATGCAGACTATTTTTTCATCATCATTGAACGTCATAATACATTTATCAGTACAATGTTTGAGAACAACGACAGAGTATGCATTGCGCTAGTCATTAAGTGATGATATATACATAATTAGAAATGGTCTCTAAATCATTATGGATTAACATTACCCATAGACAACACCATCACATGGGCCAATATTTTTTGGCCAAGCGCCTGCACTGCAGCGTCAAATGCAATCAAAACTCAACTTTCTTCATTTTTGCGCAGCAAAAAGCTAGATTACCATTTGCTATTGGAAGATTTATGAGGAATTTTGTTATTTTATCGTTATTAACGCAAGTCTTTGAGTCATCAGATTTTCATTTTTGTGTTTTTCGAACTCGTTGTGTCACGAACAGTTAAGACACACATCAGAAATCGTCACCTGACAAGAAATATACTCACCTTTTCACGACATTCAACTCTAAAAAATCCACTCCAGTAGTATTGTAAGGAGGCGCCACGCGATAATTATTTTTCAAACTTCCAACACAAATTCACGATTTTAGTACGTTTCTTCTTTAATCCATTGGCGTTTGGGTTCAATTGAGTTTACGAGTTGTCAGACCGTGATCTTCAACAGTCGCTCACGAATAAGACTTATTTCTCTCGTTGGACTTCACGACTGAGTTGGTCTCACATTGAATCTCGGCCAGTGCATAGCGCAGTAAATTTGCAGGCCATAGGCGACGCATCATCGAGTGTCAGCTTTGAATGGTCACTCATGACACGACCTAGAATACAAATCCTTTAATCCGTAATTCTCCGGTTTAACAGCGAATATTTTCAAATTTTGTATATTCTGTAACACCATAAATAACTAATTCAGAGTTTGAAACTTGGCCCCAAGCTTCAGAGAGAGCGTGTTGAGTGAGCGGCACAGTTGGCAGACGACTGAGAGGCGGCAACCGCGGCTCTATATTGGTCGAGTGATGTGGCGCAGTTTGTGAGGGCACAGTGCAGTTGTAGGCGTGACTAGACGGGACCCAGTGGCAAGGAATGACTAATCACTTTTATAAGCTTGTTTAGCGATGCACACAAGTTTTATTCGTGTATGATTATGATACATTTGCGGTAAAACACCCGAATTTTACATTGACAAAAGCCTTGAATAACAGCAAAGGGAATGCATTTTTCTGTGCATTTCTCTGAATCGTTTGTTTCGACCATTGATATGGGTGTTACGATAGTCATGTGTGTATATTAACTAAGGATCTTTATGTTAAGGCATTTTAGAAACCAGTGATGTTACTTGTGTCATCTTTATTGGAAATAAACTGTTTTTCCTAAGCGCAAAGTCTGATCCGAGGGTAGAGGGCAGATGGCAGGCGGTTAAAATGAGCTGTATGTGAGAGCACGGAGGGAAATGAACAATCTGACCATTCATCTCTATTTTCAGCAGTATTTAAAGGCTAAACTCATCTGATCATTTTTTCAGACATCCTATTCAGAGGTTTGACGTAATTATGAGAAAATGTCTAAAGACATGAATTAACAGGGCTGGGCGCGTCTTTTGACACTGATTTACCATTGTCAGGGAAGTAAAAAAAAAACAAAATTTACAATGCACGATAGGATGAAAATCATTGAAAAACCTCATGGTTTTTTCAATAATGCGTTGCACTTATTTTGAATATTGGGTACATCTCACGTTATCCAGCTTGATTGATGGACAATAAGTGAGCTGCGAGGCTTCGATAGCCAAATAGTCCTGCCTTTGTTAGGGTCTGAACTAGTCAGACTACAAAGGAAGCATTGTGATGTACAAGGACTTCAATATATTTCAGACTGACCCTCAAAGGGGGCTGAGACTCGCCCTTTCTACTATAAAATACCTCGAACTCTAGTGACGAAGGAATCAAAATTTTGTCATTTAGCTGATTCACTAGGTTACTTTGACAATGATATTTCGCCTTCAGTAGATCGACTCGTAAATACATGGGTATGAAACTATTACCAAGCCGCGTGAAAAAAACGGCATCTCTCATGAAAATTTAATTATTACTTCGCCGAATATTACTACGCCGCGCGAGGGGAAAAGAGGGATAAAAGTTACCTCATGGCGTTCGATCGTGTATGTGGGATAGGTGAAAAGGAAAGTATGGGGGTGCTTCCTTAAACCGACTGTATGAGCATAATTGGACCTTAATATATGAGTGATATCAATTAAATCGTAAATTAAGGGTATACAACACGAAAAAACAAGGAAAATAGACATGCTGGTGAAAGAGAGTTCCGATTTTCTACCACGTCAACCTTTTAGTCTTATTAATTTCATCCCCTGATTCAACCTCCAAAATTAGTCTTCAAAATCAAAAAAATATGAGCTAATTATACCGGCTAATTATTCCCTTTTACCAATTTAAGTGAACAAGAACAGAATTTTTTTCTTTCAGACGTTTATTCATCAATTAAAGCAGCACTTATAATACCTATGTGAGTTTAGAAATTAAGGATCTTCAAGTTGAAATATTTTAAAGTCCAATGTTAGGCAATTGGTGTATCAATTTTATTAGAAATTAGCTGTTTTCCTTTCTATGTTTCTTTCTTTTTTATCACAATTATGCACTGCGATGTATGTTAGGTTTGGCCGTGGGTATAGCCAAACGCTAAACGTTAATTCGATAAGTATTTGTAAACCATGAGAAAGGGTAATGATGGCGTGGAAACTCAGCTTTTGTCTCTGGTTTATTTGAAGGAGCCGGAAAGGACCGCTGAGTCTTGAGTTACTGAAGAACTTGGCTGAAGATGGTTCGCAGTCCGTGCAGGCGAAAAGGCTCCGGCTAGTGACGAAGTCGACAGTGTGGGTGTGTGTTTGGAATTTATAGGAGCCCAATTTATAAGACTTTGAAAGACCCGTGACGTCGGTAGTCTCAATTTAAGGTATCGGCTTATTTAATTCCAAGCCGGACAAGATAGTTATCGTAGTGGAAGCAGGGAGTTGAATTGCAAAGGAATAATTTGAAGTTTTTCATTTAAGGCCAAACCAGGCCAAAACAAAGTCCCAACAAGAGAAGAAGGCCCAAAACTAGTTCCAGAAAAGGCCCAGGGGAAAACTGAGTGTGTGTTAGCGTTTGGTGATGACGTTGAGGTCCTGCAAAAAGTCGAACGCTGGATGAGCAGTCCAAGGAGACATCAAGGAAAATTCCACCACTGACAGTCCCCAACATCGTAAATGATAAACTCCCACAAAGTAGACTCCGAGAAGTCCTACAGATCCGACACGAGCTAATTTAATAAATCTCTCTTTTGTCAAGCTCAAGGAGATAGGACAGATTTTTGTAGCTGGCAAGCTTGTTCACTAATGCCTTTAACTTTAATATCAGAGCATGAGGTTTAAGAACTTCCGGTAATGACAATCGTTATTCATTACCGAAACCACATGCAATTACGCACAAGATCTACGGAATTTCATGAAATATCCACAAAACTGCAACTTTTGCAAGAATCTGCAGGACAGTAAATCCTGTGATTTTTAAGGCAGTAATATCGGTGATTAAATTTATGGAGTTATGGAAAACACATGACTTAATAACACATGATTCATGAAGCAGAAGGAAAAGACATACAACAACTAAATTGCATAGAATGAGAATTAATGCTTTTTCAGTACGCTAGAACATCCCTATATCCGTACAAGAAATAACAGAGAAAAAATCCTAACTTTCATTAAGATCACTAATACTGAAAAACACTGACAAGCATCATTGATAAAAATAAGGAAATAATATCTACCTGAGAAAAAGAAGCACTAACGTTTTGCTTGCACAGAAAGAAAATATTCGCAAGACGAAACATGAAAATCAAGGTGACGATGACCCGGCGGTTTTTACGCGTCGCCATTTGCAAGAAACTGCCGGCATAACATCGTACGCATTCACGAAGGCAGATGCTAGTATGTATTTTTGTCGCATGAATAAGCAGAATTGATTTAAATTTGTTGATAGTGATTTATATTGAAATAAGTGCGATTAAACGCAAGATTTAAGGAGTATGAAATATATATATAAAATAAAACTAAAAACTTTAGCAGGCATATGCATGAATAATTTTCGTAATCTATAATCCGTACGAAATTATAAAAAATTATTTCCAATTATTATTGTACGTCAAACATACTTCAGAAAACTACTGCAAGTATGTTGTGAAAAAGAATCTTATTCCAAATGCGTAAAGTACGATTTTAAATCACAGAGTCATGACACGAGACGGCAGTTTGTGCTTCGCCATTTTGGAAAAACAAAGACACCGGCAACAAAGACGCCAGCAGTTCTGTCGTGCTCTCTCACGAGTATTTTATGAACGAATTTCAATATCAATATGACCGCTGCAAAATGTATGACTTTCAGTCAGGGAGAGGACATAGTTGAATATCTAATATAAATTATTGACACTCGAAATGCACGTGACGTGCAAAGTTCACGCTAAGTCATGTTGAGATATCCTCTGAATGAAACATGCTACATCACAACTCCTACGCATAACTACGTATCTAAATACACAGCACTGTCACTATTTATACTCACTGAACACGAAAAAAGGAACACGATTATTTTCTAACACAGATTTACTCACGAGAAGTGCTGTAACACCGAGCTAGAGAGACGCCAATGTGAAAGTACGTTTTTGAAAAGAGACGCGCCACTGCGCAGTATTGCCATTCAGGGGCTCCTCTCTCGAAAAATGTCGAGTGTTATTTTATTGTCTCATGCATTTACACAAAAACTTCAATGATTACGAATTAGAAGTAGAAAATAATTAATAATAAATTAGAGTAAGATTTTTAATGCTAATGATTATTTTATTTAAGTACGAATGGGAAAATTTATAGTTTTACGCTTTTGTAGCAAATGCTACATGTATGAGTGTTTTTTCAGCTTCACAACCTAAAAAGAGGAAGTGAGAGAGATGTCAGAGCTCAATGAGTAATGAGTGCTCACTATAATATTTTCTACTCATTATCTTCGTTTTCTTCTGCAATCACCGGTGAAGCTGCTTTTAATCTCGTAAAAATATAACAGTCGCTGAACTCGGATTAAACTTTGACCTTTCATGCCGCAAGTGTCATGAAGTCGTTTTGACTACCCAGAACACTTTTTTTAGGGTTCAGTTTTTGTTTACTTGTGTCTAACATATATTGGCCTACCGTTGTTGATTGGGGAACGACATTGTTATGTATAGCATGTCACTATATTTGGTGAATCTAGATGTACGAATAATATAGCCATCAAACGGAAAAAAATAAAATAGTGCCTTCTTTAACATTGACCTATTTTTTCTCTCATCTGGAACATAGAGCTCTCGAGGGCAATTCTGTGAACTGATCCGCTGGAGAACCCATGTTACTAGGTCACATGTTCAATGTTTGCTGTGGTAATTCACTAATAATTGGCAGTCATGAAAGATTAACCCTGAATCGGAAAAAAAATTTAGTGATGTAACTGCTTTTATTTAATTCTTCTATTTTCTATGTATTTTAACAGTACGCTTATAATGTGCTCAGAGCATGATGCTCTGATATTAAAGGGTCAAACACAAATCCTTCAAAATCCAAAGACAAAAAATAATTAAGGGCAAAATATTTTTGCTTAGGGTAATTAATGTTGAATTTTGACGAAGACCAATTTTAAACGCGTGATTAACCTGACTATAATATGTTGTGCAGCTCAGTCTGTTGCCATGGAAATGGAAGGCAACAAACCAGCTGGCATTGCAACTGGCGGACGCGCCATGAGTGGTGAAAAGACCATCCGAGCGCTGGATGAGCGTAATAATCCTTGTGTCAAGGTACGGGTTAGTTGTGCGCCGGGCTAGCTCTGTGTTTATTTCAGGAAAACTTGTTTTCTTGTTAACTGGGAAACGTGGAAGTACGTGTTACATCAAGATTAAACTTCAATTACAGGACATCACTACAGCTAACCTAGGTACTATGATAATTGAACGCTTCAATGTTATGTCGTTTGAGGGAATGCTTCCTGTGCTAATCCAGTCATATTAAAATCTCACACCCTCAACCTAGAAAATAAGTGACTCTAAAGTATAGCCATCATTATGTAAGTTTGAATTTCAATTAGTGCAGTGCAACAAAATGGGGTCAATATTTACTTTAATGTTGTCAACGATTTTGATAATTTCGTTGCTATAGATAGGTAATATAGTCAATTTTAAGACGTTTTATATGAATGACAATGTGCTCGCAAATGCTTAGTTTTTGAGTTATTTAAGTTTGAAGTTATACAAACGGCACTCCTGAATGGCCTTTTTTGCGCAAAAGCAGTTATTGTTTTTGCAATAGAAACGGAAGCTAACCCCCTATTACAAACGTAAAGAGGTTGGGTTGTGAAGGGTAGCCACAGTTCTTCTAGTGAAAATTATAAATAAAGGTTTCTAGTGACGTCCGTTTACATTGACTCCAAGATGGCTGCCACCATCTTGGGTACCGGGTGGCGCCATGGCGGCAGCCACCTTGGAGTTGATGTAAACGGACGTCACTAGAAACCTTAATTTATAATTTTCACTAGAAGAACTGTGGCTACCCCTCATGATCCAACCTCTTTACGTTTGTAATAGGGGGTTAGCTTCCGTTATTAATTAAATTACGCTAGGCACGCGCGCTTCCCTAGCGTGCACAAGGCAACTTCAAAGTTGAATGATTCGAAAAAACCGCATCAGCAAGCAGAATGTCATTCATGTAAAACATTCTTAAATGTGTTCCTTTATTGATTCATCACAACGAAATTATGAAAATCAATGACAACATTAAAGTAAATATTGACCCAAAATGTTTTAATATAACTGCATTAGCATTCTCACAATTTGTTTGGCATCAAAATCTTGCAGTTCTAGATAATAATGCTGATTTTAGATAGAATTTAAATTGTATAATTAATACATAAGTTTTCAAAGTTGAGGAAATTGAAATAAGTTCTACATGGATTAATCTATTTTATCAATATGATATTAATGGTTGAGCCTCTGAGGCATTCTACTTTTCGGTGCCTAAACATTGTTATTTAGATCTAAATAGACAATTTTTCGGTCAATGTTCAGTGTGATGCAATAAAAAAATGCAAATTTTATTCCAAAGAATCACTAAAGGAATCCATTTAAGAATGTTTTACATGAATGACATTCTGCTCTCTGATTATAGAGATGCAAAAAAAAACGGTTTTATTTGATTGCGTTTTTTTTTTGCAAAAAAAACGTGTTTTTTATGTTTTTTTTTTTTTGTTTTTTTTTTTTTTTTTTTTTTGCACACCTAAATTTTGTTAAGCATATGTCTGGGTTTTTTTTTTGACATCTGAAATATATTAATATCCATGTTTTCTAGTCATTTCATTGTTATAAAAACATCAAAAAGAAACCGTACAGTAAAAGTGGTGGCAGATAACCCACAATTACCTAGAGGTGCCTAAGAGGAACAGCAGGAGCCGCAGAACTTATATTGATGGAGTCAAAATTCAGAGCTTACTATCTCTACTATATCTGATTTCATTTTTATGTGACCAAAAAAAAAACAGACTTTGCAGAAATAATAAGGGTAAATCTGAAGGATATGTCAGTTATCGATTTTGTAAATTTTGATGCCTAACCTAAGCATAGTTAATTAGATCAAAATAAACAAGTTTTCTTCTATGCACTTTCCGTCTCAAATGAGTATTTTATTAGTTATAGCGGTAAATGACTTACCGCAACTCCTGTGTTTGAAGCGGCAAGTAATTCAAGGAGCACGTCGGACAGCAACACTGCAATGCGCACTCGCTTCCAGCGCGATCGTCATAAAAGACGAAACCAAACCTACCGCTATGCCTCGTTAAATACTCTTTTGACGAGAAAAGTGTATAGAAGAAAAGTTGTTTATTTCGATGTTATTACCATGATTCAAGCAACAAAAATTAAAAAATCAATGAGTAGCTGTTTATTCGAGCGCATTCGTCATCAAAGACGAAACTAAAGTTATCGCTATAAATCGTAAAATACTCATTTGAGACGGAAGGTGCGTAGAAGAAAACTTGTTTATTTTGATTCAATTAATTAGGTTCAGGCACCAAAAAGTGGAAAATTGATAACTGACATATCCTTCAGATTTACCATATTAAGCTCTGAATTTTGACTCCATTAATATAAGTTCTGTGGCTCCTGCTGTACCTCTTAGACTCTAGGTGATTGTGGGTTATCTGCCACCACTTTTACTGTATGGTTTCTTTTTCATGTTTTCATTACAAAACAATGACTAAAAACCATAGATATTAATATATTTAGGGTGACCAAAAAAATATGCTATTTTTTTAAAAACAGTTTTTTTTACAAAAAATTCTGGGTCAATGTGAAGTTTAATGCAATCAGGAAATAATAATTAGCGATCCCAGGAATCACTAAAGGAACCCATTTAAGAACGTTTCACACGAATGACATTCTGCTCGCTGATGCATTATTTTTGAATAATTCAACTTTGAAGTTGGCCATTGCGCCAAAGGAAGCGAGCGCGTGAAACGGAATTTAATTAATAACGGAAGCTATTACAAACGTAAAGAGGTTGGGTCGGGAGGGGGAGGCACAGTTCTTCTAATGAAAATTATAAATAAAGCTTCTAACCAGCCCATTTGGGTGATGACCGCAATCTTGTTGACATCGGCTCTAAGATGGCAGCGCCCATGGTGGTTGCCATCTTAGAGCCGATGTAAACAAGATTGTGGTCGTCACGTTAATGGGTGGGTTAGAAGCTATATTTATAATTTTCGCTAGAAGAACTGTGCCTCCCCCTCACGACCCAACCTCTTTACGTTTGTAATAAGGGGTTAGCTTCCGTTTTTAATTAAATTACGCTCGCTTCCTTTGGCTCGGGAAGTCCAACTTCAAAGTTCAATGATTCGAAAATAAAGCATCAGCGAGCAGAATTTCGTTCATGTAAAACATTCTTAAATGGGTTCCTTTAGTGATTGTTTGGAATATAATTATTAATTTCCATGATTGCATTAAACTTCACTTTGACCAAATTCTGACTAATAAAAATGAATATTAATATATTCTCTGGTACCAAATATAACCATGCTGTTTTTTTTTTTTACAAAGAATCATGACTAAAAAACAATATATTTTATGTGACCTAAAAAGCCCCATGCAGTTTTTTAAAAAAAACATGTTTTTTACTAAAAAATCATGACTGAAAAAACATGAATAATATATTTGAGACCGAAAAAATGTTTTTGTACTAAAAAATCATGACTAAAAAAACATGAATATATTTATGAGACCTAAAAAACCCCATGCTGTTTTTTGAAAAATGTTTGTTTACAAACATATAAGAAAACCTGGATATGAATATATTTTATGCGACCAAAATAGCATGCTGTTTTATTTTATGTATTTTTCATAAAAAATCGTATCTTAAAATCATGGATATTAACATATTTTATGTTATCAAAAAATCCTTGTTTTTTTAAACATGTTTTTTTTATTAAAAAGTTAATATTATTCATTTTTTGGTCACGAATTCTTTGTAAAAAAAACACCCCTCAGGGGGATACAATTATTGTATCTATGGGTACTAGTGCTCCCAGGGGGACAATGTAAGGGCCCAAGCTGAGAGTTAGGTAGGCCTTCTTTTTGTTGAAATGAAATGTTTTTGTGATGTTAATGACCACCTTTTTTTTGGTTCACTGCTGTCCTGTTTTTCAGCACCTACTACTGTCTTCTTCAACTTTGATCTTGTTTCATGATCTTCCTTCCTCTCTTTGGATCGCATTTGTTGCTGGGTAGGGAGGCTAAAACTAATGACTAATCTAATCTGCAAAAAAAAAACATGGATATTAATTTATTTTATGTGACCAAAAAACCATGTTTTCTAAAAAATTTTTTTTTTTACAAAAAACATGAGTGTTATTAAATTTTATCTGACCAAAAAAACATGACATTTTATAAACCATGTTTTTTTCACCAAAAGTCATTAATATCCATGTTTTTTAGTCATGATTTTTTTTGGTTAAGAAAACATGATTTAAAAAAAACAGCATGTTTTTTCTGGCATATAAAATATATTAATATCCACATTTTTTAATCATGATTTTTCTGTACGAAAGATGTTTATTTTAAAAATACAGCATGGTTGTTTATGGTAAAATAAAGTATATTAATATCCGTGTTTTTTAGTCATGACTTTTTTGCAACAAAAACATTCAAAAAACAGCATGGATTTTTTGGTCACATAAGATATTTTAATATCCATTAGAACCGTACCAGGTCTTAAAATAAAATATCCACAAAGAATCTATTCACTCTATAAAACCTTTCAGAGACTAGCTCCATCCCCAGTAAGTCATTCAGTCAAATGTTTTTCAAAGGAACAGTGAAAATTCATTGTCCATTTCACCAAATTTTACAGAATGACTGAGGATGGAGCTGGTCTCCGAAAGTTTTTATGGAGTGAATAGATTCTGTGTAGATATTTTATTCTAAGACCTAGTACAGTTCTAATAAACATGATTTCAATACTAACAGCATTCTTTGTTTATAAGTTTCTAAAGACAATTCGATTAAAGAAAACTAACTTTCCTGATATTTACATCCGTGTTTTTTTATCATGATTTTTTTTAAATGTTTATAAAAAAAACTTTTTTGGTCCAATAAAATATAATAGCCATGTTTTTTTAGTCAAGATTTTTTTGTTAAAAAACAATGTTTTAAAAAAACAGCATTGGATTTTTAAGGTCACAAATATATTAATTTCCATGTTTTTTAGTCATAATTTTTGTATTAATAACATGTTTTTTAAAAAAAAG
Source organism: Morinoia aosen (assembly GCA_030386875.1). Taxonomy (NCBI): domain Eukaryota; kingdom Metazoa; phylum Arthropoda; class Malacostraca; order Amphipoda; family Talitridae; genus Morinoia; species Morinoia aosen. Next base: position 34,273,002 of record CM059556.1, read on the forward strand.
CATGGTTTTTTAGTCACATCTCTATCAATGACCATAAGTAAAGATATGTTATTATAACACACCATTTTGGGAGTTTAAGGTCATTCACATTTATTGTAAAATAAATGAAATATCAAAGCATGAAACCGCAGAAAATGAAAAAAGTTCATAAAACCATAGAAAACAATCAATTAAGGAGTATGCTGTTTTATTTTGTAATTTGACATGAAAACAAATAATGTAATGTGGTTCTTTTTCTTGCTGAGTTATTTTCAGACAAAATATTTAAAAAAAAACAAAATATCCACATTTTTTTTGGCCACGGTTTTTTTTGTAAAAAACACGTGTTTTTTTTAAAAAACGGCATGGTTTTTTTTGAGTCACATCTCTATCTCTGATGCGTTATTTTTAAATTCTTTGACTTTGAAATTGGCTTCCGCTTGCCAAAGGAAGCAAGCGCGCCAACCAGAATTTCATTAATAATGGAAGTTAACCTCCTATTACAAACGTTAAGCGGTTGGGTCGTGAGGGGTAGCCACAGTTCTTCTAGTAAGAATTGTAAAAAAAATTAGTTGAAAGGTTTGAAAGGTTGAATAAAGTTTCAAAGCAACCCATTAAGGTCATGTTAACAACTGTGTTTACATCTGCTCCATGATGGCGGCGGCCGTACCGGGTGGTGCCATCTATGAGCGGACTGTAAAGGTGACGGTACCGGGTGGCACCCTCTATGAGCTGACTGTAAAGGTGACGACGTAATAATGACTTAAAAAAAGTCAAAAGCACCAAATACAAGAAATAGTACATTAATTTTTCGTGTTATTAACTGATAACAATATTTCTTATTATTTTATTAACAATTTCTATCATTCTTTCATTTCTACGAAGTTCTAGCAAGAACTTTAACACCTCATGATCCGAACTTTGCCTTTCCTGACCCAACCTGGTCGTACTCTGTGTTCCACATTTTGAGCAGGAAAGCGATTTTAGGTATAACTTCAAAGCTGAATAATTCAAAAATAATGCATAAGAGAGCAGAATGTCATTCATGTAAAACGTTTTTAAATGGGTTCCTTTAGTGATTCTTGGGAATAAAATTCCCATTTCCTTTGATTGCATCAAGCTGAACATTGACCAATTTTTCTTCTTCTATGCACTTTCCATCGGAAATGAGTATTTAACGAGTTATTGCGGTGAATTACCTATCACAACTCTAATGTTTGAAGCAAAACAAATTGTCCGGAGGGGAAGACTACAATGGACTTTCTCTTCCGACGTGCTTGAATGATCGATCGCATTCCAGCCATCAAGGACGAAAATTAACATACCGCTATAACTCAAATAAATACTCATTTGACCCGAAAAATGCAAAGAAGAAAATTAGTTTATTTTTGATGTAATTACCATGATTCAAGCAACAAAAATTCAAAAATTGATTAGTAGCTGTTCATTTGAGCGCATTCCAGTCATCAAAGATGAAAATTAACATACCAAAAAATTTTCTAGTATCTAATAATGATTAAATAAAAACTACCTACTTTCAAAATAATTAAACATAAAAATTTTTAGTTGCATTTGATAATGCCATTTAGAACATTGGACTGTAGATTTATATTAGAGAAATATTCTGCTGGCCTTAGTATGTACTTAATTGGGTCATATTTTAGGTGGTTCACAGAAATTAAGAATTCTGTTCCAAAGAATCACCAAAGGAACCCATTTAAAAACATTTTAGATGAATGACATTCTGCTCGCTGATGCGTTATTTTTGAGTTATTTAACTTTGAAGTTATTGCAGCAGCGTTAATGGAATAGCATTTGCGCGCAAAGGAGAGGGTGTTCCAACAATGCTGCAGCCAAAAAAAATTATTGTTTTTAGCAACAATATATGGCGTAATTTATTATTTGCTGACCTTGCGGAGCCTGAGCCCACTTCTAGGATGTTTTGGTTAATAACACGATAAAGGTTACCCAAAAATATTAGCGCGTTTGCTTGTTTTTTTGCCCATGTAAGAAGTGCAAATTTTTTTGTCTTTTTCATTAAGTTGAGGATAAAAACAGTTAAATTTTCCATGCTTGGAAGTTGAAGTGTTACTCAAAAATCTATAAACCTGCAGCTTGAGCAGATATTAATTTTACCCTAGCGGTAAGCACTTTTTGAAATGATAGGAACTATTTGGTATATATTTTATTGTGAGATACAAACCTTCATATTGGAAATGTTTTTAATTATAAAACTGTTTCAATCCAATAATTTTGGGGAGTTTTGTCACTTTATGAAGCAGTCTATCCACAATTGAAGTGCATCATATTTTGCTGTAATAAATTTTACTTATGCATAAATTTGTGAAAGAATTTTCATGAAAGGATATGTATTTTGATAGTTATATTGATCGTTTTTAGTGATATTACTTTAATTTATGCAGTGTTAGATTTTCATTCTCCATATTAGGTGAGGAACATTTTACTTTAACTCAAACCCTTGGTAACTCCAAGACATTCAAATATTGAATTTGGTTTTGTGTTCAACTTATAATTTAAATGTAAATATCACTGTGTTGATTACACTTAGACTCTGGCAACTAAATATCAAGTTCAACACCAAATTCAAATTTTAAGTCAACTGTAATAAGTTATTTAGAAAATATCAAACATGAACTGGATTGTGCCTTCATTTAGCTTTGATTAAGTATTTATGAAAATTGAGTTTGCAACTATTGGCCAGTCAGCAGCATTATGAAAATTACCTCCGTGTACCACCGGTGGTACACGTTGCAGTCAATGTGTAAATTCTAAAAATGTTTTACATAGGAAATCAAGCTGAAATTAGTAGTCTCGCACAAATCTATGATCGAAATTAACCTTACTGTTCTTACACAAGGTAACTTTTGCAAAATACAGAATTTCAACACTGATCATTCTGAACCTGCTTATGTTGACTTATGTGAAAACAAATTTTAAAAATGCAATACTGTGCAAAATGCTTATGCCGTCCTTTGTTATTCTAGGGCTTGAGGTCGCTCATATCATGGATAACCTTAGTTGATGCTGCTGTGCATGTTTTTTTATGCCTGTGTTGGCTATATTATAGCATCAGTCTTCATTTATAACCCCATAACAACCCAAGTTTTTAAGGTCTTGAACAAAATGTTGTTCTAATTTCTCTTAAGTTATCATAAATAAAACCCAGTAAATGTGAACTTTTCATTGAAGCATTCAGAAAATGAGAATGATGCGAGTGATTTTTTAATGTCCTTCAGAAAAAAACGTGGTCAATATAGGGTTAAGTCGTGTGTAATGAAGTAAATTTGTGTTCTAAGTTTGCTTGTTTTCAACCAGGATTGGTCACTAAACTTGATTTTTTCCAGGAGCATCACTTGTCACAGGAGTGTCTGAGTCGTAATGACTACCAGTACAGCTCGTGTGGAATCTATTTTGAAAACTACAGAAGATGCAAAAAGTTTTGGGTAAGATACTCTCATCTATTTTTATGTATTGATATAATTTGATTTATCTCCTTTTGTGTATTGATAATTTAATGATGGTGAACTGAGCTCTTGCCTTATTTAGTCTCTGTAATTGTGAAGGGCAGTTTTGAACAACCTTATCTTTCAAGAGCAGATTATAATCCAATCAAATAGCTTCCAGTAGACAGCAGTTTCCTCACACATAATCCACAAATTACAGTCTAATTCTTTCCTTGTAATCAGTTATGGGTAATATCCTTCTCTATCTAGTTCTATCAAGATTTCTTTACTATCAGAATTGTAAAGTGAACTTCAATAAACTTCTTAATAGTCATTATTTGTGATTGAACTAAGTAAGCAACTGCAGTACTATTGTGGGTAAAAACATTTGATAAATATTTTATTAAGATTTGTATGTTTGCATCAACAATACTACTGTGGTTTTTAGCCAGCTGTATATTGATAAATCATGTTAGCAGAGAGATGTAGTGATTTTAAAATTATTTTGATCAAGTCTATATATATATTATAGAGATGTATCTTGTTTATAACGGTATCCAGTCTAAACTTTCCGCAGTGTCATCTGTGATAATATCCTCCCAAATATAGCCTTTGCACTCAACAGCTTAAATCAGAGATGCCTCAGGTAAAGAGTTAGACTGGGTATGCAAGCTGCCATCCTCTTTATCAAGTTGAAATGAACAATTTTAATAGAATAATTCTAGAGAACTATACTAATGATGAATATTGCACCCCAGGGTAAAGTAAATACAAGAATTTTAAACTATACTAAAGTTGAAATTTGTGCTCCAGGGTAAAATAAATCTAATTATTCCCAAGAACTGTACAAATGGTGATTATTGCACCCTAGGGTAAAGTAAATGCAAAAGTTTTAAAATGTACTAAGGATGCCAATTGCACCACAGAGTTAAGTAAGTGAAATGATTCTAAACAAATGATGATATATAAGCTCCAGGGTAAAATAAATGCAATGATTCTCAAAAACGATTTAATTATGTTTGCACCCTAGGGTAAGTAAATACAAATATTCTCAACTAATCTTGTAATGGTATTTGTGCTCAAGAGTAAAATAAATGCAATAATTCTAAACAACTAACCTAATGATTATTTTTGCAACCCATTAAATGTACTAATTCTAAACATACGAATGTTTATGGCACTCCAAGGTAAAATAAATACAATAATTTCTAAAGAACTATGCTAATGATGATTGCACTTCAGGGTGAAGAAAATGGAATAACTCTATAGAACTATGTTAATGGTTATTGCACCGCAGGGTAAAGTAAGTGAAATAATTCTAAAAAGCTAAACTAATGATGATTTTTGCACCACAGGGTAAAGTAAATGCAATAATTCTTGAAAACTATACTGATGGATATTTTTTCATGCCAGAGAAAAATTAATCTACTTATTTGCAAGAACTATACTAATGAGGATTTTTGCACCTCAGCACCCCAGGGTAAAGTAAATGCAAGAATTGTGTACCATACTTAAGATGTTATTGCATGCCCGCAAAAGCGAAAGGGTCCACATTTGCTATTAGCTGGCAACCCCGGTGGAAAAGCGACCACAAACAATAATAATAATAATATTGCATGCCAGGCAGGGTAAAGTAAATTCAATAATTCTCAACTATGCTAAGGATTTTTTATACCCAGGGTAAAGTAAGTGAAATAATTAAAGAATACTAAACAAATAATGATCTTTGTATGCCAGGGTAAAGTAAATGCAATAATTCCACAGAGCTATTCTTACGGTGATTTTTGCTCCCATAGTAAAGTAAATGCAAGAATTTTTAACTATACTAATGGTGACTAGTGTGCTCAAGGGTAAAGTAAAGGCAAAAATTCTCGACTATACTTATGATTGTCTTTGCACGCCAGGGTAAAAGTAAATTATTAGTTATTAAAGTAAAGAAAAAAATTTCATTAGTTTAGAATTACTGAATTCAAAACTAATGAAAATTTTTTCTTGCCAAGGTAAAGTAAATTCAAAGTTCTAAACTTTTTTATTTATTTATTTATCAAGCCTTTCCTCCTTACGGGAGAGTAGCCGACAGTAAGCCAAAGAGAAGAGATAAACAATGTACAAACATTCAACCTTTGTCATCCTTAGTCACTAGGAGAACTATGTGTTCATATCCAATTCTAAACTAATGATAAGTTTTTCCACACCAGGGTAAAGTGAAAGCAGAGAGACGTCGTGCCGGCATCCAGCCCCATTTGCCTCCCCCAGAAGAGCGGCCGCCCATCCTGCTGCAGCACACCAAGACCCCCTGAAACCCTTAGCTCTGCTGCTGCTCTGTTGGATACTTTGTGGTCTCCTGTGATGAAAGCTGACCAGTTTTGTGTTCATTAATGCTTCTTTGCGTCAATTGACATTCTTCTTTACCTCCATGAATGGAACTGCTGCTGCTCTGTCAGTTACATTGTGTGGTGTCCTGTGATGAAAGCTGATCAGGTTTGTGTTCATTAATGCTTCTTTGGATCCTTCGATATTCTTCATTATCTCCATGAATGGAACTGTTGCTGCTATGTCAGTTACTTTGTGTGGTGATCTGATGAAAGCTGACCAGTTTTGTGTCAATTAAGGTTTCTTTGCATCCATAGATATTTTTCTTTTTATGAATCCATGAATGGAAATCATTTTGACCATATTTGAAAATGTAAATCTTTCTGACCACAATTAAAACGATTTATATCCATCCATGTTAGATGAATGATGTTTTTGACCACGCTTTAGAAATCCCTGATTTCTAGCGCATGTAAGGTCAGGTTGGCTTGTTAGGTGTACATTTTCATTATCTTGTTTTATTCAGCAGTATATGTTCTTGATGACGTTTACAGCAAGTGCTACGAATCGTCCAATGTCATGCAGATTTCATTTGAATATTTTTTATTTGGACGAAATTGACCTTATCTCTTGATTTTTGGATTCCACATATGTAGTTTTTTCTTCATGACGCTTCAAGGTTTTTTTTAGACAGTTCTTGCACTAACCTTAGTTTACAATTCTCACGTTCTTTCATAGGTTCAGAAAATCAGTAAAGGACCTTGACGTTCTTTACGCTTTTTGTTTTATTGTACGTTTACACCAGTGCACATCTCTTGGTAAAATTCCGACCCATGATTAGTGCACTGAACCTGTATGCCATGCCCACTAAGCTGTTCTATTTGAAGTAGTGCATTCTTTTATCGTAAATTTCCTTGCTTGGTTTGTTGTAAATATCAAAGTTATAAAGTTTTTGAAGCACATCTTTTTATTTATCCGATTTCACTTCATGATTAACCCAATACGTCCAAGTTTCATTCAAGTGTACTAAGTATTCATAAAGAAGTCCGAGTAAAGAGAGAGAGAGCAACATTGTTGATAAGTTCAGTGGAATTTTTTTTACTTCTGCTCTATTTGCACAAAAAACTTATAACCAATTCCACTGACTGGTTCCTGTAGATGATTCTTAAGCTTCACAGTAGAAGTCGTATAAGTTGCAAGTATTTGAGTGAGACTGCAACTTGCTGCACAGCTCTCACATTTCAGAGAAAGCTGATTTTAACCAAACGCTTTTAATATTAGCTGCTGCTATATTTCATCGTATTAGAGCTCTTCATGTCGGTAGACTCAACTTCTTGACTAAAGAATGTCCCAAAATTATTTTTTGTTGGAATTTTCGAGGTAATTGAAGATCTCACAAGTGCACGTGTAGCTTGTTGACCTTGTACCGGCCGTATTTGAGCTCTTCATGTCTAAAAACTCGACTTCTTGATGGAAGAACGCCCAAAGGTATTGTTGGGGGAATTTTGACGATCTCTCCGGTGCACGTGTAGACCTGGTTGCAGCAGACGCAAACCGTCATTGACCTGGTAGCAGCAGACGCAGCGGCATGATGGATCTTTCGCCAGAGGAACAGTTGGCAGTAGCGACGCATCTTGCGTCAAGTGGTGCGGGCAGCGACGACATCAAGAAGCGGCTCAAGAAGGCGTGTGGCAAGACTGCTCTGCCTGAAAGCGCTGTCGAAAAATGCGTCCAAGATGAACTTGCCAAAAAGAGGGAGAAGCAGCGCTCGGATCCGAACGCTGGAGTCCACAAAATTTTCAAGCGCAAAATGAAGATGGTGAAAGAAGGGAATTGCTGGAAGCCAGTCTTTGTAGAAGATGGAAAGGATGGATCTAATAGTAATCAGTCTTAGATGTCTCGAGATTTTGATATGTGATATGTTGTCTGCATTCTGCTCTTTTAACCCTTTAAAGTCCAAATTTTGTACCCATTTTGCTGTTTTCACAACCACCATCATTAACCCTTTAACGTCAGCATTTTGTACTCATATTACCTTTATCACAATCACCATCATTAAACGGGCACTGACATTTAGTCACCGACATCACAACAAGGAAGTGACCGCCACTCGACAATGAACTTCGAAGAACACATTAGGGCACAAATTTCACGAGGAATAAAACATGTTAGAGCTGTTTATGAAATTGAATTTTGATATCCATTTTGATGGTAAAGAGTTAAAGCGATGACATCAGCCTGCGTGTTGTTATTTTGAGCTTTTTGGAAGAGCGTGCTCACATGTAGATATTCTGTAGATTTTTAGTGTTTGTCAACATCACCGTACGCCTTGTGCTCTTTTGATGATGAGCCTTCAAAGCTGTCGCACGTTTCTTGTGCAGTGCATATTCAGTGTTGCTGCTGTCACTGTAGTTGTAATATTGTTACTTCTTGTTTCAAAAACTCATGTCAGACTAATGAAAAATAGTCTTTAATATTGTTACTTCTTGTTTCAAAAATTGACGTCAGACTAGTGAAAAATAGTCGTATAATTGGTAGATTAATGTTTGGGATAAAAAGAAGTCCTGTATTTTCTTGACTGCTTACGGATGTATAAGATGAACTGCAACTTGAAGATTTTGACAATTTGGTGAAGGCTGAGTAAGTTCAATGTGTTAACCCTCTATTGCTCAGCGTCCTTTCTGAAGAACATTAAGAAATCGTAAGATTTTCATATTCTCAATGTTGCAATGAAAAGTTCATATTTCCTGGGCTTCATCAATAATCGTTTAATATAAATACCGCAATATTTTGTTCAAAAGCCTTAAAATTTTGCCGTTAAATGTCCACCGATTTATGGATTATCTTGCTTGGTTGGAAACAGAGGGATTGAAGCAACTAAAATTTCTCGCTAGCGTTCCACTTCTAAAAAAATCAATCTTTCTGTTTCAATGCGCAGGGAGTGAGACATACCTTGTGAACATATATTTTTCCTTGATTCCATGTTAAATGGTGTTTCCTCTCTCGGGAACATTTTTTTTTTGTGTTGAGGAAGCTTTAAACTAACTTGCAACCGTAAATTTCAAACCAAGATAAAGAACTATGCTATTGTTTTACAATCCTATATTGTTTCTTGCTTTTGAATCAAAGGCTTCGAATCAACATATTATAGTGATATGGGATTTGAAGAATAAGCTAGAGGAACAATTTGTACACGGAAAACCAGTTGTGTGTTTTTCAATGAAATTTCCAGAAGGGCGTCCAACTGCCTTCGTTTTAGCACCCTCACAGTCTTTACAACGAAGTAGTTCACTTGCCCTTGAAAGATTGTTCAGAATTCAAATCTGAATGGTGTAAGTTTTCGGAAAAAATACCCTTCAGTAAAGATATATTAATACGAAAATACAGACCTTTACAGCTGAGCTGAGGTAACAATACTGCTATCGCATCACCTCAGCTATAGAAAGGCCTTCGGGACTTTTGCCATTCGTACCCACAGCGCTTCTTTCCGTTTTCATACCTTCTTCACTATATTTTCTTCGTCTTTCTTGATTCCTACCTAATTAGCTGTTTTAATGCACAGGATATCTTGTGTGAGAACACTTTATGCGTAGATTCCTCGCTTTTTACAGTCAATACTGGATGGTCACTTCTCTTTGCTCTCTCGAAATCCCCTTCGGTGTGGCTAAGGAGTCTAAAATAACAATAATTATACCGGAATCACAGTAGTGGCTTCTAAATTGACAATTGGACACTTCTTTCGTATTGCTGACCTATTTTTATGCTTGATATCACGAGTTCACTTACCGAAGTCGCTGGTAGACTTGGAAACGCAGATGAACTGAACACATCTCAAGCTCTTCTTGCATTGTTGCACTTTGCAAGTTTTGTAGTTTCGTTTGCTTTACCACTCGTTTAAATGCGTAGACTTTTCTAGCACTAGAACGTAATCATAATTTATTTCTTTTATTTGTGAACATCCGGAAGGAAGTTTTCACCACGTGTATATTGCTCAAATTCTTCGCCTCCAATTTTCTTGAATATCTCAAAGAATAAAAATTTTTATGGTCCGCAAAAATTATAGATAAATTTTCGCTAGTCTTAAGTGATAGCTAAATAAAAACTGCTGCTGAGTCTAGTCAATTTGAGGACGCATTTCTATCGTTAGGCGTCACTACAGGATGAATTTGTAACCATTCACTGAATAGTTTGTACAAGAACTTGAATTAAGGCGAGATGCAATTGAATAATTTTGCAGTTATTCGTCATAAATTTGAGAATGTCCGTGCGCTTCCAACTGTTTTTTGTACAGTGAGCGCTTTCAACATTGCCGTTCGCTTCGTTCTGGTCTTAAGACTTTCCTTTGCTTTGCTTTGTAAAAATGCTTTAGAATTCGTTTCACTGATCTTAAAACGAGTTAAACCATCAGAAGTTAGATCTGTCGAGCAGCTTTTGCCAGATCGCAGCAATGAAATGGAACCGAAACCCCATCACATAAACTTTAACCTTATATTCAACAACGTGAGTTGTTGAATATAAAGAATGAATGCCATCTCGAGCGTCTGTCACCTCGAAAGCTATGTGGCTCTACAAGGGGAAGCAGACCAGTAAATAAATACATCTTTATTGCAATCAAGTTGAGGCATTTCAACTTCTACGCACATTGTCTCTTCGAATACTTTGTCTCCAATGCCTGGAGGCGAATATCGTTTTGATTGGATGTACTTTAACGTATTCGGGCATTCAAACTGTAACTAAATTACATTCAAAATAGTCGATTGAAATAGTTTTAAGGAATGCCTTAGAAGTCGCTGAACTTAATCGGGCCAAAGGTAACTACATTAAAAATAGTCTATTGCAATAGTTTTGAGGAATGCCCTAGAAATCGCTTAACGTATTCGGGCCAGAAGTAACTACATTAAAAATAGTCTATTGCTCTGGTTTTAAGGAACGCCCTAAAAGTCGCTAAACTCATTCGGGCCAAAGGTAAATACTCGTACATTAAAAATAGCCCATTGTAATAGTTTTAAGGAATAAACTTCTTGACATATCACATGTAGTAAATAAAATAAGCTCTAATTGTTTAAAACTGATATCGGCGTGATAGTGCGTGACTGCGTAACACTCTCTCAGTTGCGAGTACACTACACTATCACAACGTGCAATGACTATGGTGATAGAAAAACACGGTTTTTTGCTAATAAAGTAGATACATGAAATGCATAACATTGATTTTTAAAATATCTTAACATTAAGATCCTTAGCTAGTACTAACATATTAGTACCTCTAATCGCTAGAAGTACCAACACCTCTAATGACTTATTTCGTCACCTACATTTAACATTATCCTTTGAATATGCGGTTTAATAATAACTGTTCAAATTTAAATCAAATTGGGTTAACATTACATTTTTTCTCAAGTAAATTTATAAACCAAAGAACTAAATTGAATACATCGGTCATACACATTCATTAACTAACTGTTCTGCTCTATTTCAAATTTTAACTTACAACAAACAAACATACAAACATTGGCATTTAAGGATGCTTTATTTCCAATCAAGCCTGATACATTTCACCTAGTACGTTGGGTTTTCAAATGCCTTATAACTTACCTCAGGACGCCATGACGCTTTCCCCCGGTTAAGGCCGGTACCCATTTCAGACACCTGGGTAGAGTGGGGTATTGTGCATTGAATTTTTCCCCTATACCCAACTGAGAAAGGCGCCACCCAGAGCCGGGGTTCGAACCCTCGATGCCTTCACGGAAGGGCAGGTCTTCAAACCACACGGCTATGACGAGCACACGGCTAGCACAACAAAGACGAAGAACCACAAAACGACACGTTTAGTTTGGAATTGAATATAGCTCATCGCCTTTTATTTTTCAGTGACCGTGAATTAACTCTATTCGTAGATTTAAGTACTTCTCTGAACAAATATTCCGCGAAGATCTAGTGCAGTGGTTCCCAACCTTTTTTTCGGCCGGCACTCTAAAGAAATGTTATTCGAGCCTCGCAACCCCCGAGATAAAAAGGCCAACATATAGCCAATATCCTGTTATTTGCCTGGACTTTTCTCGCACCCTCTGGAATAAAAATGCCAACATATAGCCAATCTCCCATAATTTACCATGAATTTTCTCCCACCCCCTTAAAAAGATGCCAACATAAAGCTAATGGAGTGTTCTCACATTCATTCATTCATTTGAACCTCGCCCCTCCTGAAATAAAAATGCCGTCATACAGCCAATATCTTATTATTTACCTTTACTGTGAAATCATAACTGTATCGAAACGAAAGTAACTTTGGTAAACTACCAAAGCGACAACTAAATAGTTTCTGACCGAAGTTGTCGTTAACTGAGTTTACTATTATTATATGTAGCGTGATTGTGTTTGTGTGTAGGTGTATAGCTTCGAATATATATACTGTATATTTGTGTATTCATATAAAATTTTACATACATATGTAAAATTTGCGACAAAACTATCAAAGCGACAACTAAATAGTCTCTGACCGAAGTTGTCGTTAACTGAGTTTATTATTATTATCATTATTTACCAGGACTTATCTAGCACCCCCTGGAACATCGCGTCGCACCACCAGGGGTGGTATAGCACCCCGGGATGGGAGCACCCCGGGATGGGAACCACTGCTCTAGTGGAGCAGGTGTGAGGGAGCGGATGTGAACATTATCTCTAAAACTGATCCAGGTGTTGCAGGAAATGCTTGAGATGCTTCGTGAAATTCTCGAGATTCTTAGAGACAGCTACGTCGAGCGGCTAAAATAAGACATGAAATGTTCGTGTATTCAGGAGCAGTAATAAGAGCATTTAATTTAAAGATTAGATTGAAAAACTGGTTGATTGTCCGAATACATTAATAAAATCTTAATCCCACTTCAGATCGGTAAATTTTCTCTCATAAATCTCTCGAGCATGTACAACTCTCACCGTCGACGGTCCATGACTTTTTCCTCCGACAATAAAAAAACATAAAATGGCAACATTAGGCTCATCACAACAATAAAATTGCAACATGACATAACTCTTGAGTCATATCTTGGTTTAGCACAGAAACAATCTTTCGACATGACATAACTCTAGAGTCATAATTTACACAGCACATTCATCACAGCAATAAACTTGCAATATAACATAACTCCTGAGTCATATTTTGGTTCATCACAGCAATAAACTTGCAACATGACATAACTCCTGAGTCACATCTTGGTTTATCTTTTCCTTCCCAAGTCTGGAGTTCACGGTTCTGAAACAATAGCGAGATTATCATTTAGGCCGCGACTTACGCCTTTTTTAGCGATCGATTTCTTTTTTAACACGTTCCCCGCGTATTTGGCCATATGAAGACCGATAGGCAAATTACTCATTCACGTGCCGGTATAAATGAATGATATTTAATCTGATGTGCCGCTTTTTAAAAAATAACTTATCATACGAGGTAAAGTGTTATCGAGCAATTGCATTTTTCATGTTTCTTAGGACGGTTAAAAATGTATTTGAGCAGTAAAGTCAATTTCCCTACTCTACTACTTACAACCTGACCAAACCAACCGTTAGCAACCGCGGAAACGCGGTGAAAGTGTTAGCTAATCATAATTGAATTTAAATAATTTTCGATTTTTGTTAAACTCCGAGCATTTTTGGACAGCAAGCTTACATAAATCGCCGGCTCTATGTATTAAACTTGAGGCGTGGAATTTAACACGGGTATAAAGCAAATACTTTAGTCTGTTTTAGTTTAGATTTAGTGATAAGTATGATGACATTTTTCATTAAAAATGATTCTCCTTTCCAAAACAATGTGAGCAATCTTACTCCTCGTTCCTTAAAAATTTGACCTACTATTTTTTGGTGGCATTTATTTGAACTTAGTGCATTTGTAATGCTTATGTTTTACTGTTCCTTATTATTTAGTCGTCTGAATGCGCTCTTTTTCGACATATCACATAAATTTACTTTCAAAAGTTTGTTCATTTCTGAGTTATTTCTTAAGGCATTTCTCCTATGTAACATTCGATGCACAAATATGTCATTGGAATGAATCAATTTAATTTTATGTTGGTACTTTTACTTTCACATGTTGAAAAAAACTCATATCTGCTCTGTGTTGTTTCTGGACAACCTTGTTTAAATTCCGTACGACAGAACCCATCCTCTTTTAAAGAGGAAAATCCATTAAATGTTTTCAGAAAATGTGGAATGCAAATGTGCACGAAATATGTTTGGCTAACATCAAAATGTGAAGTAGAAATGCTCGAGAAATACGTATTACATATTTCAAAATGGGAAGTACAACTACTCGAGAAATATGAGCGGCTAACATCAAAATGGGAACTGCAAATGCTCATGTGCGGCTAACGTCATAATATGAAATAGACATGCTCGAGAAATACGTATCGCATATTCCAAAATGGGAAGTACAAATTCTCGAGAAATATGCGGCTGACCTTGAACCCACGCATGCAAGCTACCGAGGGAGCAGCAGGAAGATAGCACCAGTCATGAAACCTCGCGCAGGTCACCGCTCCAAATACCATTTGCTCTGCGTGCGCTTGTTGGCTGAATTTATGTGCCGCTCGCTCAGTGATTACAGGTGTTAATGCCATCATTAATCAACTATTATTGAATTAAAACGTTAATTGTATGAAATAATAGTTTAAAAAAAGTAACGAAAAAAATTATGTTGATTTTAGTCGAGTGCTTGTCTACTTCGGCAAGCACCTTAACTCTCAAGTGTAACCATCACCCTTTGGTACTCAACTGTAAGAAAATCCGACATGCTTAATGTCAGGAGTGGACTGTCTGCGGATTAATTATTTTCCGAAATCAGCCGTGACTCTTATAACTAATGGTGTTAAAAATATGGGAGCAAATATATGATTAGATGGTTAATTTTAAGCTTGCAATTTTCTGCCCAGCCCTAAATCAGTGATTCAGACATTTCATCTGAGATTTTAGCATAATCTAAATTTTAATGAAATTCTTTAGAGCGGCGAGCAATTCAAAGCGAATTCGTAAACGCTTGTACGTACTTGAATGAATTTTACCAGATATTCGGAATCGACCGTGCCGTTACTTTAACTGCGGTCATTGCCACAACACCCGCCATCGCAGCCGCAGCCACAAACGTTTGTGACTCATATCCGGAGCATCGACGTGAAGAAGGGAAAAATAAACGCCGGCAGCTGCCGGGAGGGCGAAAACGAACACGTGAGAGAGTCAGAGAGACGCAGCGCTACTAAGCGACATCAGTTGGTGAGGGTAGGTCGGTGCTTGCTTCTGTCTTCCGCAACTCAGCTCAAGAGATAAAATTTCTTTTTTTTTCTAAAATAGTGTTTGTTTATAAAATCCATTTTTTCTAAAATACTGTGAGATAATTTAACTCAATATTTAAAGAAAACAGTTTCTGTCATTTTTCGCTAGTATACAGGCGAATTAGGGCAAACTGACGAGTACAAATCGTACTTGAAGTACAACCAAGTCATGCTCGCGATGTTTTGCACTGTAACTGAAATTTCCCTTTCTTGTGCATTCATGCCAACTTATCGAGTGGGAAACTTGGAAACCTTCGGTTATTGAAATCACCATTGGCTACCTCGATTTCTATTGTAATCAAGCGTGATAACTAACTATAGCCAAGTACATTTTATCATCGAACGTTGCGCCGGTAAAGTGAAAAAGCCTTGCGGTTGAGTGCTCATCGAAGTGATGTGTTTCGTTTGCGTTTTTTAAAAGCAGTGTGTGTTAATTTTAAGCTTAAGATTGAAGTAATAGTGGACGATTCTTATATATAAAGAAGGATATCAGTTTACGGTTGCCTTTCAAGAGTTGAAAAGGAAAAAATTTCAGTTGGTTTGCAAGGGAAACTCGTACAGACATGGTGTGTGAAAGCCCACCTGCCGAAGCTGCTTGGCCGTCGTGCGGGTGAGTGTCTTTTGTGTTCCGTAAATTGAAGAATTACCTACAACTCTGTGCTCCCAAATATCTTCAATACTAACCGTGAAACTTTGTGATCCTTAAGTATTTACAATTTAAGCATTTACGACAATTAAGTACGTAAAATACCACCTATAAAATCACATCACATGGAATTGGAGATTAAAATGACGGCAAACACTTCTCTCACGGCCAGATCCCTGCGTTTGTATATTAAAATTCAAAGACTCATAACACCATCAACTAGTTGACATCCCTGTTCAAGAATTATGCACAGAAACATGGCAAGCGCTCGAAACATGGTCTTTATAATAATTTGTCTCCGTGCATAACATATGAAATTCTTCTCCGAAAATTTTATGACAGAGATGTGGTACTGATCTTGAAAGTTAATCGAAAATAATTTCACAAATAAATAAGAATAGCAGAAAATGTGTGCGGAATAACTGTGTAAATTACACTAAAGAACATGACACGTAATTATGACTGCATTCCTGACCTCAAATACCGCAATATAAATGACTGAACTGAATAATAAAAATACCGCAATCTGAATGACTGATAGATTTCTCAAATACCCCTGAAGAACTGCAAAATGACCCATATATAGCGATCTAAATAATTTTAATGAGTACCGCGAGTCCCGCTTTCTAAATGACTGCTAAATACAATAAAAATATACGATCCAAATTACTATTACAAACTCCAATCAATGGTCAGGGTATTGGGACGAATGGTTTTTGCAAAAACAAATGTCACAGTTTTATTCGTTAAATTAGGGGTTGAATTTCTGAATATAAATAGAGTCAAACCTCCTGCGCTCACTCTATGAAAATATTTTTAAATTTTTGCGGTGGGGTGAGTATTGTTCTACGAAAGAAGGGACAGTAGAGCTGTGTTGTAGATCTTGCGCGCATGAGCGAATGAAGTGAACAACTGTATTCACGCAGTTAAAATATGCCGAATAGCAGTTGATTTTGTGATCGAAAAAAAGGAACTGATTTTTGTTATATTTATATGAGAAAGCGAGGAATATCAGGCACAAAATATACCATTAATATTGCTCAAAGTGAACAAATACTAGCAAAATAAGGCGTTGAAAACATTTGCTGAAACGTTTCACAAGATATTCCACGTTCTCTTATTTATATTTAGAATTAGAAAATATTCTAAAAGGTGCTCTTAACTTATCCTAAAAAGATTAAATGGTGAAGCAATTAGAAAAGAAAAACTTTATCCTATGCATCACGTTTATAGTATGGAATATTGTGAGAGGCTTTCGTATGGATAGCGAATAGAAAAAAGATTACAGAGTATATTGCTCCTACCCAATGTATAATCCCGTAACGTTCTTCTTTCATAATACATTGACTTTCCTTTTTCCAATTATGGCCCATTTTTCACCGCATCCTATTCTTAAGGATATGGTCTGTAGCAATACAATTTGGAATATGATCAGTTCAGTCGTTGAATAAAAATGATTGTTTTTTATGTTCGCTGGTAGGAATACTAGATTTTTGATTTGATAGATAAATATGCAATTATGTTTGCACTCTATGAAATACCCTTGTGATAGTTAGGGAGGTTAAACTAACTTAAATCAAATGTAATTCAATCATGTTTACCTGGACCACACAAACACTCTCCCTTTGATACTCTGCCTTAGATTTCTTGAGGAAATTTTTTTTCGGAGAAACCACCTGATGGAAATGAAAATAACTTTGAACAACATATCAAAGAAAGCTTAATTAAACGAATTTATAATTCTAAAACTTTTTTATGGATCAAGTTACTGTCAGTATGCTGTGTTTCAAAGTTTAACGAGAGAGTATATCAATTTTGAAAAAATAAAAAGCACCTAACTGAATCGTAGCGAATTTTCCTTCGCCCGTTACCGGATCTGTCGCACGTTAGCGGAATTGAGTCGAGCAGCAAGCAAATGCGCATGAACATCGATTTCTAAGATCGAAAAGTATAATGATCATGAAGAGCGGAAGTGCAGCATGTAATTGCCGTGGCACGCAATGCGCACGCGCAGGCGGTGACGCTAACCCGTTTATTTCATCATTGATTATTCGTTCGATTTCGAACTGCAGGGAACCGGCGAAGGTGTCGGTAGCGCCACAGCAAAGGGAAGCGCTCTGATCCCTCATTATAGGCTTGTATTGCCCTGCACGATGTTGTTTTGTTCGCCGTAGACGGCGGCTACGACGGAAAGAGACTTGAATCCCACAGGTAATGGGCGCTCGACATCGTCGTCACAGCTTCTGTCTGAAAAGAAGTTTGGCATTTGTGCTTACTAAAAAAGGAGTTCAATGCCCAGCTTTTGTCTCTCTTTAGTAGTATTGTAGAAAATATAACTGATTTTTGTTGATAAAGTAGAAAACGTAACTGTTTGTTGATGATAAAATAGAAAATACAACTGGTTGTTGATGATGAAATAGAAAACTTAACTCGTTGTCGGTAGTAAAATAGAAAATATAACTGGTTGCCAATGATGAAATAGAAAATTTAGCTGGTTGCCAATGATAGAATAGAAAATACAACTAGTGATCGATGATAGATAAAAACTAAAATTGGTTGTCGATAGCAAAATAGAAAATATAACTGGTTATCGAGGATAAAAATTTTAAAACATAACTGGTTGTCTATAATACAATGGAAAATTTAACAGGTTGTCGCCCAAGAGTTGTAGGGATTATTGATGATGAAGTATAACACTCAACAGGTTGCCGATTATAAAATAGAATATTTAACTGGTTGCCGGTGATAAAATACAATATGTAACTGGTTCCCGATGATAAAATAGAAAACGTGGCACAAGCGATGTGGGGTGCCGACGCTCGCATGAATGGAGCAAGTCACGTCTGGGCAGAACAGAGCCGAAGCTTGGCAGTCGCACAACCCCTGGGCGTGGTGGAGCCGCTCGGTTGATGTCACCGCTAATTTAACACGTTCACTGCAATGGCTTAAACTGAACTTCGATATTCAACTCGATATATTTATATTCAAATACATTCGAAATATTTATATTAAAATATATTCGATGTACTTATATTCAAAAGTTGCTAGCAATTTTATAAATACCAAACATAAACTGGGTCCATCAAATGCCATTAATTTTAAAAGATTGTTAAAAGTTTTTAAAGCGACCAACCGATGGGTCGTATCGCAGTCACCGCTAATTTAAAGCAGGCTTTAGCTCGTAGCAAATCAATGAGGGAGTAGAAGTGTTAACGCTGCTCACTGTCTCCACTCAACACTGGGTTCCTCTCACAACAAGTCGGTCGAAATCGTTAGTGTTAGTGGCGTTACAGGAGTTAAAAGCCTGTGGCCGAACCATTTGAAATTAGGTTTTATTGGATTAAAGATGAAATTTAATTTTTTTAATTTGGATTAAATTTTATTGTTTTTTTTTTGGATTACCGTAAATGATTAGAGTAGCTTATTTTGTTCTTTCATTTTTATTAAAAGGCAGTTATACGTGCGATATTCTTTGAAATAGCAGGATAACATTCAATATAAATGAAATTGATTATATATATGAAAGGGTTATTCTGAATATATTATAACACATAACTTAATTTTATCTATTTCATTTCATAAATTAATTTTTGCACCTAATGTAATTTAAAAAGCTAGTGTGAGTGTTTGCTTCACTCAGAAAATACTTGAATTTCTTACCTAGAGGTAACTTATCGCAAAGGATTAAGCAAAAAAGGTCAGTTATCCATATAAATTTAAAATGCGATTTTCGACAATAAATTGTTCGAATTTAATATCCTCAAGCTATTGACGTGCATGTGGTTTATCATTTTTTTCCCCGTTATGTGAAATTACAAAATCGCCATTCCTTGAAGCACAACACTAAACAAGGAAGAAAGTCAAAACGGCGCAGCAAGTTTTACATTATCATGAAAAATTAAAAATTCACGTATCTTGCAAAGCACCATCCTACGATCACGCATTTTTAGAAATTAACCGTTTTTCTTTTCCTTTCTTCATATTCTGACCACCAGATATGAAACTGAACACGCGCTCCTGTAAATTTTCTCGCTGCAAGGCTCTCAAATGATATCCTCATCGGACGAAGTGAAGCAAAGTTTTACGTATTTTTGAGTTGACATTATCTCAAATATAACTGATTGTTGCTGATAAATTAAAAATACAACTTTTTTTTGATGATGAAGTTGAAAACTTAAACTTATTGTCGATGATGAAGTAGAAAACTCATCTGGTTGTCGATGATAAAATACAAAATTATTTTCGAATCTCGTTGCTGATACCTATCATCTTTTCAAGTTGCTCAAATTAAAAGGAAAAGCGAAATTGTTATTTCCTGCAGACTGTTCTCATTTACTATAGCAAGTTGTAATAAATATTTTTAATACATTGCTCATGTTTATCGTCACTGAAAATGCAAAAGTTTGAGTTAAAAATACATATGATTGTTTTCAACCTTCCGGTTACAATTTTCCAAAATAAATTAAGTTCATGCACGTAATCATATAATCAGTACATTTTTATTCATTTTTTTTAAACATTAAATGGAACTTATAATATAATTCCAACATATTTTGTTGAACACCCAAGCATCTAGAGGCATTTAGTTTAGAGCCCGCAATTCGTTTGGTATATTGTTTCTCTAAAAATAGAGGAAAAAAATTGAAGAAATGCCTTCGTTTTTACTCATATGTCATTTTAGAGAGTATAGATGCTTTCCAATGCTCATTATTATCCCACTTTAAATATAAGTTTTGAACTAGCAGTCTTACTTCGACTTGAGTTACCTCACTATTCATTCCTTAATTAACTCGTTAACGTCCGCATTCTGTACTCATATTTCCGTTATCACAACCACCACCATTACACTGGCACCGGCGTCATGTAGTCACCGAGATCACAACTATATATATAGGAAGTGACTGCCACTCGACAATGAACTTCGAAGAACACATTAGGGCACAAATTTCACAAGGAGTATAATATACGATATTAGAGCAGTTTATGAAAGTGAATTTTGAAATCCACTTTGACAATAAAGAGTTAACACTTTGACTGCGACGTGTGCCGCTGGATGTCACGAAGTGGATTTTCGATTTTCATCACCCTGCTGACCGACCAGTAGTTGCAGACTCAATATTCATAAATACTTAAGCAAAATTAAATGAAGGCTAGGCTTGTTTAATATTTCTTATTTTCAAAATTGATGATTAAAATTGGGTTTTAATTTGAGTTGAATATTGAACTTCAATTTAATCGACCGCAGTCAAAGTGTTAATCACACCTTGCGCAACTGATTAGCTGTGGCAACACGTTTTTAATGGGCATCTACTGCAGCAGAGACTCTTTGCGGTGTAATAGCTGTCATCCACGTGTCACAATAAGCCGAGTTCGACCAAGAGTTGCCAGGATGGTCTTTTTAAGGCTAAAATTATTATATTCGACCTCTTATCGAATAATATTTAGCCATAAAGAACACTCAGTACTTGGCGACTGCGAAGATAACTGAGTGCTCTTTGTAGTCTTTAAAGACACATTTAACACCTTGACTGCAACGTGCGCCACCGGTAGCCACGGAGGGGATTTTCATAACGCTGCTGACCGATTAGTACGCGCAAACTCAATTTTAATATACACTTGATTAATGCTAAATGAAGGCCCGATTCAGTTTATGTTTCCTATTTTCAAAATTATTTACTACAATCTATTTTAAACTTGAGTTGAACATTGAACTTCAGCTCAACTAATTGCGGTCAAAGTGTGAAGAGTTTTGATGCAAAAATGCCAATTAGATGATTCCGGTGAGCTGTGACTCGGCGTCTACGCCGACTCAAGAAATCGACATTTGGGCTTGGCAGCTTGAGCCAATGCTTAAAGAGTGCTAATTAATTGTGAGAATTCTTCTCATTTGCGTCGCTATTTCTTGGTTCATTCTCCTCGACCGACTTCCGCTATTCTCTACAGTCTACAGCAATTAGTAAGAAATTTTTAAATTTTCTCATTCACGTACTTACTTGCCAATCAAATTTTGGATTCAATGCTGGGATATTTTTAATTTCAATGTGGAATTTTATTTCTAGGTTGTCTAAGTAACGCAAGAGTTTTGCATGAGATGATTTCTCCTGAATATTTTATTCATGAACCTCATTAAACAGAAAAAGTTCAAAGGCCTTGGCGTTTACGATTTTTTCAAATTTTCTCCGTACATAGGAGTAAATTCTTTATTTATCTGAATATCATATTCAGTTCAAATCTGCCCGAAAAAAAGCGGCTTCTAAGATCACCATCATTGCATCAAACGAGATGAACATTTTTACCGCGCTTTTATTATTCAAAATGACACTTGTCTTAAATTGTCATTTGAGTCATAAAACATTCTGATTTTACCAAAAAAAAAGAGCAAACAAACGAGAACATAAATGAAATTAAGTTAAAAATGGGAGCAGGCGAATTAGCCAATAAAGAATTAGAGCAAACAAACAAACAAGCAGGAGTAGGTCAAGATGCGGGCGGCTATACGTTGCAGATTTTGGCACACGCTGTGCTTTTCGCTCTCCCACACACGCCTCAACTGCCAGCCGCTCGATCTCGTCACGACGGACTTGCCCAAGAAACAAAAGCGAGACAGAAAAAGTCTCATCAACCCTCACCATTTGTCTGGGAAAACAAGCATTGCTCAGGCGATGTCGCGCATGGGGTCTGTCTACACTTTCCTTTACTAATGGACTGGTGTACCTTTCCTTTACTGATGGACTGGTGTACCTCTCCTTTACTGATGGACTGGTGTACCTCTCCTTTACTAATGGACTGGTGTACCTTTCCTTTATTGATGGACTGGTGTACCTCTCCTTTACTGATGGACTGGTGTACCTTTCCTTTTCTAATGGACTGGTGTACGTTCCATCGTCAAAAAATGGAGTTTTGAAGTTGAACTTGATTCATCCGTTAATAGTGTTTTCAACTAAATAGTTTAAATATCTTTCGTTTTTTCGATTCCTCTGTTCTTGAGTTGAGGAGGCATTAAGGGAATTTCAACCATCAATTCTTATGAATGGTAATTAAAAAAGTCGGAAATTTATGGTCATTATGAAATGCTTAGTTATGCAATCTAGAAGGTGAGAATAGGGACGGAAAAACAAAGAAAGCAAGAGGCAGCAACCTGTGTGTATATTATTATTTTAGAGGGTCAGTAGAGTATGGTTTGGAGGATCGGTGGATTATTGTTTAGACAGTGGATTATGGTTTATACAGGGAATTATGGTTTAAATATAGTTTGGAACTTCAGTGGATTATGGTTCATCAGCGGATGATTTGTACTTATTATTTTAGGGGATTCCGGGATTATGGTTTCGATTTTAATTTATATTCCAGCTAAACACTGAGGCACTGAGTCTGTAGAAAAAGTGAGTTTTCAAATGAAGTGAAAGTAAGAAGTCACGGGAAGGGTCGGCAATTCGAATCCCGGCAGTGCCGCCCGGTGATTCACCCCGTTAGGAAAAGGGAGAACTCAGCCGTAATTCCCCACTTTACACAGGTGTCGGAAATGGGTACAGGATTGATCAGGGGTAACTGTCATTAGAATTTGATGTTAGTAATTAGGTATTTGAAAAAAATTGAAAAGTTGATATGTATCAGGCTTGACTGGAATAAAACATCCCTTCTTTCTTTCCTTAATAGCTCAGGGGAACGAAACGCTCGAGCAGTGCACAGTTTACAAAATGCCTCTAGTAGTTTAGCCAGCCAATCGATCGCAATGAATTCTACTTGAACGAGGCAGCGGCTTTGCCAAAACCTCCCTTAATGGGCCATACCTCCGCCCATTTCCCCAACGAGGCCACATACCAACAGATATCAGGGAACTCGGCCGATGCTCGTTCTGTGTAAAGTAGTCTGTTTCACTGTACCCAGCCCCCCAAAAAATGACCTTCCGGCTTAAAACGGATTTTCTGCACTAAATACGACTGTTTTCAACTCTTAGGGAGCTCAGGCGGTGCTTGGTCTTTTTAAAGTAGTCTGTGTCATTATAATCAGCCACAAAAAATTAACTTCCCGCTTAAAACGGATTTTCTGCACTAAATACGACTGTTTTCAACTCTTAGGGAGCTCAGGCGGTGCTTGGTCTTTTTAAAGTAGTCTGTGTCATTATAATCAGCCACAAAAAATTAACTTCCCGCTTAAAACGGATTTTCTGTACTAAATACGAAGGTTTTCAACACTCAAGGAACTCGGGCGATGCTCGTACTGTTAAAAGAAGTCTATTTCATTATAATCAGCCCAAAAAAATAAACTTCCAGCGTAAAACGGAATTTCTTTTTAAATGCGTAGGCTTTGAGCTCGGTAAAAGAAAGACTTAATCACGATTCATTTTATTTTAAATTGTGTTACTGAACTACGCACCACGTCAAAATTAATGCTGCGTGGAAGGGCTATTTTGACTCATTTTCTCAATCATATGAACTGAGTTCATATTTTTTTTAAAAAACTGAATTAAGGAACACATCCATTGTAAATTATCTTCAGAACAAAAATGTAACATTATTCCTGCTTGAATCATTATATAATATGGTAAATTTAAATCATTCTTTTTCTTCTCACGATAAGCAACCATTCCGTCGGTCATGTGTACGTTCAAGGTAAGAGTTCAAGATAAAATAAAATTCTAAACTTAAAATAAGGCTCCAGTGGATGCTCTGGAACATATGAAGCTGATGGGGCCCACAAGAAGTTATGTCCTTTATATTTAAAATTCATTTATAATTATAACCTGTGCTTTGTAATATTTATAAATAATGAATTTACTAAGGTTTAGCTCTGGGAAATGAATTATTTGTTTCGCAAACAGCGCACAAAATCATTGTTCAAAAATGGAACCTAGGGGAATCAAAACTATCTCTAAACTCAAAACTCAGACAAAAATTATATTGTACGTAGTGCATTGAGCCACCGCTTTGAACATTAGTTTGTTGAACTGGCTGTGGGAAATCTTCATAAATAATTGAAGGTATTTTATTGCTAGCTTGCCTTTACGTTGTGTAGTCGTTCTCTTTGAAAACATGGTGCAGTCTCGTGCAGTATTATTACTGTTCTGTCAAAGCTGGAGCCCTAAATAGTATTTCTTTGAGACAGAACTTTTCATCAGTAGAAAAATATCGAAAATAGCTAGATAATATAGCGTACATTCAAACCTCTCCGTATGAATTGGTACATGTGCAAATAAGTCTACAGCCGAAACTCGAATTATTCGATATCTTCAGAGAACTTACAATCATCCTAAGAAGTATCTGTTCCAGTTTTCCTCGTTTAATCACTACTTGAATTAAGCGTTGTATGAGTTGATTAACTATTATCCCCTTTCATTCCCAACTTGAATTAAGCGTTGTATGAGTTGATTAACTATTATCCCCTTTCATTCCCAACTTGAATTCAGCGTTGTATGAGTTGATTAACTATTATCCCCTTTCATTCCCAACTTGAATTAGGCATTGTATGAGTTGATTAACTATTATCCCTTTTCATTCCCAACTTGAATTAGGCGTTGTATAAGTTGATTAACTATTATCCCCTTTCATTTCCAACTTGAATTAAGCGTTGTATGAGTTGATTAACTATTATCCCCTTTCATTCCCAACTTGAATTAGGCGTTGTATGAGTTGATTAACTATTATCCCCTTTCATTCCCAACTTGAATTAAGCGTTGTATGGGTTGATTAACTATTATCCCCTTTCATTCACAACTTGCATTTAGTGGCGTATTATTTTACTATCTCCTTTTATTCGTAACTTGTATGAAGCATCATGTTAGTTGATTGACTAAGCCAAATTTTCACCCCAATGAGGTTCGCATTGAGTTTTAGCGTTCAACTCGAGGATCGACTATGCCTGACAAATATAAATAAATTACGCTGTTAGAAAGCGAAGATACGTTCACCCTACCAGACCTGAGCCTAACTGTTGAACGTCAAATCACACTGTCAACTTAAACACATGGGGAAGACATTTTCAATGGCTAACCATGAAGTTTGACCACGATAAGTTGGTTATTTTTCTCTTGTGACGCATTTTTTCGCGTAGTAGGGAAAGCGCCAGATATTTGGTATATGTAGCAGTATAGCGGCAGATTCTGAAGTTAACGAAAAATCTTTTTTGAAGTTAATGGAAAATCAGTTTTGGAATTAATAAAAAAATCAGTTTTGGAATTAATGAAAAATCGGTTTCGAAATTTATGAAAATACGGTTTAGAAATGAATGGACACTAAGTTCAGTGGTCCTCGTAAGGTCAAAAAGCTAATACATACCCCCATCTTTCCTTCCTTCAGTTTGCAGCCCCGCATTCTGCTTCTGCGCAGAAACGTAGCAGAGCTGGAAGAGCGGCTGACATCGCTGGAACTGAGCGCACAAACCGACGGTCTGCTAGCGCTACACTGGGCAACCGCTAAAGTGAGTTATCTTTGTTCATAAACGCACGTCATGCCTTTTCACCAAATTATAGGCGAGTAATGCTCTTACTTATGTTCATTAATGCATGTCATAACCCCTTTCCCCAACCACCAAGATGAGTGATGCACTTACTTGTGCTCATCAATGCATGTGGTCACCGGGGCCGAGTGGTTAAGAGCGCGACTTTAAGCGAAAGGTGCCGGCAGTTCGAATCCCGGCACTGCACGGTGTTTCTCCCCGTTATAAAAAGGGAGAACTCAGCCACAATTCCCCACTCTACCCAGGTGTCGGAAATGGGTACCGGCTTGATCGGGGGTAACCGCCATTGCGCCCTGGTGTTAGTTATAAGGCACTTGAAAAACCAATTTACAAGATATGCATCAGGCTTGATTGGAATAAAAAACTTATCTAGCCACTAAGGTGAGTAATGCTCTTATCTATGTTCATAAGTGTATGTAATGCCCTTCTATCCATTTCTATAGATCAGCATAGAATTCAAAGTTTATTTATTTATTTAGCGATAGACAAAGGAAACAAGTGCTGCAGCACTTCGTGTTCCACCTTTGACGGTTGCACCCACTACTCCAAGAGTGTTAATTTTCTATGGCCTATCACTGTTTCGCAAACATCGTCCACTCATGATAAGTATTATTATTTTAGTGCAGGACTCCGAGCCACGTCAATGGGTCCCTCAAGGGTACGGACACTTGGCATAAACTAGGAAATGGGGACCCCTTGCATAAAGTGTTCATTAACGTTTCGACAGGCAAGATTCGTGTAGTTTAGCAACAAGCTATTTGAGACAACTAAGACCGAACATTCTACTGTAAAATCAGATTTCCGTAATAAAAGAAACTATTCAAAACTCCAAGTGTATCTAATTTACAAATGAGGGCACGTCTCCTTTTTTTAAAAAAAACGTACGATAATCTTCCAAAAACACGTATATTTAGAAAACTCCTGACATGAAAAATATACAAGACCAAAAATGGTACCGACCGTTACACGCTGAACTTCCCTAGGGGACAGTGAAAAGCAACCATCATTCTTTTTACAAAATTCCAGACATGAAAAAATATAACCAAGACCAAAAATGGCACTGACTAGCACACGACAGTGAAAGGGACAATGAAAGGCGGCAAGCACGTTATCGTTTATATTAGACATGTACATCGACGTATTATGAAAAGCGGGTGACACTGACGAAATCACTATGAACTTTCGAACAAAAGCAAGAATATGTAACGCCCAAGGATAATTCAAAATAATAAGGGAGACAGAGCAACCGAAAACTTGGGACAGGATTCAAAAAGAACAAAAATACAATCTGAGCTACCTGATAATTTGGATACGTTTACGCAGAATAAAAAATGAGGTTTCATAGAACTACATAGGTACCTCACAAGCACATGAATTAGTGGTGCCCGAAATTGCGAAATGAACACTTTCACTGGTACCAAAAACAACTACATACTTTCTCGCCAATCTAAACCTTTATGACACATTTAACGTGTCTAGTAATAGCGTGTATATATATGATATATATGCATTAAATAACCATCCAATGAATGAAATATAATTGCTATTTGCTCAAAGGATACAATTGTTTCCATTAGCATAATATTGCGCGTACTGATCGTTCGCCATAATAATTGCGTTATAATCGATCGCCATAATAATCTGCGTTATAATCGATCGCCATAATGATCTGCGTTATAATAGTAGCTTTCACACAAGTCCACAGCGCAGTAGAACTTGATCCTGGATCGTATATAATTTTTGGTAACAACTGATCCCAGAAAAATTTAGCACCAAGAGCTCCAACTTTTAGTACTCAACACTCAACATTTGTAATATTTCTCAACTCAACAGCCAACATTTGAAATATTTTTCTAACTCAACACTGATACATTTGTAATGTTACCTTGAAATGCATGGAAATAGTTAATTGTCCATAAGGAGATCTTATGAAAAAAATAAGAAATCGGTAGGGGTCGAGGAAGGGTTGTTAAAATGAACGCAATAAAAAATTAACTCCAGACAAGTACAATTTCCGGTTTTGAAAACAGCTCCAGATAACAGCAACGCAAATGAACACTTGGGAGGTTATACTAAGAAGCAGTAAAAACGAAGAAGCGGAGTTTACAGAACAAAAACAACGTATGACTGTATACATATTAAAAAATATCGTGTAAAGAACTCCCAAGTTTGTGATAACCTAAGAGTGGCTTTACTTTTTTCAAAGATACATGCACACCAACAATACAAGCGTAACCTACATCGTAGCTCGAAACTTGGTAGCGTCATTTTTGTTTGTTTGTCTTGCCGTGAGATTCTAGGGACTGAAGAAGTCGATATAGGGGGACGTTTTCGGAACTTTGCTAAAGTTCCACTCACGGCACTATCGCTCAAAACAATGTCAAAGCAAATGAAATATTTCTAGCGTTGACACGTGAAATTATACCAAGTCATACAACTGGTAAGAATATTCAGTACAAGTTTACAATCGCATGTAGCTTCAAACAAGGTGGATTTAAGGAATATTTCAGAGGTTGACGCTTAAATTATACTAGGCCATTCAACGAGTAAGAATATTCAGTACAAGTTTACAATCGTATGCAGTCTCGGACAAAGTGGAGTTAAGAATTTTGGCCAGTATGCTAAGTTCAAATTATCGAAACCTACAGTACTCAATCCTTAACAAGAAGACTTAAAAGATTACTCAACACATAATCACGGTTGCCCCGACTTGAAATCATCACCAAGTAGTTCTGGCAATCAAGAAATGTTTGCAATGAGTGATGCCAAATAAATAGGGTCACAAATGCGTTAGTTTTGTTCTCGACTTAGTGGGTGGTCATTTCAGTAGTGACTTAGGTGACCTTGTGAATTCGGCAGCCTCAGTTTTGTTGCATCAGATGGCTAAAAAATTACAGCCTTCGCTGACATTTCAGTCAAGTCTCAGACGGCTATTGCGAAAGAAGACTTAATTTTCATTCACCTTCGCGCCAATCCAAAACCCACTAACCTGCATGATATGAAAAACATTAAATTTTTACTCAACGTCCTGTCATTCCGACAACCCGCATATCTTCTTATGAAAAACTTGTTAAATATTAATTCAACATCCCGTTACTTCGAAACCCGCATATCTTCATGACATGAAAAACTTATTTAATTTGGATTCAAATTCTCGTCATTCCAAAAGCCCACATATCTTCATGATATAAGCAACTCATTCAATTTTCATTCAACTTCCCGTCATTCCAAAATCCCACGAACCATCAAGATATGGAAAACTCAAAACGTGGCTCATATTTACGCACCAAATTCACAACTTCAATTCATTACGAAAAACCATGGAATTTCCTACCAAGAAACAACTCGGACAGAGCGGATTTCAATGAACGAACCAGCAAAAACGAATGAAAGTAGCTCGTGAGCTGGGCTATCACACGGCGGCTGCGGGGCCAGTTCTGGATGCAGGGCCACACCTCAG